>JARKIA010000402.1:0-111539 GCA_029289565.1 Mycena galericulata | reverse complement strand
TCTATCACAATCGATAGGGGTGAGCTCTTGTTTGCTAATGAGCATTTTGGTTCTCATGAAAATCGACAATTATCCTTCGGCTTTCGGCGTGGTAACGCCCTGCGTATAGATGCCATCGGTGATAACTCGAATCCCCTTTCCATTCCAGGCAAGGGATCCTCTCTTCTTCGACTCTACTTCTTCCTAGACTCTTGTCTTATAGGGCTGATTGATATCGATGGCGATAGATCCGATACGTCCCCGGCTTCAACTGTTGTCGGAGCCGCTGGAGGAGAAGACCTCAGGGAGTTGTACCGAAAAGCGACTAGGAGATTCGAACTGAAGTCCTCTCAGTGGAAGGGATGGAAAAGATGGTGGTGAATAGGCTACTCGAGGGATCTGGCTAGGAGCTTTAGTTTTCGCCCTTGTTTCTGAGAGCTACTGCTGCCAGTGTAACGGTTGCTCAGGGTCAGCACTGAGAATAGTAATGCACCAAAACCAAACACCAAATCGAACAACTGAGTTTCCCAACTCACCAAGTGAGATTAGACAACTCAAACAAACAACTAATGCTTATTCCAACTACACCACCACACACCTACTACACACACAGTCTTGACAAGCCTGACAGATACGGGTCTTATTGGATGGATAGAAGATCCAAGGGACCAGGATAGAGCTTAATTCTCCTTTAGATAACTTGGTTGACTTCGCTTTAAGCTTTCAAACGATTTGAGATGCGGTCTATTTGATCTTAATGGACAATTGTGTCAATTACAGCCCTTTTCGGAACATAGGGCGCGGCCAAATTTTTTCCCATTTTGGGACATTTTTGATCTTTTGATCTTTTCCCTCACTGTGTGCTCAATTCTGAATGTATCATTCTGAAAACTAATGAGCGAAACCGCACGGAAATTCTGGAGGTCCTCTCGTGCTTCAATCTTTTTTGTTCGGCTTATATAAGTACTCTAATATAATCATGTTTATATGGCAATCTCCTCCCACAAGGGGAGTTGGCAATATTATTTTGGGGTCTCATTAGGGCATATCTGCAAGGATTTCAGAGGTCCCTTGTCGCCGGATTTTATCTGTGGGTCCTATACCATGTAACGATGTAATTGAATCCAACAAAAACACCCACTTCTCAGACACAATGCTCTGGAATATTCTGGTCCCAGGTGAGCGTGATACTCATTGGGTGCGCATCCTGTGGTGTTTGAAAGAGACTCCATGACTCATATCCGTTATCCAAGTCCCCGTTCCCGTAGGCAACACGATTCATATGCCCGTCGACCGTCCTCACTCTGAAGAGAGACTCGAACGTCTTGCTGATTTGCCGGCCAGGATGTCAGTTGTTCCCAGTTTGTCCACTTTGTGAGACACCGAGAGTTCACACTGGAGAAACAACTGATTTATTCCGAGCGGTGACGCGTCGAACAGTATGGTAACGACTTATTAATTACAGTCCCCACTGAGATCGGAAGTCCATGTCTCATTGTGGATATCCTGTCTCTCAGGAATTCCTTACGAGACGGATTTTAGGACACCTAGAAGAATACTCTGAGAGGGAGCAAGGCTCGACCGCGAGAGTATCAGTATAAGAGATTTAACTAACCACTCGCCTTCAAGCCCGATCGTTCCTTGGGAGACTTGAAGTCCGAGCTAGTAGAACGAGTAGGCGACGATGGCGAGGTTGTGGTAGTTAAGGATAAAGTGTAGATAGATTCATCATGTGCTGGCATCAGTACAGTAACTACGTAACTACGTAATCATGTTTATAGATAGATACAACCCAGACTCTATTCGTATATGGAGAGTCCCGAGTAAAAAAGAAAGAAAGAAAAATAGGTAGGGTATACTAGAGGATTCCTTACAATACCCCTAAAACTTTGGGCAAAAATGTTAGTCCGTGAAGTCAACTACAGTAAATCTCTTCTGTTAGGTACTCCAATAGGTCTTCTGATGCTGCTGTCTAAAATATGATGTCCTTGAGCTGAGGCAGAAATGCAAAGCGGCCGACAGAGTATAAATTGATCCCGGGCCGGTAGTTGGGATCTGATCCCAACATTTTGGTGACCAATCCCAATTTTGGCGAGATGCCAACCACTCGCTAAGATGTAAGCCATTTGAAGAAGTTGCATCTAAATTGAAGATGTAAACTTCTTGTGAGCTGCCACCCAAGCTAATCTACTGAGATGTAACTTGTCATCAAAAACCCTGTGAACATGAGCTAATTTTTGCACAATATATTGCGCATAATCCTACATTGATTCTGGGGCGATACTGCATTAATTCTGCTCTTCATTGATGTTACTTCAATAATCACTGTAATCATTTTTGTGACCACGAAGAATCGACACCAGAATCACTTTCAAAAATCGGGCGGTCAGAATTAAGGGCAATTCGATTCTCCCACGATTCTGAGGCAGATTAATTCTGAGAATCGCCTATAGAATCGACCACAGAATCGCCTCAGGCAAGTTACTCTCACCGCGCCTAATATTAGACCAGCTCTGGGTACTTGGCAAGGGGCGACCGTTCCGTTATCCATCAAAATCGACCCGGTCCGTGAGAAATGTGTCAATCAATAGTGGGTGGGGCAGGCGGACATGTTAAAAATGACTGGTCTGAAACTGGTCTGCGATCTTTTCTCAAAGCTGAATCCAAACCAATGCTATTTTTCTCAGACTCAAAATTGGCTGGGAACGGCCGTAATTTTTTGTCAGAGTCTGTGAGTTATGCGAGTACCTTGATTGACAGATTTCTCACGGACCCACCGGAGGGGTCGATTTTGATGGATAACGGAACGGTCGCCCCTTGGTACTTGGTTAGACAGAAAGAGCTCAACAACTGGCTTTCCCATGGACATGAACTACATGGGTTATGAAAGATTTATTACAGGTCTCAATCATTCACGAATTGTGGAAAGAACACTGTAATCCACTTGCTTAAGCATGTTGGGATTGCCAGCTTTTCTTACTACAGTCATGGATGGGTCAATGGGCTAACCGATTGATTTAATGAAATAGAAGGAATTAGATTTCATTCAAGGAATTATGAAAGATGCTATATGTAGGGCGTCCCAAAATCCTGGCCTGATACGAGTCCAGGTGGTTGAGCATACATTAAATTGAGTAGCCCATTGAGTGACCAAGACATACACTGCCAAACAAGTCCGAACTCTTGTCTTCGTACCGTCTTTCTAGATGTCCATGTGGCCCCAAATACAGTACAGAAGTGTTTTATATGAGTGATCCCTACATACTGACAGTTTTGGGGCCTAGGGTGAACAGGGAGGGTATAAATCGAGTAGCCCATTGACTGTCTCAGCCCATTGACCTGTCCATGACTGTATCAACTTCCCCAGGTCTGGAGTTCGAGCCCCGGTGGTGGTTGCTTTTTACCTGGAGCTGTTTACTTTGGATTGAACCATGTGAAGAGTATTCAAAAGCTGATTGAGTAAAACACTGTTTTAACGATGTGCAGCATGTGCTCCTGGGAAGGCCTGGTGCACCTGTAGTTACTCTCGCACACTAGGTGATTAACAGAACAAATTTTCAACAGTGTTTTCCCATTGGAACGCTAGCTGCTTGAACAAACCTAATATAAATTTATGAGGTGGATAATAGTCATCAAACCATGTTACTTGTTCAGATGGGTGAGACAATGTACTACTGGGAAAAGACATCACAAGGGTGCAGCACTATGCAACTGGTTCTGAGTACAATACTTATCTGGCTACAGTGCAGCGATGCACTTCTCCACTCGGTGCCATGAACAAAATATTTAGATCCAGCTTTACTGTACCTGCGGGGCCAATCACAATGGAGTTCCAAGGAAGACAGAAGTCATCACGAAGCCAAGGTGGAACCCAGATAATATGATTGCCCAAAGAATCAATCACCCAACCGTCCACCAAATGTGAATGGTGCCCAGGGTGCAATCTCGGTGCCGGATCCTAAGGAGAATGAGCCCCGCACAAGGGAATTGACAACCCTCATCATACCTTTCTGGTGAATGGATACTCCCTAGGAAGATCCATCAATAGTAGTTGTGTGGCGAGAATAGTGATATCGTACCTCTCACTTTCAGGATTCAGGATTTCACAAAACTCCACGGCTGTCATTCAAACCGGACAAAATCCGCTCGCCATCAGGAGAGAAGGAGACCAGGGAAACAGAATCTATTTGACCCATTAATGGCTGCCTCAATGCAGCAGCAGTTTCTAAGTCCCAGATGCGCACGGTGTTGTCTTGTGAACCAGATGCAATCCACTTGCCATCATGGGAAAATGCGACTGACCAAATGGAACCTGTATGCCCTGTCAATGGCTGCCCGAGTGCAGCACCAGTTTCACAATCCCAGATTCGTACGGTGGTGTCACTTGAACCGGACACAATCTGCTTCCCAAAAGGAGAAAAGGCGACCGACCTAACGCAATCAGTGTGCCCTGTCAATGGCTGCCCAAGTTCTGTCCCTGTTTCCAAGTCCCAGATGCGCACGGTATGGTCGCTTGAACTGGATGCAATCCACTTGCCATCAGGAGAGAAAGCGACAGAATTGACAGTATTTGTGTGCCCCATCAATGGCTGCCCGAGTGGTGCACTCGTTTCAGAGTCCCAGATGCGCACGGTACCGTCGTGCGAACCAGATACAATGTACTTGCCATCAGGAGAAAAGGCAACAGACCGAACATTATATGTATGCCCCATTAATGGCTGCCTGATCGCAGCACCGGTTTCTGAGTCCCAGATGCGCACGGTACTGTCGTGCGAACCGGACCCAATCTGCTTGCCATCAGGAGAAAATGCGACTGACCAAACATGAGATGTGTGTCCCGTCAATGGTTTCCCCAGTGCAGCACCAGTTTTCCAAGTCCCAGAAGCGCACAGTGTTGTCGTACGAACCGGAGGCCATCTTCTCACCATCAGGAGAAAAGGCAATGGACCAAATGGACCCCATGTGCCCCGTCAATGGTTGCCCGAGGGCTGCACCAGTTTCCGAGTCCCAAATGCGCACAGTATTGTCGCTTAGACCGGATGCAATCCGCTTGCTATCAGGAGAGAAAGCGACTGACAAAACAGAACCCTTGTGCCCCGTCAATGGCTGCCCAAGTGCAGCACCAGTTTTCCGAGTCCCAGAGGTGCACAGTGTTGTTGTGAAAATCGGACGTGATCTGCCTGCCATTGGGAGAGCAGGCAACAGACCAAATGGAACCCATGCGATCTGTCAAAGGCTGCCCAGCTGCAGCACCAGTTTCCAAGTCCCAGACACGCACGGTGTTGTCGCTTGAACCAGATACGATCTGCTTGCCATCAGGAGAGAAAGCGACTGACCAAATGAAACTTGTGTGCCCCATCAATGCCTGAGTGCAGCACCGGTTTCCGAGTCCCAAATGCCCACCGTCTATCATATGAACCAGATGCAATCTGCTTACCATCAGGAGAGAAGGCAACCGACCACACAGTACCCTTGTGTCCTATTGATGGATGCATGAGTGCAGCACCAGTTTCTGAGTCCCAGATGCGCACGGTGTGGTCGTTTGAACCGGATGCAATCCGCTTTCCATCTGGGGAGAAGGTCACTGACGAAACAGAACCCTTGTGCCCTGTCAATGGCTGCCCGAGTGCAGCACCTGTTTCTGAGTCCCAGATGCGCAGGGTGTCGTCATGTGAACCGGACACGATTCGCTTGCCATCAGGAGAGAAAGCAACCGACCAAATGAAACTTGTATGCCCCGTCAGTGGTTGACCAAGTGCGGTGATAAGCCGTGTAAACAAGTACACCTGAATTTGCGCATTTTGCATATTTCCAGTGTCAAGCATGTGAGCTACATACCAAGAGGCTTTCGGGAGCTCCGAACGAGAAGCCTAATAGTCTAATAGCACTAGGGAATGAACCAGGAGGGCTTATGGCGGTACCTTCACAAATGGGGCCAACATATGTCTTACCCGGGTAAGGAACTAGACCACTATGGCAGAGAAACTAGGTTATATAAAGCCTAAGGCTGCTTGCTGGGACTCATACCAAGGGATGGGAAGGAAACTATCATTATTGCACACAGGAAGAACCGAAGTCCTTCATAAAAGATTGACTAGACCAAGATTGTCTGTGTTTGACACAAAGACCTACCGCGTTTGAATCACATGATGAGTTGGGCATACCAAGAGAAGGTTGGGACGCCAAGACGGACAGTGTCCAAGAATAGCCACCGGCATTACCGGTCTAGGCAACCCGCATCACTGCAGACATCACGATATTCCTTATCCGGATAAGAACAGAACCTTAAAAGCCAGACTAAAGATAGACGGGTTGAGCTAACCTACAACTATGGGGTACCGTATTCAAGCTACGATGGCAGGCTAGACGAAGAAGATCCTCTCGAGCTCGGGACATAGAGCTACAGACGAAGAAGACCTTATCCGGGTAAGGCACCCGATGTCAAGATGGACCCTCCGACGGAGCAGATGGGAAATCTCGTGCTACATCAAAGCACGCCATACTCAACCAATAAGAAACGAGTATCGCCGACGGACGACAGGAGCAGTGGGGAGTCAGCTTAGCTATAGTAGTGTAATCCGGGCAGTGTAAGCAGGTTGGATTTAGTATAAGTAGGGGCAGGAAGTGCAAAACGGGAGCACATATCGGTTTCAAGCACAGCACCAGAGTTTAGGTGTTTTGTTTGTTGTATTAGATCTTGTTTGCTCGGGCTTAGTCCCACAGAAATTGCATTGGAGTTAGTGACGAGCGCATATCCCTTGGAGGCAGGCACCAGAGTTGGTTGTCCTTGTTAGTTCCACTAGATTTGATTAGCTCGGGCCTAGCCCACAGAAACCTAGCACCAGAATAGAATTGGGATTGGATAAAGAACCTTAAAAATATAAGCAATCGAGAACTGGGTCGAAAACCCTTTGAATAAGGCCGAAAGCCGAACATCAGTACTGAGTCGAAAGCTCTTTTAAGGCCGAAAGCCGCCAGAACCAGTTGTCTCGTTGAATCATATTGAGTCGAAAGCTCTCTTAAGGCCGAAAGCCGCCCAAACCTTGGTGTATAACCACAAACTCGTCTATTAGACACCCAAACCTGACCTTGTGTCGTAAAACTACTATTACTCTGTCCATTGTACCGCATTAGTCTTGAAATAAGACCAGAACTACCCAGACAAACCAGGAGATCCTTACCCGGCTAAGACACCTTAGCCGTTTAGTGATCAAAGCAAGCCGTCTACCAGTACAGACTAGCTATAGGGTCAACTAATCGTTGATTCAAACCCCGAACTACCCTCACATCGGCACTCACACAAGAGGAGCGATAGGTTGTTAGTGATTTATTAGTTGTTGGTGTTGTTAGTGGATAGCTCGTTTGTCCACTCGCATTAGCGGCCAGTAGCACATTTCCCCCTTACTTCGAGAGCCACCGTCTCATCTGGAGCCCACCGCGAGGGGCTTATAGCAGAAACTGTGATAGAAACTTGCTTCACGGATAGGAAATCCTTACCCGGGTAGTGAAAGTCGTACTCAAACAAGTGCGAAGAACTCGAGTCTTTCAATTGAAAGCTTGAGTTAAGCTGGTTCATCACGTCACCTAAGAAGAACCCAGCTTCAAACCGTTCATCTTCGGAAGAAGAATATCAAGGAGAAGGTTCACAAGAATTTCAATCTTGGACCAAACCTGCTCCAAAAACCCGTACAACTGAGAGATCAAGGAGTGCCGGATTAGTTCCAGCTCTTACCTTTTCTAAGAAAAGAGTTCCTTCAGCTGCAGACAGAGCCCGTGCTACCGCTTCACAGCAAACAGTACAAAGACAAACGGCCTACGAGGAATTACGATCCGAGACCTTACAAAGTGAGGGCGAACTAGCTACTAGCCAACCCAGCACGTCTCGAATTGAAACTCTCGAACCAGAACCTAGTCCTCCAGGAAGTCCTTTAACTCCTATAGCCCTAGTTCAGAAACAGCAACCGTTGTAGTTCAAACAACCGTTACCCGATAAGCGTACCAATGTCTACTACTACAATGAAAGTTCCAGTCCCTTGGGACACCAGAAATAGCCCGTCATTCGATGGTAGAACCGCCGCAAGCTTGATGAAATATCTCAAGCATTGCAAGATGATAGTGAAAGAAGCCAATGTAACAGATGAAGAAGCGAAGAAGGACGTAGTTCTTAGATTTGCATCCTTATCCGTACAAGAAGAATGGTCGAGTTTGTCCAATTATAACCCCCCAGGCACATTTGATGAATGGGTGGCCGAGATAGAGGAGTTATTTCCCGATATCAAAGCCTTCAGGGTTGGTTCAATCACCCGTCTTCAAGAAATCTGCAACGAACACGTTGGGATAAAGAAGTCAGACCAAGGTCTGATAAAGCGCTTGAACATCCAGTTCAAACTGGAAGCAGCAAAGCTTAGAAACCCACCTAGTTTGGTTACAAACACAGCACTGGTAGACAAGTATTTAACATGCTTTGAACCGTCGTTTGCTCTAGAAATCGGACATATGATTTCTCGAGTAATGTACGACCAGATAGCTGGGTTGACTAATGTTCCAAATCCACAACCCGCTCAAGTTGATAGGCCCGAAAGGACTATAGAACTCGACGAGCTATTCATCTTAGTTGAAAGGCTTTCAAAGATAAATGTTAGACCCACTACAGCGGGTATGAGTTTGTCTTCGGCTGCCCTGCCAACGTCTGGAGCGCCTACCAGGCAGCAGACTGGGCAAAAACTGAAATGAGGATTAAGGATGAAGTTAGAGACCAAGTTGAGGCAGGATTCGCTCAGATCAAGGACACTCTAGTACTGCACAAGAAAGAAATGCGGGCAGAACTAGCTGAAGAGTCTAAGAAGAGTAGGGCTGATTTCAAGCAAACTATGGAGCAATATATGGGCCAGAGTAATTGGAAGGGCAGAGATGCTCCTCCCCACAAAGATATTGTCTTAGCCGGGCAAGCGTCAAACCGCGACGGCGAGGATAGAACATTTAGGCAACCCAATAGGGATTGTTTTTATTGTTACCTTGGTGGACATATGGTCAGGGATTGCCCGTACAAGAGGGAACACATTGATGCAGCCAAAATTCTTATAGAAAATGGTCGTATGAAATTAGGAGACGGCTCAGCCTTTCCTAGATGGCCAGAGACCAAGAGTCAGAAACAAAGGGTTGATGACTACTATGCTAACAAAGTTGTTCCTGGGGCACCAGTTACATTTATGCAACAATATTCGCACCCAAGGGTCGACCAGATCACACAATTCCAGCAAGACCTGGTAGACAATCTGAATTCTGTATATGATAGTCGCGACGATGAAATTCGTTGCTTCCAGGTGCAGAAAATTATTGGAGAGAACAAGGCTAGAATGGAAACGTACCTCCCGGTTGCTTCCTTTCAACAGAACCAGTACCAGCCACAAGTCTTTAACCAGGCAATGCCTACCCAGGTAGCGCCTAACCAGGCAATGGCAATGTACAACCCAGGGACTGTTCAAGCTTATGCTCCAGCTCCACAGGTTTTTCAGACTCAGCAGCCGTTGAACTTCCCTGTTACACCGCAGGCAGCACCTCAAACTCAGGTTGCACCTACGCCGGGGATGATTGACCTTAGCCAGTTTGCACAAATGGCGCAGATAGTAGATGCTGTTCGGGGTTCCAGCAGCTTGCCTACAAACCAAGCGCAATTTGCACAACCAGACAGTCCGCGAAGGAAGGGCAAACCCCGTCCCCAAACTAGAGAGTTCGAGGAAGGAGGGAGAGGCTAAGAAAAAGTCTAAGTCTCGCTCAGCTGACCCGCCGGAGGACCTAAGTGAAGCTGAAAGGAGTAAAAATTGGAGAACCAAGCCGGTTGCTGTTTCGAAGCTACCCGGGATAGAAATTGTTATGACAAAAAGGCCAGAGAAACGAACAGTGTCGTTCAAGGAACCAGTACTGGACCCTATAGAAATACAGGAAACAGTTAAGGAACCCGAAATTCCACTACAAGTTCGTGTAGAACCAGAGAAAGAGCCTGAACTACCTTATAGGGACGTTCCAGCCCTTAACCGGGCAAGCGTTCCAAAATTCTTGAAGGCCAAAGAAAATATTCCAGTGGCTAGTAAAGAAAAGGTTTATAGACTCAAGGCGCCGATGGATGAATTTGAAGAGGGGAGACTCTACTCGAGACTGTAATGAAGACCCCAATCACATTACCGTTAGGTCGACTAGTGAAAGCCTCTCCTCACCTAGCGTTGGACATGAGAAAAATGCTCACAAAAGTTCGTAGTCCGTTGAAGTTTAAACCGATTAATGCTCTCTTGCAAGAGTCGGATTATCCTTACATGGAAGACGATATAAGCTGCCAACTAGACTATGATGCGATTCATATCGAGGACTTACCCAAGGTAGACTCGCTATATATTTCCACAGAGGAAGACACAGCATTGGACCCTAGAGTTAAGGCTGGGTACATGGTTGTCCCAGATCCTTACTTACAATACTTGGCTTCGTTGAAGGATGATGAATCCCCTCGACAAGTATTTGTGGCCAATGACTCTGCCTCGCTAAGGGTTATATTCCCCTTGGTAGATGGAAAACATCGTATTGAAGCAGTGATTGATAGCGGTTCTCAGATTGTGTCTATGGCACTCTCTGAGGCTGAGCGTTTAAATATTACTTGGGACCCAGACATTCAAATCTATATGCAGAGCGCAAATGGTCAATTGAAGAAGTCAGCGGCTTAGCCAGGAACGTACCGTTCGTAGTTGGCGAAATAGCAGCTTATCTTCAAGTTCATATAATTGATCAGCCAGCATATAAGATTCTCTTGGGAAGACCCTTTGATATCCTCACCGAAAGCCAAGTGAACAACTCAGCTAACGGTGGACAAGTAATAACATTGAAAGACCCTAACACGGGCAGGCGCTGTACAGTGCCTACACATCCTAGAGGGACCTATTCTGCTGCTACTAGGCCGGAACCAGTGTCACAGAGTTTCAAGGCTCCTGTTCACCCAGGACCCACTACCCAGGCAGAGTTCAAGAGCCGTAGAGCGACTGTAGAGGAAGTCAAGGATGAATCTGAGGAGTCAGATAGCGATTTCGTCAGAGTGAGGATGAAGAGCCGGGTTTTCAACGATCTTCGAGGAATTGATGGCAGAGGCCCAAGATGGAGAATTGGCGTTGCAGTTTGGGTTCAATGAGAAGAATGAGTTGGAAATCCAAGGCTATTTGCAGCCACGGAGTGGAGGGAGGTTTATCAGCAGATGAGGTACGGGCAGGGTATATAGCCGCCTCTGCTGATGCTAAGAGCCTCAAGCAGGACAAGCAGGCTACGGCACTCTTTAACGAGTTTCTTAAGCCGGTTAAGCCAAAGAACAAGAAAGACAAGTCCTATCAAGTGTTCACATGGGATGAAGCGTCCCAGATCACTTGAATGGCACAAAGAGCAATTTGAACCGTGGGAAACACGCAGAACATACCGAGGCTGAGTGCTTTTGCGCTCAAGTACCTGAGTATAATCGTTCCCCCGGGTAAAGAAACTTTGGTCTAAACCTTACCAAAAGCGTGAGGCAGCCAAGGAGAGACGAACTGAAGCATCTGAATCACAGAAGCGTCGAAAGGCCCTTCAGATAAAGAAGCGTGCTCTGAGAAATTAGAGTCTTACACGGTTAAGCAAGTCTTCGCTGGCAAGAAATATAAACCAGTAGCTTTGAAGATTAGACCCGTGTTCACAGACCTCCCAGAGAAATACAGAATTCGTAGAGAAATTAAGGGTGATCCGTTGGAGAATATGCCAGAGGTTATCACTAACCCGGCAGACTATGCTCCAAGCCGGGAGTACACACCGGATAGGAGAAAGAAATCATAGATAAGATTCATGAAGGAGACTTTCTATGGTCAGAAGAGCGTAAACTCATGCACGAGTTTATGATGAAGCAGGAAGAAGCCTTGCTTGGGACGATTCTGAAAGGGGTAGCTTCAGACATGACTTCTTCCCGCCGATAGAATTCCCAGTATTGAACACAAAGTTTGGGTTGAAGAAGTATACCTATTCCGCGTGGTCATTAGATATGGTTTGTAAACTTATCAAGGAGAAGATTGGAGCTGGAGTCTATGAGCCCTCGAACGCCTCATACCGGACCAAGTTCTTCGGGGTAGTCAGAAAAGATGGCAAGAGGTATTCGACTAGTGCATGCATTGGAACCCCTTAACGCGGGTAACAATTGCTCACTCTGGAGTACCACCAGCCACTGAAGAGCTAGCAAACCATTTCGCTGGACGAGCCTGTGGTGCAGTACTGGATCTTTATTCGGGCTACGACCACAGGGACATTGCAGAAAATAGTCGGGACTATACTACATTTCAGACACCATTCGGTGCTCTTAGGCTAGTAAAGCTTCCACAGGGATGGACCAACTCGGTTCCTATATTCCACGACAATGTTACATATATCCTCCGTGATGAAATCCCACAACGTTACTATTCCCTACATTGATGATGTTCCTATACGAGGGCCAGGCACTCGCTATCAGAACAAGAAAGGGAAGTACGAGACTATTGCAGAGAACTCAGGCATTAGACGGTTTGTATGGGAACACTTCCAGAACGTTAACCGGGTAGTGCAAAGGCTCAAATATTGCGGAGGTACCTTCTCCGGCAGATAAGCCCTCTTGTGTATGGAAAGTTTCCCAGTTGTAGGACATATATGTTCCTTCGAAGGGAGACGTCCATCAGAAGATAGGATTGGTGTAATCACTAGATGGCCAGCGCTTGAGACCGTTTCGGAAGTCAGACAATTCCTAGGAGTTGTTGGACAAGTGAGAATGTTCATCAAGAACTATGGGATTATTGCTAGACCAATAGCTAGGCTACTGCGAGGAGATGTTGAATTTATTTGGGAAGAAAAACAGCAGAAGTCCATGGATGCCATTAAGGCTGAAGTTGCATTATGCCGTGCCCTTAAACCACTTAATTATGAGTGGGATTCAGACATAGTACTTGCTGTAGATACATCTTGGCAGTCAGTTGGACTAGAGGTATATCAGTTGGATCCAATTGACCCGACTAGAAATACTTTGCAAAATTCCTAGCCATCCCGTTGAATGACCGTGAATCACGGTTCTCTCAACCTAAGAGGGAACTGTATGGCCTGCTAAGGGCGTTAGACAGGATGAAATACTGGCTATTGGGAGCCAGAAGACTAGTAGTTGAGACAGATGCGTTATACCATCAAAGGGATGTTGGCTAACCCGGGCATGGGTCCAAATGCTACAATCAACCGCTGGATTGAACAAATTCTGATGTTCCACTTTCAATTGAAGCATGTGGCTGGAAAGACTTTCCCTCCTGATGGATTGTCAAGAAGGCGACCGGTTGAAGGCGACGAAGAGGTCGAGAATATCGAGGACGGTTACGATGAAAATCCACCGCCTGAGGATCATCCCGGCTGGGACACAGAAGGGAGACAACCACTAGAATTTGAAGAGTTCAAACACGAGATTGATACTCGTGGGGGTTACACTCAACAAGCTGTAGAGAAAGCAGACTTTGAAGGGGGACTTCCAGGAGGAATGCTTAACTGCATACCTTAGCGAGGCAAGGACCACAGAGTTTGTAGAGCGATCTTATCTTGCAGAAGGGTTAGAAGTGCCTCAATATTTAATGTCGCATGTTCAGCCAGAAGAATTGTTATTGCCAGAAGAGAAATACAAGTTAGATCCAGAACATAGGAGGATTACCCTGAAGTTCATAGGACGGATAGTGCTAAAAAGCTAGACGACCGACTTGTACTCATCAAAGAATGGCTTAAACAACCAGATCATAGGCCTGAGGGCTATACAGACCAGCAGTACGCTACTTTTGTACGCTATGCCTCATTATTCTTCGTGGATGAGAAGACCGACAGATTGTATCGTCGTGATGAGGGCGGTGCTCACAAGTTGGTCGTTGCAAAAGAGTACAGGATGTATATGATGCGTGCAGCACACGATAGTCTGGGGCATAGAGGAGCTTATTCAACCAAGTCAATGATTGAAGTAAGATTCTGGTGGCCGGATTATAGCAAGGACGTAGACTGGTATGTTAAATCGTGCCACATATGCCAGGTAAGGCAGAAAACTCTATTAAGAATTCCGCCAAAGCCTACAATGACACCTAGTGTCTTCCAGAAGATTCATTCGGATGTGATGATCATGGGAGTACCCTCCAATGGCTTCAAATTCGTTATCCAGGCAAGGGATTCGTTAACTCGGTATCCCGAGGCAAGACCTTTACGGGCAGATAATGGTGAAGCTATAGGAAAATTCTTATTAGAAGACATCATTTGCCGTTGGGGCTGTCCAGCAGAGATAGTAACAGACAATGCACCACAGTTCATTGCTGCCATGAAATGGTTAGCTTCGAAGTATGGTATACGCGGGATAAGGATTTCGGCGTACAATTCACAGGCCAATGGTCCAGTTGAAAGCGCGCACTTCCATCTTCGTCAAGCGTTGTATAAAGCTACAGGAGGCGACACTCGTAAGTGGTTCTGGTTCTTACCGCATGTATTGTGGGCAGACAGAATTACTACAAGGAGAGGTCTAGGTTGTACACCCTACTTTGCAGTGTGCGGTGCCCATCCAGTGATTCCCTTGGATATCGAGGAAGCTACTTGGTTAGTAGACTGTCCCGGAGAGATTATATCAACTACTGAACTAGTTGGATTGCGCGCCAGAGCGCTAGCCAAGCATGTTCAACACGTAGATGAGATGAGAGAACGTGTAGATGCTGAGAAGCTTGCAGCTGTTAGAAAATATGAACGTGTTCACGAACATACCATTAAGGACTTGAAGTTCGAGCCCGGTGATATGGTGCTAGTAAGGAATACAACAGTGGAGAAGTCGTTGAACACCAAGATGGCGATCAGATATAATGGTCCTATGGTGGTAGTCAGAAGAACTAAGGGTGGCTCTTACCTCTGTTGTGAACTTAACGGTGCGATGATGCACGGGAAGATCGCGCAGTTCAGAGTTATACCCTACCTGGCTAGGAAAAAGATCGACTTATCAGACAGAATACTAGAACTGATTGACCTGTCACAAGAAACTCTTGAGGACTTAGCTGCCGCTGAGGACGAGAAAGACGAATATTTGGGCAAGGACATGCAGTTCCACAGAGTAAAGCTAAGGCCAGATTGGAATGACATAGATCCGGACGAATTATCTGATGAATACATCGAAGATGATGAAGAGGATCAAGAACCAGACCTAGAGGATGAGGTGTATGATGAGGAGAACCCGAGACGCTCTAAACGCGTTGCCCGGGCAAGACTCAATTAATCAAACACAAGTGCTGCTGATCGGGGGATTAGGCTGAAACTGTTCAAAACAGTCTTCTAAGAAGCTCTTCATTACTAGAGACTCTTATAATCATTCCCTTCAGTTGTTCAACTACCTCTATGGCATGCGAGAAAGTCGAGTCTGAAGATTAAGTAAGCTATGAATCTTCGATTGATAGCTTACTAATCATCTGTTATATTCAGCTCAAAAAGGTTGAAAAATCATTATATCCTTTGTGCAACACGATGGATACAAGGTTTTACATAAAATGCGTTGCCCGGGCAAGACTCATTTATTCAAGCGCAAGTTCTTGAGAGCAAAGAGCGTGTTATTAAATGAATGTAATACGAGTTGGATCGGAGTAAACAACGGATTACTACTAATGAGCGTGGCTAACGGTCGTGCGCGGAAGTGGTGTTCGTGAAATGGCGGACGCTGTCTTAACCGGGCAAGCCGCGAGTCAGATTGCGAAGAAGTAGGGGAGAAATAAACCCTTACCCAGACTAGACATGAGCCTCCTGGATAGTGGTGAGCTGGCGCTCTCCAATCTCCTTGAGAAGATGATCATGTTCAGCCTTGTTGAACTCGAACAAGCGTAGGTGATACGCCAGCTGGTGCGAGGTGATGTGCAGTTGGTCCCGAGTGTCGACCTCTTGACGCAGAAGGGCGTGATTATTGACGCGACCTTCAGTGCGAGAAGCACGGCCAGCGTCGGTCAAGAGCTCCGACGTGGTGCGCGAGTCGTTCGCTAGCGGGGTAGTGAGACCCGTGGACGAGGCAATAGGCAGTCGGTAGTTACCCTGCGAAGAAAAGTAAGCTTCGTCGGCTTCAAGACGCTTCGCACCGCGCTTGCGCTTGCGAGACACGGTCGAGGTGGTGATGAACTTATCTACCTGAAGAACCTCTTCAGGGTTACTCTTGGAGATGAAGTGCATGGCCTTGCGATACGAAGGGTGAGAAATGTCGAGCCCCCGCGTAATAACGTAGGGGAAGCGGATGGTTTTACCACGCACCGTGGCCTAGAAATAAAGCGTTAGCTGGATAAGTCTTATCCGGGCAAGGGACGTACCACAGCTTCACCGCCTGTCTTGGGCAACTTGATGCCCGGTGGAAGCTTTGAGACGTCCACCATCCCAACCGGGGCTCCAGCATCGAACAGAACATCGTCGTCATCGTCGTCAACGTCGATAACGGGGTGGGCTTGCGCAGTCTTGATAAGTTTGTCAACGACGGTACGAGCGAAAGCGTGGACTTCAGCAAGGTCTACACACCAAGTTAGTGACTCCGTCCATGGGATCGTCTGGGCGCTCGGCGTCCGACTCGCCATCTGTGTCCGCTCGGACAGTAGCTGACGAGGAAGCGATCTTAGCCTTCTAAGACAAAGTAGATGGAAGTTAGTTAAGAATAAAGGCGAAATAGAAAGAAACGTACCTTGGCGCGAGGCTTGCGAACCTTCGCACTCTTGGCTGCCACCTCCGCGAGGACAGCAGCCTCCTTGGCCTCGGCCATCGCCAGGTCTTTCTCCTGACGATCAAAAGCCGCCTTGGCCGTCTTGGACTTAACAGAAGCGTCCCGCAACTCGTTGAGCTCAGCCAAAAATTCGGCCAGCTCTTTGAGCTGCGGGTGCCACTCGCCTTTAGGATTCAACTGGGAGTATTTGTGTCGACAGTTGAACATGATGCTACGGAGATGCGCGTTGTGAACCAGGGCCTTCGTGTACTCTCGAAGTTGACACTAGAAAATAGAAAGAAATGTTAGCCAGGTAGCACTGCCCGGGTAGTGCAAAAAGATTGAACATACAACGTTCCCGATACGAAACGCGATGAACTTCAGCGTTTCGGCAGTACTAGCCATGCGGACCTTGCTAATGGCGGCCGAGGCATCCATTGCTGCGTTCCAGGTGTCCTCCGGGACTCCAAGTGGGCAAGCGGTAGCATCGGTAACGGTCGACATGAATAGTGCGGGAAATTGGAGAGCGAAAGGAAGCAATCCGGACGAGAAGTCGTGTAAGACTTTAAGGAAAGCGAACTAAGCATTAGACGGTCTATTAGAAATCAACTGAGGACAGTTGAGATTTAAAAATGGGGGAGATGGGTCGAGTTTATTCAATTATTCAGCCTAACTCCGCCAGGATCCGTTCATCCGAGTTCTATCGTCCAATAGAAACAGCGCCGACGGGCAGTCCAGTAGGCAACGCATGCTATCCACATGAAAAACCTTACCCGGGCAAGCACAAGACGGCCAAGGAAAAAGAGACGATCCTAGATTCTTCCGAATAAGGCAGATCAGCACATCAAAACGTTGATAAGAAGCCACATTCAGATGATGCCCCTAGGACGAGATGGTTGTTCCGACGGAGGAGACTCGAGCATGATAAATGGTGCAATTGTCTTATCCGGGCAAGGCAGGAACGTAACATGGGACGTTGCCTAGGCTTGTACCGTTGATTAGATGAAGCCAATACACTCCCAAGGGTTCCCGAATTATCGTGAATTGATTACGACCAAAAACAGGAAGTAGCTAGGCTATGGTACACTGCCCGGCTAAGGTAAATTCGAAACAAACTCGGACTATCAAGAGCTAGTACTAGGAGCAGGGGCTGTATCAGCTACTGCAATAAGGTCAAGACCGGCTAGAACACGGTCAGACAAGATATCCGCCACACGGCTGGGGATAGCGATTGACCGGATAACGTTCAGCAAGCGCTGAGCATGAGTCTGGGGAATATCAAGAGCGATGTGGCGAAGGGCGGAGTCGGTCTTGTAAAATCCGATGAGGTTCATAGCCTGGAAGAAGCTCTCCACAAACGGATACGTGCGCTGACGGTCGCTGAGTTCGACGGCGGCCCCCCAATTGGGAGAAAGCACTACCCGGGCAAGGTCAGAAATAGAAATAGAAGCTAGAACTAGTAAACGTACGGTTCTGGGCGCGAACGCCTTGGTCATAGGTGAACATGAACTTCGTCCATTCGTCGAATTTGGTGAAAGTGCAGTCCGAGCGAAGGGTGAAGTCGCATTCCTTGCAGGAAACCGACCAGTGCTCGAAGGTACAGCCATGACCCGCGCGCTAGACAGGCAGCACAAGGAGTAGTGGCCTTACCCAGGTAAGGTCAGAGACAAGAAACTAGAATAGAATTGACTAGACCAACCCGGTAGCGGTGGAACATTGCGATGATTTCATTAAAATACGGTGCGGAGGTCAAAGCGGTAGCCATCGAGGCTGGGGAATCGGACATAAAAAGATCAGGAGTGCGCGACGTCCTTATACGGGCAGCGCAACCCCGGGAATAATAAACTCCGAAATTCCCATAAGGCAAAAAGATAGATCTGCGTAAAGTCTAAAACAGTATCTAGACAGCGATCACCTGAGCAATGCGTCTCTCGATCAAGTGTATGGCTTGTGGTCCGTAGCCATCACGATGCCATTCGAAATTGATGCGGCGGAGCTGCACTATCTGGGTAATGCGTTGCAAGGCGTCCCGGTACAGAGCACGGGTAACGTTGAAGTAACCGCGTCGAAGGATAGTGAAGGCGCGCGGAACATAGGATTGAAGCTCGCTGAGAGGGTATTTGTCCCGACCGAAAGGAACGGCTAGAAGAGACAGAAAAACGTTAATTGTCTTACCCGGGCAGTACTACCTGGGTAACGCACCAGCTTGGTGAACCTCGGGACCACTATCATAGAATACTCTCCAGTTCCTACGATGGAGCAGGTAGCAATTGGTGTCGAGTCGTTTGTTGCAGAGCCAACAAGCTCGTCCCCAAGAGTAAATTTCACATGGTACACCGGCGAGATCACATTGGGCGCAAGCGGTCGAAGGCTACAGAAAACTAGTCAGAAACCAGAGAATCGAAGGGAGTGTAATTCACGCACCTGGAGATCCTCTAGCATATACAGAGTAAACCGTTCGTGGTCATTGAGGAAGGGCATTTGAGAAGAAACCTTACCCGGATAGGGGTGAAAGTCCCATCTGTTGTTTCAAATCACCTTACCCAGGCAATGGCGCGATCGATCAGCAATAATATGGTGCACTGATTAAGTGCAGTATGTTGCTAATGTACTAAGGATACATCTGTAACTACTGAGAGGACAGAAGTGTACTTCAGTTAGCGGTGGACTTAACTAAAAATCTGCGAGGCGAACTTGCCACGGAAAGATCCGTCGGCAGGCTTGGAAGCCGAGATCCCGAGGAGTTGTCATCACAGATGGGATCCAGACCAAGGATTAAGCGCCCGGCGCTTAAAGTTGGTCCAGACTCCTGATGACTAATCCATAAGAGACCTTGGTTGAAAATGTTCGACAAATCAGAAAAGAAAGAAATAAAATTCTTAGAGTCACACCAAGAGGTCTCAGAGTCAATGAAACTGCATAAAATCTGAATATACAGAGCAGTAGACTACTGAAGGATCAAGAAAACAAGCAGGAGACAGTACAGTAATAAGCGCGTTGATAAGAAAAGCGTCCGCCAAGGCCAGTGAATAAAAGGGATACGAGAGGAAAAGGAATGTAAATGGTGCCCTTCACCATTTGTTACCTTTCCTTCGATGTTACTCCCCTTCGCGTGAACTTGCGCAGCCGGCGCGTCGATAATTTGGGCAGAGACGACTAAGATTCCATGGACTCTTCTTCCTCGACCGAGCCCTCAGCGTCGTCATCGCCAACGTCGTACTGGACTAGATAGGTGTTGGAGTTAGACAAAATAAAGATCAGAAGAAAGAAACTCACCAGATGGGCCAGGGCTAGCGCGATCTTTATTTTCGTGCGCTGCCCGGCTAGGGTCAAACGAGGCAATATGGTCCGGGTGGGAGCGTTCAGCAAGAATATCGAGGCCGTTGTTGAAGTTATCGATCATACGTTCGACATGTTCAACAACGTCGGGGCCGGAGTTCTCGAAACGGTCACGGAAGGCGTCGAGGCCAATAGTCTCGATGATCACGTCGGCTTGCTTGGCGAAGGCGAGGAACTTGTTCTCGTACTCGACAGCGGCAGCAGCGGCGGCGTGAGACGCATTTTCGGCGCGGATATACGCGTTGTTCATGTCGTCGATCAGATAGAGCAAGTCTAAATAAGAGAGATTTAGCAAACTAGAAGAAAGAGTTAAGAAGAAAGACTGACGTTGGTTGCCCATTTGAAACCAAGGGGCGGCTTGCTGACGGTTGTACTCGAGCTGCTTGTCAGTCTGAGTAAATCCGCAGCCCTTGCGATTGCTACAAGCTGTACAACGCGCGCCCCAACCACCGAATTCACAGTGGGCGTTCCCGTTAATACAGTTCGTGCAAATGTAACCGGGCTAAGAAAGGGTTAGAAAGACTGGAGAAAATGAAGGAAGATCTTACGTCGATAAGAAGACGAACGCTGGACCCGACGATCTGCTTCTTGGAAAGCGGCGGCAAGGGCTCGACGACAGCCTGAGCAGCAGGGAGATGGTCACGCGAAATATCCTTGGTTGGAACACCGTTGTAAAACAACGTCTTGGTGGACGTTGGGTACCAAGGTTCGCCGAGGGGTGCTTGTTTGCCGTCCTTATTCTTGGGACCGCGATCTTCAAGGAAGCTCGTTGAAACGCGTTTGTCGTCACGAAAGTCGCGAGTCGAGGGTTTAGTACGAGAAGGGCCACGCTTTGAAGGCTTAGTATCGGCAGGTTTCTTGGATGGACCGGGCGATGCGTTAGAACGCGCATCCACGGACTTGGTTGACTAAATCAACTAAGCTAGATAGAATTAACCAAAAAAAATAAGAAGACTTACCGAAGCGTTGGAACTACGAGTTATGCGCTTCGTAGGGCGAGGCGAAGGCAATGGCGAAGTCACCTTGCGCTTGCCATTAGCGTGCCACGCAGGAGGAGGAGAAGCCGGGCGCTGGCGCGAACGAGAAGAACTGGCAGTAGATGGCCTCGAAGTGAGGACCACCTCCATCTTCCCCTGTGACGGTGCGGGGATCTTGGCAGGTTTCTTCTTCAGAGGCGGGATACGAATCGTGCCAGAGGATTGTTTATCGACGGGAGTCTTGGAACGCGGTGTTGGAGTCCCAGCCGCCGGAGTTGAGGCAGCGCGAGCGACAGAAGTCAAACGCCGAGGCGATCGAGCGGGCGAGTCAGGCGTAGACGCCTTATCACCAGAACGATCCCCGGGAGATTTGGACTCCCCGAGAGCGGGCTTCGAGCCTGAGGCGACAGGAGAAGGAGCCTTCGATACTGGTTTTTGATGGGCAGCGAGGTTAGCCCGAGTTAAGCGTGAATGCTGAGGAGGGCCGGAGGGGGCAAATTTACGACGACGCCTGTCGAAGGGGTTGTCGTCGGTTGGCTGCATCCTGGCCAGTGTAAAGAAAGAGCCCGTGGGACCAGAAGGACCGGCGCGCGCCTTGTCTTGCGACTTAGGAGCGGCCGCCTTCGGAGGGGAAGCAGGCGAAGACGAAGAAGGGCCGGCGACGGCGCCCTCCTTCACCTTCGACACAGCAGCCTTGGAAGCCGGGGTTGAAGAGACAGGAACGGCGCGCCCCTTGCCTTTCGGCTTAGGCGACGCCACGGGTGTTGAAGATTTTGGGGGCGGGCTGGCCGCAGTCTTGGACCCCGACCGAGTCGGAGTAACCGGAGGTGCCGGCGAAGGCGTCCTCAACGGCGTCACAGCGACATAAAAGTCACTGGCCGGGGGCATAACCCAACCGGGACCCAAAGGGTACTTCTACAAAGAAGAACCAAGGAAGTCAGAGTAAGACAAGAAAAAGATCGTTAGGTTTACTTACCGACCAGGACTTGACGAGTGGAGGCCGGTGAAACTTGAGCTCAGCGCTGAGATCATCGGGGATGTGGCGGCAGATTCGCCGCAAGGGATACAAAAGTTTCTTGAGGTCTTCGGGCATTTCGCGGTGGAGGAATTGATATCGTAGTCGTCCCTAGGGCGGGTCAGACTTCAGAAACCAGAAAAGAAAATAGACTTACTAAGAAAGGCATAGCAGAGGTAACGGCACCTTTGAGTTGGGCGTCGCGGGTGTCGTCCATGGCTTCGCGGTCCATAAGGAGATCCAAGAGAGACTCGCAGAGTGGGTGCCGGAGGTGGAAGAACGGGTCAAGAGGGTATCCCTTCTTGTCCTTGGACCGCATTCCAGGAGGAGGAGACGCCATGCTGGGCGTCGAAGGCGAGTCCCGGGGTAGAAAAAGGGTCGACAAAGGAGTCAACGTCGAGATCGGAGGAAGAGACGGGCGAGCCAGCAGGAGAAAAGGGAGTCCAATGTACGCTGTAAGACAGCGTACAGAGGAAGGAGAGAGGAGAGGCGCCCACTATACGTCGATAAACAACGTAGAGTGGTGGTGGAAGACAAGAGAGGGACTTAGGAAGAATGGACGGCCAAATTGGCTTGCCCAGCTAAGCCCTAGCCCAGCAATACAAAGCACAGCCGCAGCCTTTGAATTGGCTTGCCTGGACTGCGCAAAAAGCTAGAAAAGAAGCACAATTTAGTCTTGGTTATTCCTGGAATAACATAAATTACGTCCGCGGACGCACCTTTAAAACGGAAATGGGCCTTGCCTGGCAAGGTATCCAAGAGAGCTATCAAGACGAAGTTGGGTATCTAGAGGAAGCTTAGACACAGGGGAATACAACCGAATTGGTCCCCAAGGAGCTGGATGACTATCTGAGGATGAGTCCGAGGGAGATCAACCGTCGATCATTAGCCGACTCAATTGAGTAACGACGGGAATAGGCACAACCGCGGTCACGTGACATGTCGCGTCCGCGTCTCGGCGATCAAAGTCAACTTAGCGCTGTCTGGCGAAACTTGTAGCCGTCAGTCTAAGTATAGTCAGAAAAATCTGTAAAAATTCAGAAAGACCTAGGGGAAGCCGCCGTGCATGAATAAGGCTTGACCGGGGACGGTCAATATTAAAGAATAGGGGAGATGATAAGCCGTGTAAACAAGTACACCTGAATTTGCGCATTTTGCATATTTCCAGGTGTCAAGCATGTGAGCTACATACCAAGAGGCTTTCGGGAGCTCCGAACGAGAAGCCTAATAGTCTAATAGCACTAGGGAATGAACCAGGAGGGCTTATGGCGGTACCTTCACAAATGGGGCCAACATATGTCTTACCCGGGTAAGGAACTAGACCACTATGGCAGAGAAACTAGGTTATATAAAGCCTAAGGCTGCTTGCTGGGACTCATACCAAGGAGATGGGAAGGAAACTATCATTATTGCACACAGGAAGAACCGAAGTCCTTCATAAAAGATTGACTAGACCAAGATTGTCTGTGTTTGACACAAAGACCTACCGCGTTTGAATCACATGATGAGTTGGGCATACCAAGAGAAGGTTGGGACGCCAAGACGGACAGTGTCCAAGAATAGCCACCGGCATTACCGGTCTAGGCAACCCGCATCACTGCAGACATCACGATATTCCTTATCCGGATAAGAACAGAACCTTAAAAGCCAGACTAAAGATAGACGGGTTGAGCTAACCTACAACTATGGGGTACCGTATTCAAGCTACGATGGCAGGCTAGACGAAGAAGACCCTCTCGAGCTCGGGACATAGAGCTACAGACGAAGAAGACCTTATCCGGGTAAGGCACCCGATGTCAAGATGGACCCTCCGACGGAGCAGATGGGAAATCTCGTGCTACATCAAAGCACGCCATACTCAACCAATAAGAAACGAGTATCGCCGACGGACGACAGGAGCAGTGGGGAGTCAGCTTAGCTATAGTAGTGTAATCCGGGCAGTGTAAGCAGGTTGGATTTAGTATAAGTAGGGGCAGGAAGTGCAAAACGGGAGCGCATATCCCTTGGAGGCAGGCACCAGAGTTGGTTGTCCTTGTTAGTTCCACTAGATTTGATTAGCTCGGGCCTAGCCCACAGAAACCTAGCACCAGAATAGAATTGGGATTGGATAAAGAACCTTAAAAATATAAGCAATCGAGAACTGGGTCGAAAACCCTTTGAATAAGGCCGAAAGCCGAACATCAGTACTGAGTCGAAAGCTCTTTTAAGGCCGAAAGCCGCTAGAACCAGTTGTCTCGTTGAATCATATTGAGTCGAAAGCTCTCTTAAGGCCGAAAGCCGCCCAAACCTTGGTGTATAACCACAAACTCGTCTATTAGACACCCAAACCTGACCTTGTGTCGTAAAACTACTATTACTCTGTCCATTGTACCGCATTAGTCTTGAAATAAGACCAGAACTACCCAGACAAACCAGGAGATCCTTACCCGGCTAAGACACCTTAGCCGTTTAGTGATCAAAGCAAGCCGTCTACCAGTACAGACTAGCTATAGGGTCAACTAATCGTTGATTCAAACCCCGAACTACCCTCACATCGGCACTCACACAAGAGGAGCGATAGGTTGTTAGTGATTTATTAGTTGTTGGTGTTGTTAGTGGATAGCTCGTTTGTCCACTCGCATTAGCGGCCAGTAGCACATTTCCCGCCTTACTTCGAGAGCCACCGTCTCACCGTCAAACCAATGAGATGATCGCAGACATTCTAACAAATTGCATGAAGAACGATTTGCAGTTCATTTTGGAGATGTGCATACTGCTAGCTTGAGGGGAAAGCATGAATCAGTGCCTTGGACATGACTCAGGCAAGCCACCAGTGTAAGGCTATGCCGACCTATGCACGGAGAAATTAGTATTGGAATATTGAACGGGGGATAAAACGAGGATCGAACTGAACTAAAATTCGTAGAACCCTACTACTTAAATACAAACGGATCTACGTACGGGGACAAGTAAACACTGAGACGGAGAAACAGCGCTAATGCGCAGGTGCATGATTAAGTCGAAGTAAGGAAAATCCTTCCGTGGTATGTCCTTGGGGAATATTCGCGAGGCGGCGCAATAGCGCTGGCGTCCGAGTAAGTACCTTCGCACGGACTTCGGTTTGTTTATTCCAACACTCCCCCTCAAACCGAACGGAGTCCGAGGGCGGAAGCGAAGTGTTTGGCCTTGGCGCTCGGCAGCGCCTTCGTGAGAGTATCGGCCACCATGTCGTTGGTGGGGCAATAGACGAGTCGGATCGTGTTGTTTTCGATCACGTAGCGGATGAAATGATAGCGAATGTCGATGTGCTTTGTGCGAGCGTGGAACTGGCCTATGTCGGAATAGGCGAGCGCGATGGCCGACTGGTTGTCGCCATGGAGGGTGATGGGGTGCTCGAGCGGGCGGAACAACTCGGCGATGAGTTGACAAAGCCATACGGCTTCCTTCGCGGCGTAAGTCATCGCGACGTATTCGGCCTCGGTGGCCGAGAGTGTAACAAGCTCCTGTTTCTTGGAACTCCAAGACACAGCACCACCGTCAATAAGGAATGCGTAACCAGAGATTGCGCGCCTGTGTTCCTGGGACATCCCGTCCGCATCCGAAAATCCTTCCAACCCGGGCTTCCCCGCGCCGTACGTGAGGCGCCAATCCTTCGTGCCTTGAAGGTAGCGGAAGACGCGCTTAACCGCCTCCCAATGCGCCGGTCCGGGGTTGTCGAGGAATTTTGACAGTACCCCCACGGGGAACGCGATGTCGGGTCGAGTTCCGACAGCGGCCCACATAAGCGAGCCAACGGCCTCGCGGTATGGGACGCGCTTCATCGCCGCAATGTCCTTAATGCTGACAGGGCAATGCTCGGTCGTGAGCTGGATGTTCGGGTCCATGGGCATCGCGACGGGTTTGGCGTCCGAAAAGTTAAAGCGCTCCAGAATAGCCGTGATGTACGACTGCTGGGAAAGTGAGATCGTACGCGCTTCGCGATTGCGCTTGATTTCGATGCCGAGGAGCCAGCTGATAGGCCCAAGGTCGGTCATCTTGAAAAGCGCGCCGATACGTGTCTTGTACGCGTCGAGTAATTCGGGGGAACTGCCCGTGATGGTGCAGTCATCGACGTGGATTGCCATGATGATTAAATGGCCATTTTCGCGCGTGTAAAAAATCGCGTGGTCAGACATGCACTGCGTGAAACCAATCTCACCGAGAGAATGGCTGAGTGTTTCGTACCAGCGGCGCCTGCCTTGCTTCAAGCCGTACAATGCCTTGTGGAGTTTCAAGACATATTTGCCGCGGTCCGCTGTTTCGTAGCCGGGAGGTTGCTCCATGTAGATGAGCTCCTCGGGTTCGAGTTTGCCATTAAGATAAGCACTGTGGAAATCGAACATGTCGATCTCCCAGTCGTTGCGAGCGGCGATGGCGAGAATGGTGCGAATAGAAGAGATTTTAGCAGTGGGAGCGAAAGTTTCGTAGTAATCCACACCGTGTACTTGTGTGAACCCACGAGCGACCAATCGTGCCTTGTACTTCTCGATTTCGCCCGCTGCGTTCTTCTTGATGCGTAGAACCCATTTGGCGTCGACGACGTTGCGCGTAGATTCCGGCCTTTCAACAACATCCCAGGTGCCGGCAGCTTTGAGTGCGGCTAATTCCGCGTTGATCGCCGCTTCCCAATGGGGCCAATCCGGCCTCTTCTTCGCTTCCTCGAACGACGGGTCCAACGCCTCTGACGCAGAGGTCGTGGCGGCTAGCCCATACTCAAGCACGGCAACCATTTCCCAATCTTCCGACAAGTCTGCTCTGGCTGCCATATCGGCGGCTTCTTGTTCGACTGTCTTGGGTTTTACCTGGGGCACTCGCATACTGCGCGGAACTCCTGGGTCGGACGGTCGATTGCTGGTAGATCCAGCACCACTCTGAAGCGACTGAAGATACGCCGAGGGTTTGCGGATGCGTTTTCCGCGTCCTGCGGGCTCTTCTTCCGGTTCCTCGAAGTCAGGACCGAGCGGGTCCGTGCGTGCCAGCTCGCGCATGAGCTTGGTGATAGAGGGCGAAGCGGGGAGCGGTGCGGATGAAGCGGGTGGAGTACGAGGTGGGGTACGAGTTGGGCCGGGTTGAGGCGCGACATGCGGCTGAACGGGTGGATTCTGGTGCGTGTTTGGGTTTTGATTTGCAGACGAGGACTGATTGTCATCCTCCTGCTCCCCCTCAAACAGTAGATCGTCTGGAATGGGTACCAAGACGTCGTTTCTGTCGAGTTTAACGCTCCGTTCAACGGCAATGGTGCGCTTCCCTTCAATATAAATGCGATGCCCACTGCTGACTTCATCGAAGCCAACCCACCGGCCGTCTTGTGCGCGGTCGTCAAACTTGCTGCCCTTGGGGTCGTGGACCCAAATCTTCGCGCCGAACTCGGGGAGCCACGAGAGGTCAGGCTTTTTGCCATAGACCATCTCGAAGGGGGTTTTGTTCTCCAAGGCGCGTGTCGAAGTGCGATTTTTGAGATATATCGCGTGATTGACGGCCTCGCCCCACAGAAATTTAGGCATCCCACTGGCGTGAAGCATAGCACGTACGCGTTGCAAGACCGTACGGTTGAGGCGTTCCGAGACGCCGTCGTGCTCGGGGGTGTCGTGCACGGTGAAGCTGCGTTCCGTCCCCATTTGGGCAAGGTGAGCGTCAAATTCATTGCTCCAGTACTCCCCTCCGCGGTCAGAGTGGAGTTTGCGAATCTTGACACCGAATTGCGTCAAGAGCCATGCCTCGTACGCTTTGTACGAATCGAAGGTCTCGTCCTTCGAGCGCTGGATGTAAAGTCGTGACCAGCGAGTATGATCATCCGTGAAACTCGAGTAGTACTCACGGCCATTGATCGTCTTTGTCGGGGATGGCCCCCACACATCCGAATGGATCATGTCGCCCATGGCGGCAGCGCGCGGCTCTTTCCGCACTTTCGCGACTGGTTTCCGATGCATCTTCCCGTACTCACACGACGCACAGGATTTGATCTCTGTGGACTCGTCGAGCTTGATTCCAGTCACCACACCATCTTTGACAAGACGTTTGGCGGCTTCTGGTGCGATATGACCCATCCGACGATGGAGTTCATCAATCGAGACGGTTTCGACGGCGGCCGCGGCGGTATCTTCAGTCGGCACGGTGGACTCGTGCTGAACACGGTAAGTCCCGTTCTTCTTGGTGACAACCCCCAGGATTTTGCGTTGCTTATCGAAAATCCTGCAGAAGTCATCGCGGAATAGCGTCGCAAAACCAGCATCAGTAATTTTACTGATCGAGACAAGGGTGAGTCCTAGCTTCGGCGCGTAAAGAACTCCTTTCAGGAGGATCGTCGCCGTGGTATTCTTCCCATTCGGAATGCTGATTCGAATGTCGCCCTGTCCAATAGCCTGGAACGTTCCGTTGTCCGCGGCCGTGATGGATTTCGGGGCGATGGGCGTGAAGTTAATGAACTTCTGCCGGTACGGCGACATGTGGTGCGATGCACCCGAGTCGTAGAGCTCCGTCTCGACTCCCGGGGTGCCTGCCTCGTTGGCGAGCATTGCCGTATCAAAGGACGAGGTAATATTTTCCTTGGCGGTGTCCTCTTGATTGCTGAGCCATTCATTGACAGATATTTCAACCCAATCTTCAAGGCTGTCCTTGAAGTAGTGCGGTGGGCGATCCGGTCCACCCGGCGAAGCAGTGCGATTGACATTCTCATCGCATTTGCAATCAGAATCGTATGCAGAGAGGAAATCGGGTAAGGACTCAGCGTCACTTTTCCCCAAATCATGATCTTCCTCCGAGTCTGACACATCCTGCAGGTCTTCATCGTCGCTATCCTCCGATGCAGAGACACTCTGCAGGTCCGGCATCGAGTCGCACGAGCTGTCGCTGTCCGACACGCTCTGGAGGTCCGGCATTTCGCTGCCCTCGTCCTCCGAGTCCGAGTCCGAGCCATCCAGAAGATGCATGAAATATGCGATCCCCCGCAAGTCCGAGGGCGCGTAGTCGCTCTCGGCCGTGTCTGCGAGTCCATTCGCAGTCGCCAGTAAGTACTCCATCGTGGGAACTGAGGCCGTGTCGCTGACGGCGCCATCTTCTTCCTCGAAGAAGTCTTCGTTGTCAAAATCAGACAGCCAGCGCCCCGCACTGCTATGCGTAGCACTGCCGTCGCCCGTGGTGAGTCCGGCCCATTCGTCCTGGAACCTCTCCACGTTCGCCTCGGCCTGCGCCATCCACTGGCCGTCATCGCCCTTGTCGCTGCCGGCCTGTGCCATCCACACGCCGTCGTCTTCAGCGGCGTTGGCGGTTTCCTTCCCCTTCCCCTTGCCTTTTCCTTTTCCCTTCCCCTTCCCACGTGGTCCCTCTCCCTCCTTTCCGCCGCCCTTCGCCCAGCAGTCCGCTTTGACGTGGCCCTTCTTGTGGCAGTTGTAGCACTCCACATTGGGCTTCGATGCGCCGCCTTTACGGCCATCCTTGCGTTCTCCCGCGGAGAATGCAATGTCGCGGTCGTCCTTCTTGGACTTCTGCTTGAGGGATCGACGGTCGGCCTCCTCATTGAGGCCACGGATAAGGTCGGAGGGGGAGAGGGTTGTGGCGAGCAAGGTCGATGTCGCCGTAATCGCGGAGAGATAAGGATCATAGGAGGGAGGGAGCGAGCCGAGGATTATAGCGGTGAAGTTTTCATCGCCCGGGTCAGCGCCCATGCCGACGAGGTCGGTGCGAAGCGTCTGCAACTTTGCGAGGTGAGTTCTAACATCCGCGTTCTCTGTGCAGCGCTCATCTTGAAGCCTGCGTCGCAAATCCACAGTAACCATCTTGCTCTTCTTCTCGAACTCATCTGACACCTTCTTCCATAGATCTGCCGCTGTCTTTTCGTCCTTGACGCGCAAGAACAGCGGGTCGGGGATGGAGCTCGCGATGGCCTGCTTGACGATGGCCTGGCCGGACTTCCAAGTCTTCAGCTCTTTTTTGTGAGCTTCGAGAGCGGTGGCCTCTGCCGCTGTTGGCGGCGAGGCAGTTACGGGTGCGACGGGAGCGAGGTGAGTGGCCAACAAATGATCTGCAAGACCAGCGGCGTCAGCGGCGTAAACGAAGCGATTTTTATAGATGCTCCAGTTTGTTCCATCGGCCTCGCATTTCGGGACGCGAAGGAAATAATCGCTGAGCTTCGAGTTGGGGGTGGACATGGTGTAGAGCTAAGAAGTAGTTTGTCGATGCGTAGATGTTTGTGGAGAATTCAGATTTGGGCGGGGCCCATAACCTATTGAACGGGGGATAAAACGAGGATCGAACTGAACTAAAATTCGTAGAACCCTACTACTTAAATACAAACGGATCTACGTACGGGGACAAGTAAACACTGAGACGGAGAAACAGCGCTAATGCGCAGGTGCATGATTAAGTCGAAGTAAGGAAAATCCTTCCGTGGTATGTCCTTGGGGAATATTCGCGAGGCGGCGCAATAGCGCTGGCGTCCGAGTAAGTACCTTCGCACGGACTTCGGTTTGTTTATTCCAACATGGAATAACAATCGAGATCACCTACGCACTGCCATCGTCTGACTCCGGGCGCTGCCACGGGAGATCATTTCCACCGACTATCCACACTTCTACGACTCATTCTGACTCTTTCCTCACATGCTTCTCTGCCTCATTACTTATACCGACTCTTACGGACTCATACACGCACTGTTCTCTTATGGTTTACCTTTACCTCTTTTCGTACATATTAGTCATCCATTTGTATAAGTAGCGTAGAAAATCTACCGAGACCCCTGCATGTTTGCAGAGGGTCACTGAGCTTCGCTAAGTCCCTAGGCTCTAATTCCAACAATTGGGAGACGAGGGAACATTGTAGAATATTTATTGTGGCTCCTTCTTGACTCTGCTACTAGTATTTAAACCATTGCATTTGGTACTATGTCAATAACTATTTTTATCTTGAACCACTACAATGTATCCCATATCTGGTCCAAAGTGATAGATGGACTATCAGCATCACCACCTGTGGCAAGTAGTCCTTTATAGTTAGACCTTGTTGCTGGTTCAGGTCCTTGCCTACTGGTACCACCACAGCCACCTGGCCCACCACCCTCAATACCTGGTCCACCTTGACCCCCTTGACCACCAGTGAAATGCCAGCCATGTGACTTGAGCATGACTTCTGGACAATAGCGCAAGACCCTGACATTGCCTCCTGCACCTCCAAACTTATCCCCCATGCCACCCGAACCACCTTTTCCCCCTAAGAAGGATCCTGCTATCCAATGCTCCTTGAGTTCCAATGTACTAGGAACCTGGATCTTGTTAGAAAGGATGACCTCATAATGGTCTGAATGTAGCCCTTTCCCGGCGCAACCACCCTTGCCACCATGGACCACAATGATTCCAGCTTCTAGAGTGGTTGGGTTATATTTCAGAGCTTGAAGTTTTGCTGTCTCCCTCTCAGTGCTGTTGACTGAGGATCAACATTATAATGCTTTAGTTGTGCATTCTTGCAAGGAAAAAGTTCAATTGATACCTTGAGAGTTCACATTAGCTCCTTTTTCCAAAAGTTGGTGGATGATATCTTCATATCCTGCATAACATGCTGCTTGGAGTGCTGTTGGGAAGCCACCTTCTTTGAGTCATATTTCATTAAGAAGTCCTCACAAACATATCCAATCTCACCTTGTGCATTCACGTCAGCCCCCTGGTCAAGAAGCAACTGAGCAATATCCCTATGCCCCCCATATAAAGCTGCCTGCAGTGCTGTTGGATAATGGCCACCTGAGAATCTCACTTGATTGGTAATACTCATAGAAAGAAGGAAAGAACATCCCACCTGTAGCATGTACATCAGCTCCCTTCTGAAGAAGCAACTGTGCAAGAAATGTATGCCCTCCATATAATGCTGCCTGAAGTGCTGTTGGCCGGTCTCCTTGCAACACTATTTAAGTAATGGATTATCAGAGAAACAAATTTCTCACCATTGGCATTCACATTTGGATTTGACTTGAGAAGTACCTCTGCAATGTCCACCTGTCCTGCATATGATGCTGCCTGAAGTGCAGTCCCATACTGGCCACCTGTGATTACCATGTCAGTGCCAGATATTTTCAAGGGAAAACATTCACCTTCAGCATTCACATTAGCTCCTCTGTCAAGAAGCAGCTGGACAACTTCCAAATTACCAGTTAAAGCTGCTGTCTGGAGCGCTGTTCCATATATTTCCCCTATCAATATCAATTCAGTGATCCTGATCATCAGAGTGAAAATCCGCCTGGAGTGCATACCATAGCGACCATCTTCCGATCCCATTTTAGGGATTTGTCATCCCAAGGGGAAAATGCTTACTGCAACCATTTATGTCTGCTTTTTGCTGGAGAAGGAATTGAACAGTTCCTATCTGTCCCCAAACTGATGCCACCTGGAGAGCTGTTCCAAACACCATCTCATTTCTGGTTTCCCATGACAGTGGATTCTCACCATCGGAATTCAGATGGGCTCCCTGGTCCATCAAAAACTCAACCATTTCTGTATTTCCCCCGAATAATGCTGCCCCAAGTGCTGACTTGTATATGCCACCTATAAATATGATTTGTGAGCCTACTATTGTGATACTCCAGGAATATGATGTGGGCAACTGAGAACTGAATAAATCCTCACCTTGAGCATTCACATCGGCACCATTGTCTATTAGTAACTGAACCATTTTTAGATGGCCGTAGTATGATGCCACAATGATGTCATAGCGATCCAAACACTGTATCCATGGTGCCCCCTCAACAAAAAGCAAAAACTTTGCAGTTTCCACAAGATTTGCTGCTGCTGCTATCCACAATGCAGAAGGTTGTGATGGCCAATCCAGATAATTCCATGGTGGGCAGTTCCATATTCCATTTTCCCATCCGTCCCCTCGCGAAAAGAGTTTTTGCCTCAAATGAGAAGCATGACCAAGAAACTCTAAAACAGTTTTTCGGAGTTGAACTTCAGGCTGTCCAGCAGCATGTGCAAGGCAGTATTGAGAATACTTGGCAAGATGGAGCTCTTCCAATAAATGAAGCCTAGGCCAACAGAGGAAGGTAAGCAGAGTGCATGTGATCTCTGTTTGTGCATCTGGGAATCGTTTGGCCTGAATTTTGTCCAGATATTCCTGTGTAGTGTAGTGGACAAGTCGCAATACAGACTGCTTGTCCACAGTGACAAGCCCAGCACAAACAGAGAGAATGGTCTCAATGTCTATAAGATAGTCCTCATTCAGGCTCCGTGCACCCGGCTTGATAGCCAGAGCTGCTGTTATTTCGGAGACCCTCAATGGTCGTTTTGCATTAGCAACCCAAATGAGGGTGGAGCGAGCTGTCCTTCTGCTATCCTCAGTCTGAGCTTCTATTCGGTGCATTGCAATATTGTAGGTGTCATGGAGGTTCTTTGGTAGTTCTTCCAAAGCCTCTTGAATGGCTCCTACCGAGAGCTTTGTACTGAGAGATTCAATGTGAAGTTTGGCTAGAAGGAACCTACTCAGAATTTAAGTGAGTTGCTGTCTGCCAACCAAAATATCAATGCTTACATGCCATCCACAGTGTCAGTGATTTTTTTATGGATATTCTCTCGTAACTGTGGCTTCTTCTGCATGTGCTTGGGCAGGTGTGGTGACAAGTCAATTTGTGCATCAACATATTTTCGAATATCCTTGGGCATTGCATGAATCTGTAGAGTTTTGACATTTGGAAGAGGAGGGTCTTCTGGAACTGGAACATGGGGTCGAGAAGTGACCATCAGGTTCACTTTGTGGCCCATCAAGTCAGCAAGATTTTTGAGTAAGATGCAACGTTGATAATCAGGGTATTCATCAATGGCGTCGATGACAAAAAAGACCTTGGAAAACATTTCAAGGCTAGAGCTGAGTACTTCAAGAACTTCTTTGAGCGATGGTGCAGTGCCCTTCTCTTTGTGCTGCACATATAAGTTCTTTGCGGTGGAGCCAACGTCCCTGCCAAGTACAAGCTGTCTCCAGAGAGCTGCCAGAAGCTTAGATGGTGTTTGGTCGTTTTCTTCTTTGTGGTCCAAATAAATGCAAGCTACACCTAGAGTTTTATTTTTTGCACATTCATCACTGAGATAGTTCACAACAGTTGATCTATGTGTAGAATAGTCAGTAGGTGTACCCCCAATCATAGCATAGGCAGATGTACGCAAGGACTGTTTTCCCTGCACCAGCTGTATATTTTTCCTTGATTAGCATTTTACGCAGATGTTGAAGGTAAACACGCACGAATTCCGTGGCACCAAAGTGTCCTTATGGAACCCGTTTTCCACGCCTGAAAGCCTGGATCAGCCAGCAGCCATTCACCGGTTCCCTCTTGCCATAACTGCAAAATATCTGCCTGTCGTGGAAAGAAATTGATAGGCGAAAGCCAGTTGATGAAGTCTTGGCGCGGAATATCTTTTTCTTCCTTCCTGTTACTGTGGTTTATCACAATGTGTACGGTTCCAGCTTCAACCTTCAGAGTGGGACCATGCCCAGGACCTCCAGCACCGCCGTATCCGCCACTCTGTCCGCTGCCACCAGGACCTCCTGTGCCTCCTAGGTAAAATAAATACTGATGTTGGTATTCCAATCATTGTCAATCAATCTCTCGTACCATGAAGGCTCAATGTGAGAGATTTATCGTGTTGATCAGCCATGGTGGGTCGTCACAGCTTATTTTCATTGGATAGAAAGATATCAGCCAGCATCAAAGTTCACATAGGAGACAGAACTGACCGACGAGGATATATTGATGCTATAGACGTCGAGGACAAGGACTGATCGCCAAAGAGGAGATGATTGCACAGAGATGTGTATGGCTTAGACCAACAATGGGAGCAAAGACAAGGGTCAGAGGAGGGATCAGAGAAACATGCCTCTGGGGCATGTTGCCACTTTAAAGGCTGTGACGGCAGATCCGGAGAAGTGGTTGGCCGCAGTGTTCGCATTGATGATGGCGCTTGGAGTGACAGCAATTGAGGCAGCTTTCATCTCGCACTGACAGCGACTTTTTCATTCAAGTTCAACGTTTCCCCGGAGAATAGCCTATGTCTGGGCAGCGGAATGCTGTCAACCCTGTGTCCGACGAAACTCCCTTTGCTGCGCGCATCATAGCACTTCCGTCTATCCGTCGCGTTCATTTTCTTTTCCTCGTCCTCGCCTCCGCGACTTTTCTCTCCGCTCCACAGCGCGCAACGCATCCCCGTCGTAATGGATGTCGGCTTTTATCGTACGCCACCATCCGCTGTACACGCTCTTGTCTTCTCGTTTCGTAACCCAGACACCTATCCGTCTATTTTCGGTACATGCCGCTCTTATCGCCTCGCCGTCCACCGCCTACTGCCTCCGCGCTACCCGAGTAGGACGTAGCCCCCCACGCAGATTTGGATAGCGGTAATGCCTCGCCGTCCAATTGACACCGACTTCCCCGCGTACAGGAGCCGCAAGTCCATGGATACACCCACCGCTCTAGGGAAATTCGACGAACAAGAGAAGACAGTGTTGTTCTTCCGGGATTAGCCGCCAGCGTGAATCAGACAGGGCGAAGATTTGCCAGTGGCGAGAAATCGCTTGGACTCTAAAGGGGCTATAGCGACTAATACCGCAGAAATGCGACGCAGCGCTGCCATCGGAGTAGTGATGTGCCGGGTCGGGCTTGAAGCCCAAGCCCAGGCTTGGGTCGGGCTTTCAAGCCCGACCCAGGCCCGACCCGCGCCGGGCTCAGGTAGGGCCCAGGGTCGGGCCTCAGATTTTGCCCGACCCGCGACCCGGGCTCAGGCCCGGGCTTCAACCAAAAAATTTGGCCTGGCTCAGGCCTCCATTGACGACAGTTTGACGACATCTTTCATACCTCGTAATCTGCACTTGCAGTCCGTGGCTTCCGACATGCTTTATCTAACTTTTTCTGATGCAGGGGTGCAACCTATTCAGTTGATCGTGAACCTCACAAATGTTAGTCTGATTCTTTGATTTAAATAATCGTTGTAAAAATGCATACAGATCGTCTACCCCACCGGCAATTCCGGTGAACCACTGTTTGGGCCGGATTCTGGTCAATTCCATTACTGGAATGTCCTGAAGTCAGATGTTCACCCCGTCCACAGCAACTACGATCAAGCTCACCTTACTCAACTACCTCAGCGCGGCGGATGATACGATTCTTGCTGAAGGCAGTCCTTGCGTAACGTGGGGGAAACCCGATTATTCCCCCATAGAGGTCAAAAGCATGGATGAGACTGCCTGTTTAGCGGATGGAGGACGTTGGAGAAGATATCGGAATGTTCCGTAATACCCCCTTTTACTCATTGCCTTATATAGGCAGGCCTGGGCCTGAGCCCAAGCCCGACCCGACCCGGGCCCGACCCCCAGGTCAGGTCGGGCCCACGATTTCGTCGAGCCCAAGCCCGCCCCGACCCGACCCAAGCCCGGGCTTTCAAGCCCGACCCGACCCGAACAACACTACCAGTGTACCATTTCGACCAAGTCTTCAGCCCATGTCACGCGTCACCTAAGGTCTTCAGTTTATCAGGTGACTAATACGATCAAAAATTGCCTTAAATGGAAGGTCGGCAGATGCCGGCAAGACTTTCTGGGCGTTTTTAAGCCTATTTGGGCCGAAAATTTTCAATGTCACTGTCACCACGACCAAAAGTCTTCAGTTCAGAGGGCCGCGTCACGCGTCACCTGAAGACTTGGTCGAAATGGTACAGTACATCGGAGAATACGGGGCTCAAGTCGCTGGGTTACTTATTAGTATGAGGCGAGGCTGGAATGTGGACATAAGCTACGAGACGTACGAGATCGAGGTTGGACGACGGATGCGGTGCAGGCGTTGCGTACCGCAGCCGAAGAGTTCGGCGGGGAGCGTTCCGGGGGATTTCTAGAAATGCAGTAACGTCATCTAAAGAAGACGATGCGGATGAGCGACAAAGCTAAATATTTAAGAGGATTATTGACTCGCCAGTCTGGCCGAAGGCGCAAAGCGCATCGATCCATAGTTCCAGATACGCGGGAAACAACATCTCCCAGACGCGAGGACGTGCGCCAACGGGCTACGAGACGCGATGCACTCGAGGCCGTACTCACCTGGCGGCTCAGGACGCGCAACAAATGTGAGCGTTCGCCGGCCAGAATTACGCAGGGTCGGGCCGCTGACGTTCGAGTGAGGCCGGAACCACTATTGGAACAACGCAGATTCGACAGCGCTCGTCTAAATTTTCTACAGAATCATCCTTGGGTGAGTACGTACGTGTAGAGGGGGCACATGTCGGCATGAGGAACACCACGCCGTGTTGCGCGGAAGAGCACGCAGCGTTGGCGCTGGCGAAGAACCAGAATTATGAGGGGAGTAGGAGGATCGCGCCTTCGGCTGTGCTCTTGGTACGATTTCGGGAATTTGGCAGGAGCAAGGGAGGATGTCGAGTTTTCGCGGCCGGACAAGGATTTCATAGAAATACACGTACCCGGCGTGAGTTGTGCTAGGAGAGACGGAACATCAGAATCTCTGCCGCCTTTAAAGACTGATCCTGAACTGCTCTGTCGAATCAGACTGTCTTGGATTCTGCTCGCGGCGTTCCGGGGAGCGCGGGGAAGTTCACGGAGGTGGTAGGCGTGGAAAGAAGTCGAGGGTGAAGAGAGTGAGGTAGTTCAACGTAAGAAGCTAACGAGAAAGAGACTCGCTTTAAGGGGGGGGCGTCGTGATGAATGCCGGAGAGGAATAAGCCCAGCCGCTCGCTCCGAGATGTCATCATTCTACGAGTTCTGACAGTCGATTCCACGAGTGCATACCAGATAGCAGGTCGCCCACAGACTCGTGAAACGACGTGAACCAATTTTGCACGCTGCTGGCACGCGAGCCTCGACGTTACCGACTCCGAGAGTAACGGTGGCACCGTGGCACAGGAGGTCGGTTACGGCGGGCCGGCCCGGGTTCGCGGTGACGACAAGAAGACGACAAACGGTGAGGTGGAATCTACTACTATTATCTAGAGTAGAGTAACCCTGTTAGTTTCGGCCTCAGGGAAAGCGAGCAAACGATCGTGGTGGTCGAACAACAAAGGCAGATGATTGCACGTGCCTCGGGAATCAACGGAATCTGAATCCCGGGCCCGCACGGCACCAGCGGCGCCTATTTCAGCGGCTCTTCCCAGCTCTCATCTTGTCTCCCGTGTATTCGAACGGAACCTGTTGCTCTTTACTCTAGGACTCTTATCGCTACAAGTGCACTTCTTTGGATTCTCGGCTCTCCCCGTTTTGGCTCAGTGGAATCCGCAGACTCAACGCGCCGACTTTGTACGCTGTTCCTGCCAGCAACATTATTCTCTCGAGTCTCCTCTCAGGGGAATCTATATGTTACATGCTTGAAATAAACATCTCCTCCGGCTCCTTTTCTGGCCTCCAATATCGGAAATCCTCTCAACTATCCCCCTCGAAGTTCGGGTTTCGCGCCCATCCACCCTTCCTCGAGGCCCGATTGCATTGTGCTGCGCCCCTGCTCTCAGTAAGGATCAAATAAAGTTCTCAGTTGCCCCCTTCCACTCGGGGTCGGGTTGCGACGCACCGTCCAATCATTTTTCTTGCTTCATGAGCTGATTGTTCCTCCGAACTCTTCTCCTGCCAATATATCTGGGAAACCCAGATTGCCATTCGACCTCCTTGATTTTACTCTCAGCGTTCATCAGAGGCGTACGGCCGCATCTGCTTGCTATACGCAGGTTTGAGCATCGTCACGTTGAAGGTGTTTACCCCGTTCGATTCGAGCTGAGTCTTTGGCCAGTCTTCGGCTCTCTTATCCGGTACTTCCCGAAATCTTACTTGAGGATCCACGCTGTCTTTGGTACGGTTTCAAGTCCTTAAAATGGTGAGTGCCAGAGCTCCCTTGTTATGTGCTTTGTATAAATCTCACCTCCATCTGCTTCGTCTCATTAGCCTCTGGTTGAATGCATTCGCGCAACTCTATTCATCCCTACACCCCCGAGTACCAAGTCATCTCAGAGTCAGGTCAGTTATTTATGTTTCAACGATTCTCTGATCCACGGCCGGACTTTTATTTGGTGCTCGCAAACGAACAGAGTCAGGTGCGCACGAATCTTCCCCTACCCGCAGCCCTGCGATTCGAAAACACAACGCCATTCTATGTGGGCAGCCCGAGCTTTTCTCTGGATCTTTTCTTATTCTCACGTCGTTTCAGACACCTACTGAAAAATCCGGGTTGATCCTCCTCGAATTCTCGCCGGATTTTAATTACGATCTTCTCGAACTATCGGACAGTTCACCTAGCAATCACTCAGTTCCTCCATGTCCCTCAGCTACATCTCTTCCGTGTGCGTCCCATACGCTGACGCGTGTCCATCTCCCGATATGTTCTGGACCGACTCGGAATGTCGGCGAGGCCCTCTGGTCATTGCTAGCTCTCCTGTATGGTTCCACATTCTCACTTTCCTACCTAACCACGTCGACAGATCCTATCCACAGACCCCGATTGCGTTCCGGAATGCACCTGCTCTCAATATAATATATCCGCTCCGCGATACTTGCAGAGCTACGTTCATCCGACGGATTTTTAAGTAACCCCAACTAATGAATATCTTGACGAAAATAGGTGATGGCAACTAGAGACAAACTCAACAATCCATCAGAAAAACTTTTTCACTCCTCCCTGATTTGGATGGTTGTGATATCTGATATTTTCTCGCCTCTTGACGCCGACGGCAACGAAGACTTAGTGCTATACAACGATGAGCACCGCTGGCGAGCCAGTAATCCCGGCGAACCTCCTCCCGTACGAATCGTACACCGAGGATCCAATATGGCAGACGCACTTCACGATAATGTGGTGCGCCGCCATGGGGCTCATCCTCCTCTTAGCTGCACCCCGTGCGCTGTCCTTGCGCGGCATCCGCGAGAGTATGTCCGGGTGGCTTGGGGTGCGCGTAGGCGGAGAGTATGAGGCCCTGCCGCAGGAAGGGAGTAGTATATCCGGCCCCGTGCCGATTCAGCGCAGAAACGCGTTCACGACGGCGGCGCGGGTGATTGGGAGCGTCAGGCTGTGGAGTTTGCCAGGAATTTCACTCAATTTTGGGCAGAGTCCGTTTTTCATCCTTCTCTATGCCGCCGAATTGCCTGACCTGACCGCCTTTGCTAGTTTTCATTGTGGCGGGATACATTACTTTTGCGCTGGTGTGCATTGTTATGGATGTCCCGCTCATGACTAGTCCCAACCGTGCTGGTGAGTCTGAGCTGTATACTTTGTGATCTGACTGAATTATTACCTAGGCTTCCTCGCCCTCGCCCAGCTCCCGCCGGTGTTCTTGTTTGCCACGAAGAATTCCCCGCTCACCTCTCTCCTTCTCGGTCCCGGAGTCGACTATACGAAACTAAATTTCATTCACCGGTGCGTCCTCCATGCGCACGCCAGTTTCTTGTCTCACTAAGATGTGTAGCTGGTCTGCCCGGGGTCTCTTTCTCGGCGCCGTGGTGCACGGCTCGCTCTGGATCAATAACCACCTCGTGCGTACAGTATTCTTACTGGTTATTCTTCCATTTCTTTCCTTTCCCCTTTTTTATATTCTGCCTTCGGATACTAAGTACCATCATGCAGGTCTATGACCTGCCCATCCTAACACAGCAAAAAGAATGCTCGGGCGTCGCCGCCCTCGGTGTCCTCTGCATCATCGTCCTCAGCAGTCTCGCGTCCCTCCGGCGGTGGTGCTACAGCGCCTTCCTCCTCATCCAGTGAGCTCTCTGTTGATCAACATAACGACTGAGATGCTAACGCCCGCACAGCTACCTCGCCTTCCCCGCCTTCTTCGTCACAATCTGCTACCACACGCTCTATGCAGTCCCCTGGATCTTCCCGCCCCTGGCGTTCTACGGCGCCGACCTCCTCCTTCGCATCCTCCGCTGGCGTGTCGTCGTTGGGCGCGCGGAGGCGCGCGATGGTGGGATGACGCTCGTGAGCATCTCCCTCCGACCTCTCGTCTCGTCTTCGTATTTGCTGACGCATAGCGGGTTTTAGGTCCACATCCCCGAGGCGGCCAAAGGCTGGCGCGGGGGGCAGCACGTCCAGATGCGCGTGCTCATCGGGGGGCGTGCGTGGGAGGGGCACCCGCTCAGTATATGCTCCGCCGCGCCGGACGTTACGTGCCTCTCGGGTATGCCTTCCTCTTCATCCACCATATAGACCTCCTTGCTAATGTGTACTGGTGCTAGACAGCGACAAGGCGCCGCTCGGCATGCTCCTCGCCGCCCGCGCATGCGGCGACTGGAGTCGTGCCTTGTATGCGTTTGCATCGACGCCGCAATACGACGGCGCGGACGACATCGAACCCGCTGCGCCCACCTCGGAGAACATCAAGCGCGCTCCTACCGCGGAGGACGAAAGCCTCCCCGGGCGTGAGGCGCACCTGGTGCTGGAGGGGCCGTACGGCGGGCCTACGCTGCGCGCGTCCGACTTCGAGACCGTGCTCCTCTTCGCGGGCGGGAGCGGGGCGAGCTTCACGCTCGGCGTGCTCGACGACCTCGTGGGGCGGTGTGTGCGCCTCGGGCGCGCCGGGGGCGAGAAGACGCACCGCATCGAGTGGTGCTGGTGTGTCCGCTCATTCGGTGAGTTTCCTTTGCTTTCCTTCCGCTCCATATCTCTGCGTCCGAGCCAATGCTGATTTCGACTGAGGAAGGCGCTATCAGGTGGTTCGCGCCGTACCTGCTGCAGATCGCCACGGCCGCAGCGAGGCCGGATGCGCACCTGGATCTCACAATCCGCATCTTCGTCACGTGCCTGTGCGACCCCGACGCGGTGCCCGCCATCCCGGGGTGCACGGTCACGGAGGCGCGCCCGAGCGTCAGCGGCGTGCTGGGCGAGCTGCTGTCGCCCCCCTGCTCCGATGACTCGACCACCTCCTCGTCAAAGTCCAGCGTGGATGGCCTGCCGCAAGCGAACATACGCGAGGTTGATCTGGACGTTGAGAAGGGTGTGCGAAAGGGTGCGGGCGCGGGGTACACGCAGGGCGGGGGCGGGATTGCGGTGTTCGCTGCGGGCCCGGGGAGCCTTTTACGGGAGGCGGGGAATGCGGTTGCGGGTGCGAATATGAGCGCGAGGGGGCTGGCCGCCGGTGCGGTGGAGTTTTGCACGGAGGCGTTTAAGATGTGAAGGTTGGGGGTGCAGTGTGTATTTTCATGTTACTTTTGCTGATTTTGATGTTTTTACGATCGAGTGTACTGTACTATCTATGAAAATTAAGCTTCGAGAAACCAAAAGCTGTCGCATATTGGCAGACTTGCACTTTTTCTGACGCCCGTTCTCGAAAACCGATATAATTTTTCGTATTCCAAATCGTAGAGCAAAGGAACGTAACTAATCATACATACATAGTGAAAAAAGACGTTGTCGACGTAGGAGAGCATAGGGTGGATGCGAGCTCAATGGGCAGCAGCGGCGCCTCCATACCGTCCAAACAGCATCTGGCCGATGCCGAGCCCGAGGACGATCGTGATGATGTACGCGCCTTGGAATGTCCTGCGACGAACATGTTAGTCAATCACCGTGGCCTGGGCAGCAGGAGGGCACCTACATAATGACCAGCATGAATGCGTATGCGAGCGCTGCCTGGACCGAAAGCATCACGCCCCGCATGATATCGTGCGCGGGGACAAAGGGCGGGGTGCGCAGCCGCATTCTCGCAATCCCACTCCTCTTCTCCTTCTCGTTCCCATCCTTGCGGCCTGTCAACTCATTAGCCTTGCGCAGCCGCTCGCCCGCCTCGCGCCAGTGTAGTTCCATCATCGCGCGCACGGCGGCCAGCCAGCGGTCGGCGAGCGCGAGGATGAGGAGCCCGATGCACGCGCCCGCCATGGCGCCGCGGGTCTGCGGCACCCAGCCCGCGAACCAGATCGTGTCGCCGAGGGTGAAGTGCAACACGGTCATCATGGTGCCGTTCGCCAGGGTCATGCCGTCGTCCATGCTCTGGATTCGAGGGAGGCGGTCGGTTACGCTGCGACGAGGGATGTGCGGTGCTCACCATGTCCATTCCATTTGTGTCGGCGCGCGCGAGGAGGGGGAGCACGAGGGCAAGGAGGAGTTTGAGGTGCAGTACTACCATCGTAGTTGTGGCGGTGGGAAGAGATATCGAATCAAGATTAGTAGCAACGAGATTGGTTGGCAACAAAATCTGAAATCAATACATACAAATAAGGACGAATCGATGAGTCACTGCTACGAGCCTGCGAGTAGGCTGGGGATGCGGGCGAGGACACGGACTGGCGAGAAAAATGCGGGAAACGGTGGGAGCGTCGTCGCGGGAGACCATCCATCCGTCGCCAGAGCTCATCCTCCACGTCCAATAAAATCGCAGTGAGTCCCGCGTCACAATGATCGGGCAGCATCGGGTTCAGATAGTGGGGGCGTGGGTACGGTGAATGATGCCGGGGTGTGGAGGATGGAGGGTAGACGACGATATTGTTTGTACTGCCAGTGCGTCGCTGCAGCGTCGAAGGTCAGATGGTCACAGAGATGCAAAGGTGACGCGCCAAGAGAAGCAGTGCCGACGGCGGGAGCCTGGGATGGACCGACACGGATGGTGGACAGAATTCTTGATCTATTTGTTTGTATGAATGGAAAATTGAGGGGCGCACGCAGCGTCGAGAGCTAGGTAGGCGTGAGGTTGAGCATGACGTACCCCAGAGAAGGTCCATTCCAGCCCAGAGTCGAGTCGGAGGGTAAAGACGGGTTCCAGCTTCGTGAGGACTACGCTCTCGCGTTCCCCCGTCTTTGCCCTGCATTACTGGCAGTCATCGTCGCAAGAGGCGTCTGGCAGAAAGCGGGGAGTCACAGGCGGAGTTGTACGCACAAAGGCGAGAGAAAGAAGTCTAGCATATCTGCTCGCGCTGCCAGCTCAATATCGCCAAGAAAGCTGCGGTCCTTGCCAGTCATCTTCGACTCCAGCACCGTAGAGGGGAAGGCGAGTGCAGAGAACGGGCCCATCTGGCATGTGGAGGGGAAACAAGCCATAAGTAGCGGGCGATGCAAAGGAAAGAGCGAGCTTGGATGGGTGGGTGGAGAGGAGAAGATGGGGGGCTTGTCGTGAGCCCTTTCTGCGACGCTGTGATTGGCTGCTGGTGATCATTGACAGTGATGGTCGCCATACCGCTCTCTTGGTTCCGCCGAATCAAAACACCCGGGCCGCATTTGGCGAGTGCTGGATTAATTCTTGGTGCAGGACAAGCCTAGTCCTTGGGCCTCGTTGATTTGAATCGCGTGACGGTTTGGATTTAGTTGTTCTCGATTAACTCTGATTTAACGCGACACACGGCTTTCTCGATATCCTGTGCTTTCAACTCGCCACTTTTAGCCTCAATGTTTTGTAGCACGCCCCTTCATATGCCAATAAACATGTCCCAGATGTTCAGAACTTTTTTTTGTAATCTGCACCCTTCAATCTACGAATTATTCAAAATAGATCATTGGCAGTAAACACTGTATCTTATCACCTCCGGGACCCAGCAAAAATGGTTCGGCCCTTCAAACTCACTGCTCCGAGGTTTTATAAGACTTTTGGATGCTAGCGGCTACACAGTGAGGTTATCCAATGTTTTCCGGAAACTCCCAGTCCCATCATTTTTTTGTCCCGTGTAAACCTCGGACTAGGCATTATCTTGATAGTTGGGGAAGTAATAGCCAAATCCTTACAACAAAACACAGTTGCATGGATTCAAATTAATATATCTCTTTATTCCCCAAAAAGTCGCAAATCATGTTCCCCATGTTAAATTGCCAATTGTACTCGAGGAAGGACTTGTAGCGGCACTAGAACAATGTTTCACATTACAGCTGTTTCCGAATATGTTGGCAGTGCGTCAATTTTTTGTGTGCTTGTCTTATTTTGATGGCATGCTAAGGATTACTACTTTGGGAAGTCTTGGCGTGATCTGGCCGCCACGTTGTACCTACGTCTGTCCGCCGCCAGCTTATAAGATTATTAGAATTGCCTCGAAATGCCAGCATAATACTGTACGTGACCCACGATCGGGTCAACCCTACAACCGGGTCACCCCGATAATATCTCGGATTGGGCATGATATAGGGCAAATCTGATTAGTAGCATATCTACCTTCACATGTAACAATGATGATCCCAAGAGGAGTAGTCATTTGGGGTAAAACTCACTGAGGACGGAGGTTGTTTTCGCGGCAACCTGGATCAAATGCCATTTTGGGTCATTTTCTAAATCTCTTCTGGTGTCTATCTGCCCCCAAGGGAAACTGAGAGCTCTGAAGTTATGTACAGACCTTGTAACATCTCTGAAGAGTCCTCTGAAGAATGAGCCCCAATAATATTGCAAGCAAAGAATGCACACCATCGAGCCCTTCATAAATTTGGTCAACATCCCTGCCTCTCACTTTTTATACTTTATCTGTCCTCCTTGCACGATAGTCCTGAATCCCAAACTTTATGGAATTCATTTCATACATATAAACTTCCTTTGGGAAAAAAGCCGGCCTTGCACAGGCCATATTCAGGTCAAAGTGACGAGCCGGAAGTGAATAGACAGAATTAAGTAAAAGTTTGATTAAGCGCCGTAAAACAATGCGGAATCATGTCAAAACTGAATGTTAACAGCCTAGATGCTAGTTAAATGCAATAGCAGGGTTCCCAGGGCCAGAATGGGGCAGGATGCTCTACAATGTCTGAAATCTAGAGGGAGGACGCGTCGTGATGGGTCTGATGGACCAATCGGAAGCCGTGACCAGCTTGTAGGTCAACCATCAATTACTTGATTTCGACACAAATGATTCGCCGAGGGCACTACCCGCAACGGAAAAAATTGGGAGAGCAGATGAAAACATTAGAAACTCATTTACTCAAAGGTGTGTCTTTACAGATTGTCTGAAAGTGGACTAGTTGAGAAGATATTCTAAGAAAGATTTGGCGTGACCCGTTAAGGGGGCATGTACAGTACTCCCATAGATTTGCCTAGTAGTAGTAGCCCTCCGAGGTGTCTCCGCTCCAGCCTTGCAATAGACCACATCCGAATCGTTCCATATCGCGGTCAAATCACGCCAAGACTTCCCAAAGCAGTAATCCTTAGCATGCCATCAAAATAAGATGAGCACACAAAAAATTGATGCACTGCCAACATATTCGGAAACAGCTGTGAAGCCTTACAAGAAACACAGATTGAGCCTTCCAAAAACGACATGCTTATTCCCTTTTTGTAAGGTATGTCGTGGATACTTCAAAATCTTGAAAATCAGGTTCCTATGCCGAACGCAGTGTAGTTTGAAAGTAACGACGTGTATCGGAACCATCTGGAACTAGATCTTTACAACAAAACATGCCAGTTACTATTTGAATGACAACTGTCTCTTAGGATTTTGTGCTGTTCCTCTCCACATATTGTGCCGTGGAAAAACCGCTTTCGCTCATATTCATCCGACTTCGATCCAGTATATCGAGATCTCGGTCATAACTAGTTTTTTTAAAAAGAATCATTGTGGCAGAACATGGAGAGGAAATGGAATTATATCATCAGATTGGTGTCAGATGGAGCCGTTTGAGGCAATTCAACGAAAGGTACGTGCACCATCACTTTTGAGCGGCTCAGGGACTGGGCCCAACCTTATAGACTAAGACTAAGTCCTGTACCGTGCCATCATCCTGTATTATTTATACACGAAGGCCCTCCGGGCACCGGGGATGTGTCAACAGCGACACTCTCAGGCTCAGACTCGTTGGCTGTAATGCGGCCAAGCCTGGTCAGTTGCGACACTGTGATGGAAAGCCGTAGCAAAAAATAGATTGACCATCACGCCATCAGTGCTGCCGTGTGCCGGCAAGATTCTGTAAATTTTACAAGTCCATATTCAACAACATCTTCAATATACCTGGGGACCTAACCAGAACCAAAACCAAACCCCTAACTTAACCTTTCTAACCAAACTTAACCGAACCTAACCCCCCACACAAAGTGGATACAGAGCTTCGTCGGGTGCCGAGCTTTGACGTGTCCATCAACTTATGATGTGATGTATTGATCCTTGCAGCCGACAGTGTCGCAACTATGCTCCATCTGACGACAGTGTCGCAAGTAAGTGCCGTACAGCTGGTGAGTCTGAGTCTGACAATGTCGCAGTTGGTTGGGCCCCGGCGAGCTTTTATACTCTAGAGAACAATGGTAATATACAAGTACAAACAAACATGTTGAACAATGGAGAGGACAATGTTTCAGACCAGCTGAGACGTGTCTCACAACACTGCTGTGCATCTCCTTCCTGATACGTGTTACATCACGTATGTGAAACGCATGTCGGCTTGCATTTATTCCAACATATCCGCGGGCAGCAGAGATAATTGGGGCCGGGAGATCGAAAACTTCAAGCCTGTAAGTATCTGATTTGTAAGTGAAGCTCACACGCTGTGGAACAATCGGAACAATATTCGGCGGAAGATTTTTAATCTGAACTCCAGGTCGTCCGAAGTAGGAGGAGGAGGTACAGTATCTCAACGTAAGCACAGTCCACATATCGATGGCTCTTAGCATCGGTCGAGTATTTAATCTTTCGCAGAATCCCTTCGGTGCCACTGACAATGGAAGCCTTCAACGCAATGTTCTCCATGATCATAACTTTCATCCCAACCACCAGCAGCAATCTCCCTAGCGCATCTTTGGTTTTCGACGATTTCACTTGCCAGGTCCGTTTTTGTAACTCTTCATTCAGAGGCAGGCCGTTAAAACTATCCTTCGTCTCACCGGGGGCAAAGACCTACGCATGTCGAAATGACATGCGTGGTTCGCATGCCATCCGCAAGAGGTAAGGCATATTTGGTCAAACAAAGGGGGGCTTTGTCTGCTGGCAGGGTGCGACAAAGCCCACCTTTGTTTGAGCAAAGGCCCTTTACCGGGCATTGTACTACATGTCGATGACATGCGAACCACGCATGTCGCTTCGACATGCGCGGGTCTTTGCCCCTGGTGTCTGATAGTCGTGCATTGCTTTCCCAGTCTTTTGGCGTAATCCGGCGCTAATTCTCGGTTTAAGAGATCCCGCATTACCTTCGTGGCGCTTAGTCGATTCCTCCCCCGCTCTTGAATTACTCCCACCATCTGCCGCTTGGCAGGACTGTGCCAATGCTTTGCGTCCCGCAACGTGAGTGTGCTCCTGTGCTTTCCCCAACATTTTTTTTTCTTCCCTCCGCATGTTCCCCGCGGATCTGAAGTCTATACAGTCAAAACTGTCTTAACCCATACCCCTCGGTGGACACCAAAAGGTATGGGTTATCACAGCGTATGGGTTTCAAGAGCCGTGGGAATGCTATCGGCAAAACCCGGGCACAACCGAGAACCCCGTTGCAGGGCAAAAATAATCGCAAAGCTATCCCTATATGCCCATGACCATGCTATTTACACTGAATTAATTTATTGAGACTTTTTTCACCGACTGAATGCGTACCTCCGACGAGGAAACCCTTACATTCCATTTTGGAAAGTCAATCATTTTAGTTTACCTTGGTTGAAATGTCCCTCTCGGCAACCCAGCACATTCCCTGCCAATTCTGGGACATAATTTAGACCAGATGAGCCAATAATTGCCATGGAAATACCCTGTAATTACGTCAAAAGTATGGGGTTTTGCCCTCAAAAATGTATGGGATATTGGAAGCTTGTCGGCCAGACAAGAAACACTGAATGGAGATCACACGGCATCAACAGGACCACGGTATGATTCGGCGGGACGAGCGAGGATACAGACGAGCGAGTAGACGACAAGAGAAAGAACTAAGGATTATGTAATGTATTGATCGGATGTAAACGGGCAGGTTTACAGATATGGAGTATCACAGATTTATGGGTTTTTTAGCTTTTTGGGTGTGAACCACCTCGGTGGATGCAAAAAAGTATGGGCTTCACAGATTATGGGTTATGTCAACTATGGGTTAAGACAGCTTCGACTGTATTTCCTTCCACTCACTGACTCAACACGGGCTCGATTAATTTTCTTTCCTCGCGCCCTTCTCCCTATCCTTTCATTCTATCCTCCTCCTCCAGTCTCCCCGTCCATCCCCCGCTCTCGATCGATCATTTCCCGCTCGCGTGCACTTTTCACTTCTTTTAGCTTTTTTTTTAGAAGAGATGACTGAATGCAGGTACTAGGCCTCCATTCCCTCCTTTTCATTTTGCTAACCACTTTACTCTTCATCTGAACCTCGATTCCCATCATACGCGCTCGACTAGTACTTATTAATTCAATGATTGGGTATACATAGAGAAAACAGTCTCTGCGTTCGTTTTACTTCTACCCCTCCAGCCTGTCAACCACTCCAAATTACCAACGAAAATTCAAAACACCTCAAAGAACGATCAGCCCGCCGACGACCATCCCCAACATCGCCACACCCGCTGCGACGCCCACTCCACGTCCTGTGAGCGGAATGGCCCCGCCCGTCTTGCCGGTCGCGGAACCAGAGGGGCTCTTGCTGGTTGCGGAGGAGGTGGGGGCGGGGGAGGTGGCGGTGGAGAGGTCGGCGAAGGAGTTGGGGGGGAGGAAGACGGCTGTGACTATTGGGCCGGATGTGGTGGTGGCTGGGGGAGAACGGGATTAACGGGTGTGCGAGAGCGGGGAGGGTGGGGGACGGAAATGAGGACGTGAGAGGGGAGGAGAGAGGAGGCGGAGGCATGTCGCGAGCGAGGTGGGCCGGCAGTGAGACTCGGCGCGCACACCAGAGCGAACAGCGCCGGGAATAGGACAAGCACGGAGGCTAGCCATGGAGAGCGGACCAGCGATCGGGGGGGAGGGACAGGCGAAGGGGGGCACGACCAGAAACGCGCGAAAGAAACGAAATGAAGGGAAAGGAAAGAAAGACACGCACTGGTTCCACACTGCTGCGACTGGAACGCAAGCGCCGCCGCGGCTTCGGACGGCTGGCACTCGCCCTGCAGGCACGACGAGGCCAAGAACTGGAAGGACCCGTCGGTGCAGACGCACTCCACGTTGGTCCTACGGAGCACACACGATGGTTAGTGCACCGCATCGTGCGAAGAAAGGCACGAAGGAACGTACGCGTTGACGCAGATCGAGTCGATGGCGGCGATGTTGATACAGGCGAGGGCGCAATTGCTGAGCGAGGTGAGGCCGGAGGCGGAGGGAGAGGGAGAGGAGGCGGAGGGAGAGGAGGCGCTTTTGCTCGAGGCAGAGGACGCCGCGGAGGTCGTGGCGGCGAAGACAAAGAGGGCTAAGACGGCGCGCATTTTTTCGTCGGGAGAGTGACAAGTGTGAGGTGAAGAGAGTACGGTAAAGCGGTTTTATATAGCAGGTACCGTGTGTTGACCAGGGTGCCAATCCCAGTTCTCGCAACATCAATTCAAACGTCTGATGACTGGTCCCGATCTGGTGATGACAATCGGGGTCTGCTGCTCACAGCAGCAGGCCCCCCACGTACTCACCCATAGCTCGGTCCAGCTTAGAGTAAATCAGAGGCGAAAATTTGGCGTTTTTCGGTGCAGAGTATAGAATAAATCAGGTCAAAAAGGAGTGGGCGGACCGACTCATGGGTGAGTGACCGGGGGCCTGGTAAAGGTGAAAGTATTTGTAGAACAATTAACCGAATAGGTACAATCATAGGAGTATGCGGTCGCTTGCGCAGAAAGGTAACAGGAAGCGACAGCACCGGGAGAAGATCAAGCGATGGTGTGAAGAACGTGCTTGACTCGGGGAATGGCTCGGGAACCTAGCCCATGGGGTTAAGGTGGTGCAAAAATTTGAAAAGGGTGCGATGGCGATGGATGCAATAGTAACCAGGGCAAGAGGATGAGACGAGCCAGTCCGGTGCCCAGGTTCAGCTCGAGACACGTGGAGGGGTGGCGGCCGCTGGCGAAGAAGGGTAGGGGCAGACGGGGAGGAATGGACTATAGACGAGGAGAGGCCGTGGATAACAAGCAAGACGAGACGACGTACTCGATAGTCCGATGAGTGATTTCTAAGGCAATAGCGACGAGGAAGGCATCCGAGGCATACTAGACGGGGCCAAAGGAGAGACACCGGGGCCTGGCATGGGAGGCGGCGGAGGGGAGGGGAGGCAAAACTGAGAGAAATGATGGGGGGGATCAAGCAGCACATTTGCCTCACGACACCTTATATACGATTCCGGCCGGGAGTTTCGGGACAACTCCGCAGCTATCTCCCGAGTCTTTATTGCGGAGGCTGTCATTGGCTGGCGATTGCGTCTTGATTCCGACATTTAGTTACCATCACGTGGTTGATCAGTTCAAACTTCAACCTCAACCGTTGCGGCAGTCTAGATTTCGAATATCTCGAATACCGGACTGGGCAAATGCATGTAAGTACTTGCAGGGATCGCCCGTTTCGTTCCAGCACTCAGATATTTAGTCATTGCGCGTCTCTTCGCGATCGTGACCAATGACCATGCAAGCGCTCCCTGGATCAAGACGCCGATACGATTATGACGGTCAGAATGTCGATTTATTATTCTCATTTAATTTTTACACAACAGTTTTGAGTTCTCTCACTACTATTTATCTCTCTTACAACATTTTTTAACTGTACTCGTGAAATTCGCACACATTACTTTTTGGGTCTCGCAAATACACAACATCGAGATTGTCTATTATACTGCCATCGTAGTGTATCCCAAGATGCTGCCTACAACTGGTTCATCAACATGAGCCTCTAGGAGGATGCTACACTCTTTCTTCGAAGCACTCCGAGCTCGGCTTTCTTCTACGGCAATCGTCAGGCATACCGACATCCTGGAACTTATTCAAGACTGTTGAAGTAAAGGCGGAGAGGGCGAGATTAGCGGAAGAAGTAGATTAGGATTGCAATAGCACTGTTGGTTAGAAGGCTGCTTTAGAGCAATCAGATGCTCTGGCAGTATTTTACAGTGAGCTTATATACTACAAAATGTATCTAGAATATTCTACGAGTATCTACTTGAACTGTCTGTATTACTAAGAATCTTATCAATCAATTGCCCGAAGGCCGAGCTGCATTATTAATCCCAACACTCTCCCTCAGCGAGGCCATACCAAAAATCTATGCCCAGGATTGACCCATGCTTGACAGTTCCAGAAGTCGATGCTACAGGCTCCCATGCCCTACATCCAAAAATTCCTACTGCTGCGACATGCTAATCACTGCATTAAAGTCTTGTCAATTTTTGCCGAAACTGGATTTAAAAGGCGTAGTCCACGGTTGCTTCCTCGGCATCGTAAGTGTCGTAGGTGTCGTAGACAAAGTTTGCCTTGTCAGGTTCATCATCGCGTGATGGACAGACGCGTGCGATGTGGCCTTTACCGCCGCATTTGTGGCAAACGGCATTCTTCCACGATGGGGATGAAGTCGTGGGAGTGGGGAAATAGGTCGGCGCGGGAGGAGTCGGAGTGGAACGGAATTTCGAGTGGCGATGATTGGCTACCATGGCCCTGTCAGTGTCATGTTCTCCGTCACGGTCATTCCGGCGGCGTTCCTCGGTGAGGATAGCGGAAATGGTCGTTTTGGAATTAGGGGCTGTGCTTCCGGAAAGAGTGGATCGCACAAAAGCATCCCAATCAGCAGGTAGCGAGCTGAGCAAAGCAACAGCAAAGTCTCCATCGGTGACTTTCTGTCCGAGCGAGGTTAGCTCTCCCTGGAACCGGCGCATCAATTTGATGTGAGGTTCGAGAGGTTGATCAGCGGGGGCGCGGATGCTGTAGAACTTGTGGCGGGCTAGCACAATTCCCATTTGACCCTTAAGCTCAAAAAGGTGCGAGAGCATATCCCATGCACTCAGAGCTTCGGTCTCTCCCTGGATGTGGTGCACGACATCGGGAGCTACGCGGAGTCGGATCGCGGAGAGAGCACGGCGATCAGCCTTTTTCCACGTTGCCGTCTTGGCGGTGGCAGTGTCAGACTCGCCGGATTCGGGTTCGGGGTCGACATGATCGTCGAGGCCGAGACTGGTGAGGACATCCAACATTTGAACTTTCCATGCAGAATAGTTTTCACTGCCCTGGAGGGGTTCAATCCTGTAGGTGTGGGTGTCTGACATTTCGTCGGGTTATCGGTGACGTAACCGAGATCTGATTGTGTTGAAGTAAAGGCGGAGAGGGCGAGATTAGCGGAAGAAGTAGATTAGGATTGCAATAGCACTGTTGGTTAGAAGGCTGCTTTAGAGCAATCAGATGCTCTGGCAGGATTTTACAGTGAGCTTATATACTACAAAATGTATCTAGAATATTCTACGAGTATCTACTTGAACTGTCTGTATTACTAAGAATCTTATCAATCAATTGCCCGAAGGCCGAGCTGCATTATTAATCCCAACAAAGACTATTTTCCCGAGGACTATAGTGTCCGCGCGGAAGATCACAGGATAACATAACCACGACTGCAAAGCTGCTTACGGGATTCATCTCCTCGGCTGCAACGATCCAGCAGTCGGGAGACGTCGTTTTCCTGGGCTTCACGGCATACACGGGGTATCGCAACGCATATGACCTAGAAAATTTCAAGAAAGTAGCACGCAACCTGGGGTACGAGATATTCATGGATGAGTGGTTCATCCTGCATGCGATAGACGCGGGGTACAAGCACGAGAGCGTGGCGACTACAGATATCCACCGGCTTCTTATTGATGACCACCAGACGTTCGTGTTGGTAAAGCGGTGGGTATTTAAAATATGAGGGCCGGTTGATCTGACTGAGATTCAATACAGGGAGCACTCAGAACATACACGGGTGAAGGAACAGATCAGCACACAGAGTAAGGAGTTGGAGGCCCAGCTGAAGGAACTGGAGCTCCACTTGCGGGATCTCCACGCAAGAGAGGACGAACTTTCCCTCGTGGATGAAGCCATGACTAGTGATCGGCACTCTGATTACGCTACGCAATAACTTTCGCGACAGTTGTGGCAACGTGGCCTGAGCAAGGCGGGAACGCATCGGAGCAATATATGCAGGATGGAGAACGCGGGAATTGAGCGTGTCGAAAGTCGCGTATGGTCGGATTTGGTTGATCGGGAGGGGTCGGAGCTGTTGAGCACTGCACTGTTCATTACCGGGGAGAAGATGGGATGCAAGGCAAAGTATGACCCGACCCCTGGTCATCGTTCACAGTGCTCCGAGGACAAATAGAGAGAACAAGTTAACGAGTCTTGATACGAGCTTCCGAACTGCAAGCCCACAAATGTGGGCGAAGGCTTGTAGCGTTGATCCAGGTACTACGGCGTGGGGACGAGAGTAAAAGCGTTGCGAGTGAGGGATGTATTTGCCATGCGCGAAAGACGGATCGAGGAGGAAACATCGAGATGCGAGAAGCGGATGTAAGGTGTGGACATATGCATCTCGATGTCAGGGCGACCATCAAGAGAGTTGCCAAGGGGAGCAAGTGGATTAACTTGGACAGAAATTCGAATTTCAGGAGTCGGTTGAAGAGGTCTGCCACCGAAGCAGGGGAGGAGTTGCATCATCTTCGTACGTCGGGCAAAAGCAAGCAACAGCGAGACATCGCTCCGCCGGAGAACTGGAACTTCAGCGGCTACAGAATCAATTAAAGTGAGGCCAAGTTAGTTGCGTGGGTAGTGCGAGGGATGTCAGAGTCGGAGTGCGGAGGAAAGTTACGCAAGAAGGGTCCGGGTAAATCTCCTGTAAAGAGTTGAAGAGGTCATCCTACGCTATGGAGAACCCGACCACAGGTCGAACGGGTGTCATGTAATTGCATACATTGCATGTCATGGGAAGCGAGCGGGTTGTGATACCAGTCGGGTCTCCGTCACGCACCGGGATGGGAGGCGAGAGTCAAGTATGGGCAATATACTGTGCAAAAATTAGCCTTAGTTTACAGGGTTTTTGATGACAACTTGCATCTCAATAGATTAGCATGGGTGGCAACTCACAGGAAGTTTGCATCTCTAGTTCAGATGCAACTTCTTCAAATGGCTTACATCTTAGCGAGTGGCTTCCATCTCGGCAAAATTGGGATTGATCGGTGAAATGTTGGCATCATCAGATCCCACTGCCGGCCTGGGATCAATTCGTACTCTGTCGACCACCTTACCTTTCTGCCTTATCTCAAGTCTCTCGGATGTAATATTGTAGGTACACAAGCATCCTAAGACTCCTTCGGAGCACATACCAACAAGTTTTGGGGAAATCGTGAAGAAAATTTGTCGTAGTTTGACATCGCGGACTAACAATTTGCCTAAAGTTTCAGGGGCATTAGGATTCCCCTTATAACTTCTCAAGTGACTATTTCCACCGGAAAGATACATTTCTCAATGTATTTATGGCTCTCTGCTCTCGGAGGATTGAAATATCCTTCTTGGGATCCCAGCGGAGCCTTCGGATCACTGTCCCGATCAATTCGATCAGTTCCGCTGCCCGAGTGATGACTGGGAGTCAAGAAAATTCAAAGGCACTCCGAGCAGCCAACTGGGGCTCGGCAAATTGTGATCCTCTTACATAGAATGCAACTAAGTTGAAAGATGTCCCCATTTTGGGAGATGCGACCAAAAATTCTGTTTCCATTTCATGGGGATACATCCATGATGGATGTATCCAAAAAGCCTGTTTCCACTCAAAAGGTGTCCTCTAATAATTTTTGCACAGTATATGTGCCATAGTCAAGAGCCAAAAGCGATAAGCGACTCCGATGATCGCCGACGCATTGCTATGTGCCGAATTTGCCGATGCCGCTTTTGTCCCACCGTCATCGTTCGACACTCTTAGAGTCTTACCGCGGATCAGAAACGCATACGGAGTACATTCATGGAAATCCTTTCAAGAGTACACAAGTCATCCTATTCGTACACACAAGTCATCCTATTCGATCCTATTCGCATCTCCACATGTCACCGGATTTTTTCAGACCCCCATGCTGTTGAGCGCATCCTTCGCCCTCTGAGTGACGTTCTCCCTCTTGCGTGTCCACCCCGCCAGTGACGCCGATGCGACGGTGTCTACAGTGACCGAGCCGGGACCTTCCGGCAAGCGAGCACTCCTAGTGAAGTACTCCTCCGCCATAATGTTGACAGAAGTAACTTTGGTGGTAAGCGGGGTGTAGCCTCCCCACGGGCCAATGTTCCACTCCTGGCCCCATGCGTCGTTAATGAAGGTGATGTTGTCGCGGAAATCGAAGCGCTTCTGGTAGAAGATAAGCTCCGAGCGAGGCGGAACGTTGACAGTGATGGTCGTGGTCTTGGTCGACGTCGTCTCGGTGGACTTGAAAGTGCGTGTGCTGTGGTCGATGCCTATGGACATGCCCTGGTAGGAAGCACCAAGGCTGAAGCCGTTGGTGACCTCACTGCCCTGGGTGATAGTGAGTCCGGTCGTGTAGGAGTACTGGTACTGCTGCGGTGCATCGGTGTCGTTTTTCCAAGCAACGAGCTGGATCCACTGGACCCTCTCCACTGGACCCTCTCGAGGAAGCGGTTGATGACGGCGTACATGGCCTGGTCGCCGGCCCTGTAGAAGATCGTCTCCCGACCGGCGAAGGTGCGTGCAGTACCGGTGGGGTTGTATACGCGGTAGTCGTACAGATCGCGAGGTGCCGCAACAGATTTGGCAACGTGAGCGGTCTGCTCGACTTCCTCGACTTGAGTATATTTCACACCAGGGTCGCTAGCCAGGGCATTCTGTGCGGGAAGGGTCAGACCGAGTAATATCACAAGCCACCACTCACCGTGGGCACGGATGGCTGAGAAGACATGTTTTACAAGCACTCGTTGTACGACAGATGGGACTGTTGGTAGCTGAAGGATTGGAGGTCTGCGCAACTGGCTTTATAAGAATCCAGTGCACTGCCGGCTCTTCCATCGCGCGAGAATATTAATAAATGTCGAGTCGCTTGTTATAATTCAGATCCGGATCTGGGTTCTTATTCTAGAGTTCTTGAGCCTATTCGAGTCGGCCTTTATTCGGTTTACAATTAATGATGCCGTTGCGAACGCCAGTTGCGCATTCTGGGCCACTGTGTCCGACTCCCAGCACGACACATTACTTTTGAATTTCTGGAATTGGAGACTCGGAAGTCAGAAGTCCTCGGATACTCAAGTGCATTTGAGTCAAATGGCATGGCCTGCCCTATGCGTCCATTTCTCTTTCCTCAAAACTCGGGAGGCATGACTGCACGTCTCTTACCATTTTTAAGACATATACGTTTTCGTGTTCAAGAATACAAATACCGAGATCACATGCCCATTCCTACTAATTTCGGCCCTTGTGAAACCGAGCCTCCTAAAAACCCTACCAATAATACGACGACAGGGCGTTCAATTCGCTCCAGAACGAAGCCGAGCCTGCTTGACGTCTATGACATGCGGTGAGTTTTATCTTTCTCTTTCTTTGGAATGTAGAAAGACTTCTGAACTGTCCACCAAAGGGAACAAGTGCAACAATCTCGTAGTCAAAGCATGCTCGAAAAATTCCAGAAAGGAAACATTCCTAAGCAGACGCAACATTAACCGGCACGTGCTATAATGATATGCCGTTCGTCCTTGCTCACATCGCCGTGTTATCGCCGAGACGAGTTATAATAACGGACTACACCCTCACTGTTGGTGGCGCTTTACCTTGGCTTTAACCTTACTTTAGGATACGATCTCCTCGGCCTTCGTCGAACCCTCCTTTCATTTCATCTGTCTAAGCTTAACAGAGACTTCGTTCCCATATCCCTCGTCTATTAAGCATACCACTTCTCCATACCAGTTCTCCGTCAGATATGCTCTGAAGTCTCCGCGATTTCCCCGACCAGCCAACTTACTGTTGCTAGCGCATAAAGTACCGAAGAGCTGGAGATGGCTAGAATGGATTGTCATCTCATATCCTCCTCGTCTAGAAGCACCCAACACGTCGCTCTTGACAGTTCATAGAACTTTGTCCAACGGAAAAAACTTCTGTCCCGTCTTTGTTCTGACAATGCAGGTGACCTCGATTCAGGATCCGGATGTCGAGAACTATGGAAGAACGGCGAACATGCTCATGCAGGAAGGGTTGCAAGAGGATCGACAAGAATACGTGGGTGTCCACTTGAACCTCAAAAGGACAAACCACCCGCTTTCGCCACTTCGAAAATGCTTCTTGTATTCACGAGACCTTCTTATCACATTGCAAGCCTGTTCATATCTTCTTAACGCCTACTCTTTTGTTCCATCCACCGTTCTATTTCCCCTTATTCTTGAGTTTACCTAACTGACAACCTAGTCTGTTCTAAACAAAAGCTATAACAATTCCACCTCGTATCCCGGTTTGTTATAGTCCGTCGATCGAATGATCACCTCGCTATTACAGATCACAACATCTTCGCTGTAGGCGACGCGTATTTTTGCCTCTTAGCTCAAGATCTAGGCCCGAAAATCATTAATTTATCCCCCCAATCGTCGGTTGGAAGGCTGGAGAAGCGCGGTGCCGCACTTTCATGGCCCCACACGCGGGAACAGCCGAGACCCTGATTTATGTGAAAAGAAAATCCCAATCGCTATTTGTAGAGCAAAGAGCGGTCGGCAGTGATCCTAGCAGAAACTTTCCTCTTCAAGTTTGTGATTAGAGCTGTTGTACGGCTCAGTGGTGGTAGGAAAGAATTCAAACTCCGATGACCATATAATAACGACGTTACGCCATTCGCGGACTTAACTACAGACTATTGAAAACCTGGGTGCAACATCGCCGATCAGCCGCTTACCACCCTCTCAAAAGTCACGGACCTTCCGCTGTCCTCCTACTACTCAAAATCCACACGCCGCGGGGGAAAAGAAGTTCCGGTCAGGCACCACGACTGTACGTTTTCTTGGCCACCGTTCTACTCCCGAGCTTAGTAGTAATGCGGCCGTACCGCGTTTCTAGCAGTTGGACTGTCACGGACGAGTTACCAAACCGCAGGCGATACAGAAGGGCCGGCCTCTCGGTCACCGTTACTACCGAGTTAATGATCCGTATCATGATATTCTTTTTTTTTTTTTTTTTTTTTTTTTTTTAGTGGTACGATAAGAGCCGGAGACAACTAACAATAGGTTAGCCTCTCTGGTTCACGTAAAATTTGGAGGAAACTTGACCTCCGGGAAAGTTTGCCACTCCGAGGAAATGCCTTACGCACTCTCTGTGTGGGACTCTTCGCCATTATCGATTTCGACCTCGCCGAGGAGGAGGCGGGGACGGAGATCTACGCGATCTCTTCGGCGCTATACCCACTAAAACCCCGGGTTCCCATAGCCAGTTTTCTGGCAATTTTTCTTCGTCTTGCAGAGTACCCGTCCATGTGTCTAGGACAAGGGAAGCATCTAGAGAGTATTGTTTCCCGTACTTCTGTTTATTTGTAAGGTGAATATCTATTTCAAGACGCTCGTTCATGGTTTTAACCCATCGGTTGTGGACTTCAATTACTGATGGTGGTACACCAGCCCGTCCTATAACACTTTCACAGCGGAGTTTCCAAATCAGGTAGAGTGATTCAGTGATTAATATTTTATAGAAGCGCGCCAGGGCAGGCTGCATCTTCCCGGAGTCGTCTTTGAAAGCAGCAGTGCCGCAGCCAAGTAGGACTCCCATGGAAAGGGCTGGCCATTCTAAGTTTTTCTTTTGCCAGATTTCCTCAGCTAAGTTCCATATCTCCTGTTGGCCCGGCCTTGTGCACACCAGGAGTATGTGTTCCAGGCTCTCTTCCTGGCCACAAAATGCACAATTTGCACGATCCTCATTTTCAGGGATATTTTTCCAGTATTTGCCAATTCGGTGGGCACTGTGAACACTTTTCCACAGGAAATTTCGGATATTCCTGCTGATGTCTTTGTGGCGGATGGACTTCCATATTGCCGATGGACTCGGTGATTTGGAAAAAGTCCCCTTTATTGCCTCCTGGATCAGTGTAATGTTGTCACTCGTAGTCTGTCGCAAGACAGGCGCTCGCATCTCCTTTATACCCTTGTAGGCTAAAGCTTGTGACATTGATGACAGCTTTGCTCCCGGGAGGTTCTCCTCGGGGCGGATAGGCAGGTAAATACCATCTTCATCAATTTTCCTGGCCCCCTCTCGTGCCAGGGTGGTAGCATCTGCAATTTCAGGTGATTCTTTTACGACTTCAAAGACAGTCTTACCAGTTCTTCTCTTTAGAGCTGCGGATAGGGCCCGGAGCACTGGTTGTCTCGGGATTCCTATCCAGCCTCGGTTTTCGGAGGTCACAAGTTTGTTGGTCATTATCTTCCCAACAAAATCTTTTGTGGATTTCAGTCTCAGTTCCGTGTCGAGAGGGGCTGTCTGTACAGCATATAGGGCCCCTATCAATTCAGCATTTGGCCTGGATTGCTCCAGTGACTTTGGAATCTTTAGCGAGACACTGTCTTCCTCTCTGCCATGTACACGGACTCCTGAGCCTGCGCAGGCTTCCTCGGTGTTTGATTTGAGGGCAACACCGGCAAATGATATGGTCTCCAGTTGCTGATTTTTTGGTCTTCTTGCGGGTGGTAGTGTTATGACGGCTTCATCAAGTGGTTTAGTATCAGTGAAGATACGGAAGCCTTCGGTGAGGTTATGTACACGTGGTGGTGGTTTCCATACAAATATTTCAGGGTTGTCTTCAGCTACTAATATTTCCAGGTCTTCCTCGTTATTTGCAGGTAGTCTCGGGTCCCACTTAGAGACCAGTCTGTCGAGACGGGTTCGTGCAGTCATTGCACATCCGTGTGGGTTGCCACATTCAAGTATGATGCGGTCTACTAAACAACCGTCGCAAGGGCAGTCCTTGGTTGCTATGTGGGTTGGTTCTTCAAGGCGCTGGATTATACCCATTGCATCGCCTACAGTGAACACCCGATGTTGGTTTCGAAGGCAATGGCATCGGGAGCTATTATTTATCTGGGTCTTGTTTGTATCCTCTCCTAGATGGTGCCAGAGCGGAAGCCCCAACAGTACAGAGTTGTGAGGACTCTGGGCAAAGAATTTAACTCCGAGTTTACGTGCACAATCAACCATCTCTTTGAGGTCGGATTGTAATTCACTTCGTTTTGGGTGCCACCTTTGTAGGAACATGTTCAGATGTGACCCCCTGACAACGCTGGATGTCCCAAGGTCATGCTTAGCGAGTCTAGCATCAGCGACGTAGCACCATGCAGCTCGCTTTGCTGGGTCAAGTTCGAGGTAGGAGCGGAGTTTCATGACTTGTATGGCTTGATTTCGCGCAGTCAAGTCGAACATGTTTTTTCCCCCAGATGCAATGGGGGCTATGAGCATCTCTCGGTTGACGGGAGAGGACTTCCTGCCGCTCCACATAAAGGACCTTTGTATGCCTATTAGGGCTTTCTCAATGGATTTTGGCATACCATTGACTTGTGTTAGATATTGTGTCATAGATCCAATAGTTATCTGGACTATGTGACGTCGTAGTTCGAGGGTGGGGTGTCCTCTCTCCCATCTCTCGAGGTTCGATGTTATTTTCTCGACAGTTGGGGTCCAGACAGAATGTATGTCAACTTTATTCCCAATCCTAGCCCCTAGAATTCGCACGGACTCTCCGTCCTTGGCAATGTTTACAGTCTCCGGGATTTGAATGTCGTTTCCATTCAATTTCCGGGTGTTTATAACTTGTTCTCGGAACTCAGGGGTTCCAATGGGAATTATCTCGGTTTTACCTGTGTTAAATTTGGCGCTAGAAGCTCGGCACCACTTAGCCAGTATTTCTTCGAGATCTGCATATGAATCGTCAGCCGATAGGTACACTGTCGTGTCATCCGCGAACAAGGTAGTGACTAAGTGCTGACGAAGGTTTGGTATGTGATAGCCTTTAAGGCCAGAGTTGCGGAGCATGGATGCTAGAGGTTCTATGGCAAGATTGAACAATAGGCAGGACAGTGGGTCGCCTTGTCGAACCCCTCGGGTGACCTGGAAGGGGGAGCTGAGTATCCCGTTAATAACAACCCTAGTTTCAGCATGTTGGTAGAGAGCTTTTACCGTATTTATAAACCGATTTGGAATATGTGCGTGGGCCATAACTTTCCACAGGTAGTTGTGGGATGTTTTATCATAAGCTTTTTCCTGATCCAGTGCGAGAATAGCACCATTTTGCAACTCATCCTCAGCATATTCTACCATATTGATGGACAGAAATATTTGATCAGAGATCTTCCTCCCCTTCATGAAGCCGGCTTGGTTGGGGTGGATTAAATATGGGGCTACCTTGCCTAATTTGTAGGTCAAGGCTTTGGTGAAGATTTTGTAGTCCGTGTTCAAGACAGTGATAGGTCGGTAATTAGCTATGTCGGTCACATCTTTCTTCTTAAAGATGGGACACATCCAACCTAGGGAAAAATCTGTCCCAGGTGTGACTCCGTTCCGTTGGATGGAGTTGAAAACGTCGCACAACAGTTTTGCGATATTAAATTTTGGGGCGGACGGAGTCCCGCCCGCGGGCCGGGATCCGGTGGCCCGGGCTTCTTCTTTCTCGGCTTCTTGAAATATTTCATACAGAGCCATCCAAAATTCTGTAGGAATCCCGTCCATCCCGGGTGCTTTTCCTTTAGCAGATGACTTCAGTGACACTATCACGTCCACTATTGTCAACTCCTCATCCAACTCATCCATTTTCGGTGGGAGCGGAAGGCGGCCGGCATCATCAAGAACCTCCTGTATGTGAGCGTCTTTCTGTGCTGGATCTAACTCCGAGTCATCCGTTTGTAGATCATTATGGTAATCTCGCGCCAGTTCTGCCATCTGTTCAGATTTTTTACAGACCTTCGGCGGTACCACATCAGTGCGTTTTAGCTCGTAGGTCGTGTCTCGAGGTTTTGTATCCTTATTTACCCGCACAGAGAACTGCGTTATGTTATCAAGTTCATTTCGGTATCGTATCTTAGTCGCTATTTTGCGGCGGGAGCGCTGTTTACTTACTATTGAGTTAATTTCCTTTTGGATCTTTGCAGCTTCGGCGGCGCGTGCTCGTTGGTCAGCAACTGCATCTCCAACTTCTGCCCGAGGAGCGTTTAGGATCTCTTTTCGGTCTGACTGAAGTTTGAGTTTCTTTTGTTCTAGGGCCCCTATGGACTCTTTGGCTCGGTCACGCGCAAATATGAGTATTTTGTCTTTGTAATTCTTATATAGAACCTGAAGATCCTTGTTCGTGTCTGTGATCAGGTCGTCGTAGATTTGAGACCCCTCCTTTAGGGCGTAGTTGAGTAGCTTTTCATCCTTAGCAAGGAACACGGGGATTGCATACCGTCCTTTCCCGATGAATGGCGAGCCCGGGGCGCGCACGTCGACGGATACTAACCTGTGGTCTGTAAGTCGCCCCGCTATATCTGAGATCTCCCATTTATGACAGGTTTTAAATAGGTCTTCGGAGACAAGGATCCGATCCAGTCGTGAGTGAGTTCCAGTTACATGTGTATATGTGTAAGCTTTTTCATCGGGGTTTGTCTTCCTCCAGCCGTCACACAGGCCAAGGAGGTATTTGAAGTTTGCGAGGGCGGCCGTTGCCTCTTCCTCATCTGCACGGTGAGGTATCCTATCGATTGCATCTTCGACTATATTCATGTCTCCCAGGACCATGTCAGGGACTGGCAGAATTCGTGTCATCCATATCTTGTGGAGCTCGTCCCAGAAGGCTTTATTGCTTGCCATCGAGTCTGCGGGTGCGTATACAGCCAAAACAGTTATAGTTTGTGTCCCATGCCAGGGGATAGTTGCTAGGAGTGCTCTCCCTTTGATTATTTCATAGGTTTTAACACCCTCAATGTTCGTAATATCTTTGTTCAAAACTATTGCGACACCCGCGGAGTTTGGGTGTTCGGGGTCGATGGATGTGTAGAGCTTGAGCCTTTTGCAGGCTAAATCATCTTCAATCTCATCTGCTTGCTCCTCTGTAAGGTGAGATTCCCCTACCACAAGGACTCCAATGCGTTCTTCGTACATTATTCTACTGACTTCGGGCCATTTACTGGTCCCGTCTTCTGAGAATACCCGGCCTTTGATATTTAGACCTGCGAGACGAAGTTGTGCACGGGTGTTTCGCGCTATCCTAGGGTTTCCTAACTGCTGTGCTCGTCGTTTCCGGTTGAAGAACGCCGCGGCCGATTCATCTTCACGCGGAAGACGATTAATATTTGAATTCCCTCCCTGTCTCCCTGCTGGAGGATTATTCATCGGGGGGGTTGGCGGGGGCGTGTTCATACTTCGTGTGCCCTCAGGGGGGTCGTTTACTCGGGGTGAGTCTCTATCAGCACGATTGGCTGGTAGTGTGGGTCTCGGCGGATCCCTTGGTCCAGAATTTGGACGTGCCCGTACGGTCTCGGGCTGTGCCGTTGTGGCACGAGAACTCAGTTCTCTCGCTCCTCGTTGGGTGCGTCGTGCAATTCGGGTCCACTCGCCGCGAGAACCAGGTCCTGTACCTTCAGCATCGGACAGAATTCTCTGCCGAGCCTCAGCAATTCTCTGGGAGCGGCGTGTTTCACCAGCAGTTCCACGCGTGCTTCCATCACCAATCTCTCCATCCCCTTCATCGCGGCCGCGGCCGATGGAAGAACCGCTAGCAACTCCGGGAAGGGAGAGGCCAGAGCCATCACCGGTATCGACGTCCTCAATGTTAAGTAAGTTGAATCGATTGTTAGTGGTTGCACATACGTATCTCGGTTTGCAACCGTATGCCGAGTACGGGAGGATTTGACCTACCTCCAAGGCGAGCGAATGTTAGAGGTACTAATCCTCACCAGCATATGGGTGTTAGTGAGTCGTTCCCTAGAACTTAAGCCTCTCGGCGCGGCTAGCTCAAACCTAAATAGGTTTCCGCTTTTTTGCACTGCATAGCTTTCCTGTCCTACCGCGAGCTGCGAGTAGTCAGTATATGTGGGCCTACAGCGGCTGTTTGAGCAGAAGTGTGAGTAGTTAATTCAAATAATAATGGAAGATATCTCGGCTTGGGCCCATACCCAACAATGCCAGCTTACTTCCACTCAACCCAGACTTAAGTTATTTTATCTTCCCTGTCCAAGCCGTTTAACCAAAGAAGGTGATAAATAATTAAATACGGCAGTAGTAAGGACAGTGCGAGTCAAGAGTATGACAATTCGTAATAAATATGATTTATCCGTGTTAAGTATTTAGAAACCGCGCCCTCCGCGTCCCCCTCGAGCACCACGAGGTAGGTTTCGTCCGCGCGAGTTACCGCGGCCACGGCCGCGAACGTTAACCCCGGTAGGGGGCGGGGGAAGCGAAGTAGGAGTAGGCCCCATCCAGCCCGGGGCATTTGGGAAGGGGCAGAGCGGCGTGGGGTGGTCGATTGAGCGGCAGATACGACAGGACATATCTTCGCGAACGCGGCCGGTGTTGTTGAAAGCCGTGACGAAGACAACTTGGCGGAAGGCGCCGCGGATCGCGTTGTAGCCGTCGACGGAGTTGGTGGTGACGCGCATGTAAACGCGCCAGACGACGCGCGGGCCGCGCGGTGAGGTTAGCTCAAGCGGAACGACGGAAATAGAACCGAGGACGGCGGCGAGCACTTGTTGCGTTGAGAAGTTGGCGGGGAGCGCGTCGCGATGGGTCATAACGAGCCGGATGAAGTCGGTGTTGGTGCTGAGCGCACCAGTGATCGCGTTGGCTGCTTCCTGGGCGCCGCCGGCGGTGTTCTCGAACGTAAGTCCCTCGACGATGCCGAGGAAGCCCGAGCGCGGAGGGTTGAGGGCGAAGATGAACAGCGTAATGCTGAACGTGCAGAGAACGCCGAGGCGTATTAGCTCAGCGCCGAGGGCGGGAGGGACGCCTGTTATCCCAAAGGCGTTCGGCGAGGGGAGGCGGGGGTTAGCGGAATTCGCGGCACCCATGCGTACTGTGCTGGGGGGGAGGTTGACCGCGTTGGAAACGAGTTCGGCCCCTGCGAGGGCTTCGGCAACGGGGTCTGTGCTTCCGCCACCCACGAAAGCAAGGAGTGTATTTGCTGCACCGGCCCACAGCGCGGTGGAAGCGGGGTCTACGTTGTCGAGGATGATATCGGAGTCCGCGGTGGAGTGCGGCAGGGTGTCGGTCGGGGTATAGTATGCGCGTGGGGGGTTGCGGTCCGCGGTAATGTAGACAGGTGGGGGGCCGGCGGGTACGACTGGTACGGCGGGTGCGACGGGAGCGATAGGCGCAGCGCCAGCAGCGGGCGCAACATGCGCGGCACCAGTGTATCATGATATTCTTAGTCGCCCACATTTCCCCCTCAAAGCCATTTCTCTCATGGGTGGTCAAACCCCACCTCGTAGTCATGATCTCTACAATTAGACATTCGCCACCATTATACTCCAGAAAATCAGAAAAATGGCAGCCATACAATGTTTCGGACACTGTGGGTCGCTGGGGTCAGCATCAGCGTAGCATATAATACTTGAGGTTGGCTTAAGGCACCTAAAATGCGCAAGGTAGCGCAACCACGCAGAACGCGTCCGTTTCAGTTCGTTTGACAGATGAGGCCGCCATCACTCGGCAGCTGATACCATCATTTCTTTCAAAGCGTGTGTTTGCGGTCGAAAAACGGCCATCACGGCCAAGATCACGGCCGTTCAACAGGTGCCCTAGACCTGTCATTTTTCAACCATTTCTGTATCCAAATTCATCAAACATAGGTATGTGAATAAACGCACATATTTAATCCTGCCTTGACTTTTGCGGGCCACCATGTTGACTTGGGTGCTGAGAACTCTCAACCCGGGCAATGCCGAAAATGGATTCTCCATCTGGAACTTACGGAGACTTGTCACTTTCAAGAGTCCGTGGACAGTTTCTTGTGTCAAATTCTACATTTCATGTATAGCTGAGTAGTTCCAACTCATCTTAAGCCATGATTTTCGGGCCCCAGGGTTCCCATGCAAAGCCTGCCGAAGCGTGTTCAAATTGCAATCAAACAACGAGGCGTACTTCCACAGCCTCTCGAGAAAAATAGCCCAAGGCAGAGGAAGAATCTGTTCGCATTTTCTGAACTCTGATGCAATGTCTGAACCCTCAATACAGGACAGGTACTGCAGGGGAAACGTGTGGAGAGCGGGCCTTTTCGCCCGACGGAATGGCGGTGATTGGAACTTTTAATTATGTTACATGTTGCCAGACTGTTTAGGTGGCGTGTACGACGACCGGAAGCTTGTTTCCGCTTAGACGCCCATCTCGGATCAGCTCGAGTTCCCTTCCAAGCCTGGTTTCGTCGTGAGGCAAAGCAAAGACACCGGTTTTGTGTCTTCAATGACCATTGTATACCCCGTCTGGTGAAACAATATCATCAGAGGCCGTGCTATCAAATTGACGATGGCCGAGGTTTCGACGACGAAACGCACTGGGCCGTCGGCCGGGTCCGATCCGAGCCAAGTCGGAGCAGAGATGGGTTGTATAACAGAAAAAAACATATGGGGATGCGATAAGAATATGGAAGGCCAGACTACAATGGATCACATTATTAGACATGTTGGTCAAGTGCCCGATTTGTTTTCTTTCAAAGTTGAAAGATTCTTCGCTTGATGCGCGATCACGTGGGTCGATGGGCCAGTATAATTTCGTGTCGGTTGTGTGTGATTTCAATCGGGGGATACTTCTTCCATTTTGAGGAGCCAGATGTACCTATACACACAAATGACCATTGCATGTGCTCCCAAGTGCATAGTTGAAGGATCCCTTTCGAGCAGTGATTTTTTCTCCTCAAACCAACCTCAAACGCATGCACATGGTAGCACAGCAGCTCCATATGCATGGCCGGGCCCGAGAGCTCTAGCAAAATATGGCAGGTATTAGAGAAACCTTTTAAAAATTGAGGCTGTGTGCTCAAAATACATAGACCGAAAGCCCCCGTGTTTACTCAACTCTACAATCTTTATCACTCGATCACGTGGCTCACGCACATCTCGAGATATTAGTGTGGCTTCCCAATCACTGTCCCCCTTTAGATTTAAACTTTGTTGGTAGTCTTGCGTGGTGACTCCTGAGAAGCACGTATACGACTTGATAATAAAAACATCGAGAAGGTGACTGTCCGCTAGAAACGGAGAAGCGGACTCACTGGGAATGCCCGTCGGAAAACGGAAAATGCAGGGTCCACTGACTGCCATCTATTCCCTTGTTTCTGATTCGACCTCCCCCAAATATTCATGCGGCGTTAATCTAACTGGGCGCTGTCTCCCTGACTTACAATATCATGAATATTCAATGATATTTATTTTTGCAAAACTCAACCCCATCTCTGCCATAAATTCCCCAATAATTTCGTCATGCCCTTCAGTTCATTTTTCCATGATCCACCGCCACCCAACCCTGTCTTTCAACCAGGCGGCAATATTGGCAATTTGGCAGGCACAAATTTCCATCTCCATTCCTGGAGTTTCCCTCCCATGTGGCTCAAATAGCTTTTTAAAAAATGCGGATTTGTGGCCTTCTTTCTGTTCCAACGATAACAATACTTTGGCCCCAAATTGTCTGCAGACAATCTATAGGTCGATGCAATTCCAGAGGTAGCACCATTTTGGGAAATCTTCACATGCCCAATCAATGTCTTGAAGCAATACCGGCATACTAAAATAAGTTGGATCTGGTTTTTAATCTACGGGGGAAGGTGCTTGCCCAGTTCTATGGCAAGGGATGACCTGGTTTCCCTATAACTTGCGACATATCATTTCTCTGAATGATCTGAGGTCAGGCCCATGTTCGACAGCTAAGGTCGATACAAGGCCGGAAAGAAATGAAAGTACTTCAGGATGTTCATTTTGGTATTTCTAACAATTATTGTGGCCCAAACCAGCCGGCCTTCCAGCCAAAACCGGGAAGCACTGGATTATTTGGTCCGGCAGCAATAGATGGTAGCGCGGACTCGGAATATTGCGGTATAAATGAGTTAAATAAGCGTACAACAAGTGAGAAAAGTACCCCGGACTCACTCATAGCTTCACACAACCACTAGATATAGATATCCAGGCAAAATTTGTTAAGTGATGCTCAAGTGAAACTAATTGATGTATCTTGAGTGTCGAGGGGGCCATGGCATATTTCCATTGTCCAGGGAGCTGCATCGCATCGAGAGGGATAGGTGTACCGAGTTTCAAAGAATTTGGTAAAGAAACGTGCAAATGAGAACGAGGTCAATGCTGAACAGGGCCGTTACTTATTGTACAACTTGGACACTAGACTACACCACACCGCCAGGAAAAACAATGCCATTTGTCCTATTCTGGCCCGTTTTTAAATTCTGAACCTCAGCATCGTGTTTACGTTCGTTCCCCTCGTCGGAATCAGTCGAGATCCAGAATGTGCCGTGCCAGTGTAACGGCTGAAGTTGAACTGATCAACCACGTGATGGTAACCAGCCTGTCGGAATTTGGCACAAGGCAATCACCAGCCAATGATAGCCTCGGCAATAAAGACTCGGGAGATAGCTGCGGAGTTGTCCCGAAACTCCCGGCCGGAATCGTATATAAAGCGTCGTGAGGCAAATACGCTGCTTGATTCCCCCCATCATTTCTCTGAGTTTTGCCACCCCTCCCGTCCGCTCCGCCAGCGACCATGCCAGGCCTCCAGTGTCTTCTCCTCAGTCCTGTTTGATATGCCTCGGATGCCTTCCTCGTCTCGTCGCTATTGCCTTCATCGGGCTATCGAGTACGTCGTCTCATCTTCTCGTTATCCACAACCTTCCTCCTTCACCGCCTCTCCTCGTCCTCGGTCCATCTTCCCTGCCAACCCTTCGTCGCCGGCGGCCGCCACCCCTCCACGTGTCTCGAGCTGAACCTGTGCTCCGGACTGGCTCGTCTTATCCTCGCCCTAATTACTATTGCATCCATCGCCATCGCTCCCCTTGCACATGCTGGCACCGCCCTAACCCCATGGGCCAGGTTCCCGAGCCATTCCCCGAGTCAAGCACGTTCTTCACATTATTCTTAGCACTTTTGCCACCGCGTACTCCTTTCCTGTCCCGCGACTTACACCTATTCGGTTAGTTATTTGTTCTACGCAAAAATACATTCGGCTGCACTATTCTCTGTGCAGCTGACCATTCTCCGAGCAATCGACCGCGGTTTCTACTGCAACCACAAGTAGGTTTTTCACAGTACGCAACAACTGCGCCATGACAAGTAGATCATTCTCATCACGACGCGCTAGCATGGAAAATTCATTGCAATGTGACGAGTGTACCAATCGCCCGGGTTTTATTTCAACCCTCCGCGATGACCTTGTTCAGATTCAGCACACACGCTCAGACATCGAATCAGATGGCAACCGATCACGCGACATTGGCAATAGTCGGAATAAGTTAGGTACAATCTTTTCTGGATCGGCGTGGGCTCAGATCCAAGGTTGGCGCGTGTGAAGAAAAACTTTTTCATCCAACCTGCAAGTTGAACTCGGCAGGTTAAATAGGATACATGTCCATCCCGGCTCCCTACCTGATCATGCTCGCTGCTACCATCCTCACGATTGCGAGCCTAATCACTCTTGCGAGTGCGCACTTCCAGATGCAGTTCCCTATTCCGCGCGGCCCTTTCGTGGAGGACAACGAGCCAACGTTCTGCGGTATGCGCATCTCATCACCGCGTCCATTTCATTTCCTTCATCAATTTTTTTTTGGTTCCCTTGCAGACGGCTACACGGACGTGACGCCCAACAGGACGATCTTTCCACTCAACGGCGGGTTCTTCAGCTTGAACTCGGAGCACACGGACTGGGTCATCGGCGTGACGCTCTCCACCAAGCAGAACGCCACGGCCTTCACGGACTTTACGACCATCACGCCTTTCTCGCAGGAGACGGGCGAAGGCCTGTTCTGCTTCCCCTTCGACCTGCTCAAGACGAACGCCACCGGCCTTGCCGACGGACAAAATGTCACCCTCGAGGTACGCTAGCTAACCGTCCCCTTCGTCGACTCCGAGCTAACACGCGTTCTCCTCTCTCTCTCCCTCAGTGGGTGTTCAACGGCGGAGACGGCACGCTCTTCCAGGTGTGTTTCTTTTTTCCTCCACCCCTCGCGTCGTGTCCGTCTTACGAATCCTGTTCCTTCCTTGCTAAAGTGCGCAGACTTGACGCTCTCGAGCACGGCGACGATACCCGCCAGCGTCTCCTGCACCAACGGCACCACGTCCGCCTCGGCCACCGGGGCCTCGGCGACTGCTACCTCGCCCGCCAGCACCGGATCGAGCACCCCAAAACCCTCCGCGGCGCAGCGATTCGAGAGCGGATATCTTGCGTTCGTGCTGGCGTTAGTTGGCGCGGCTGCCGTGGTTTGAGCATCGCCGCTAGTGCAGTGTCCTACCTTCTGTCTAATCTAAAACGATACCATTGTCCGGGGGGTATTAGGGAGCGTACATATTATATTAAAACTTTTTTTTTATGCAATTGTTGGGCATCGTGGTCGTTCGGGCCAACGGGTGGGAGAAATATGATGAATTCGATATCCTCTAACCTCGACATGATTTCCCAGGAGTGAACATTCATAGGCTCTTTCCCAGCCGTTATAGTCACAACTTGGATGACGAGCAAGCCAGCTCGGTCAAGATTCGTTCCCGATTTTGTTGCCAACCCATCTCGTTGCTAGCCGAGAGACATATCTTGATTCGCTCTCTCTTCCCACCACCACCACCACGATGGCAGCACTGCACCTCAAACTCCTCTTTGCCCTTGTGCTCCCCCTCCTCGCGTGCGCCGACACAAATGGAATGGACATGGTGAGCACCCCACATCCCTCGTCGCAACGTAACCGACCGCCTTCCTCGAATCCAGAGCATGGACGACGGCATGACCCTCGCGAACGGCACCATGATGACCGTGTTGCACTTCACCCTCGGCGACACGATCTGGTTCGCGGGCTGGGTGCCGCAGACCCGCGGCGCCATGGCGGGCGCGTGCATCGGGCTCCTCATCCTCGCGCTCGTCGACCGCTGGCTTGCCGCCGTGCGCGCGATGATGGAACTACACTGGCGCGAGGCGGGTGAGCGGCTGCGCAAGGCGAATGAGAAAGGCCGTAAGGAGGCGAACGAGAAGGAAAAGAGGAGCGGGATTGCGAGAATGAGGCTGCGCACCCCGCCCTTTGTCCCCGCGCACGATATCATGCGGGGCATCATGCATTCAGTCCAGGCCGCGCTCGCATATGCTTTCATGCTGGTCATTATGTAGGTGCCCTCCTGCTGCCCTGTCCACGGTGATTGACCAACATGTTCGTCGCAGGACATTCCAAGGCGCGTACATCATCACGATCGTCCTCGGGCTTGGAATCGGCGAGATGCTGTTTGGACGGTATGGAGGCGCCGCTGCTGCTGCCCATTGAGCTCTCATCCACCTTACACTCTCCTACGTCGACAACGCCTTTTTTCACTATGTATGTACGATAGTTACCTTCCTTTGCTCTATGATTTGGAATACGAAAAATGATACCGGTTCTCGAGAAGCTTGAAGGGCTGTCCTTTTGTATCCGGCGTCAGAACGAGTGCAAATCTGCCAACATGCGACAGTTTTTGGTTTCTCGAAGCTCAATTTTCATGGATAGTACAGTACACTCGATCGTAAAAACATCAAAATCAGCAAAAGTAACATGAAAATACACACACAGCACCCCAACCTTCACATCTTAAACGCCTCGGCGCAAAACTCCACCCCACCGGCGGCCCGACCCCTCGCGCTCATATTCGCGCCCGCAACCGCATTCCCGCCTCCCGTAAAAGGCTCCCCGGGCCCGCAGCGAACACCGCAATCCCGCCCCCGCTCTGCGTGTACCCCGCGCCCGCACCCTTTCGCACACCTTTCTCGACGTCCAGATCAACCTCGCGTATGTTCGTCTGCTGCAGGCCATCCACGCTGGACTTTGACGAGGAAGTGGTGGAGTCATCGGAGCAGGGGGGCGAAAGCAGCTCGCCCAGCACGCCGCTGACGCTCGGGCGCGCCTCCGTGACCGTGCACCCCGGGATGGCGGGCACCGCGTCGGGGTCGCACAGGCACGTAACGAAGATGCGGATCGTGAGGTCTAGGTGCGCGTCCGGCCGTGCTGCGGCCGTGGCGATCTGCAGCAGGTACGGCGCGAACCACCTGATAGCCCCTGCCCCCAGTCCCAATCAGCATCGGCTCGGACACAGAGACAGGGAGCGGAAGGAAAGGGAAGGAAACTCACCGAATGAGCGGACACACCAGCACCACTCGATGCGGCGCGTTTTCTCGCCCCCGGCGCGCCCGAGGCGCACGCACCGCCCCACGAGGTCGTCGAGCACGCCGAGCGTGAAGCTCGCCCCGCTCCCGCCTGCGAAGAGGAGCACGGTCTCGAAGTCGGACGCGCGCAGCGTAGGCCCGCCGTACGGCCCCTCCAACACCAGGTGCGCTTCATGCCCGGGGGGGCTGTCGTCCTCCGCGGCAGGAGCGCGCTTGATGTCCCCGGAGGTGGGCGCGGCGGCTTCGATGTCGTCTGCGCCGTCGTATTGCGGCGTCGATGCAAACGCATACAGGGCACGACTCCAGTCGCCGCATGTGCGGGCGGCGAGGAGCATCCCCAGCGGCGCCTTGTCGCTGTCTAGCATAAGTACACATTAGCAAGGCGGTATATATGATGGATGAAGGAAAGCATACCCGAGAGGCACGTAACGTCCGGCGCGGCACAGCATATACTGAGTGGATGCCCCTCCCACGCGCGCCCCCCGATGAGCACGCGCATCTGGACGTGCTGCCCCCCGCGCCAGCCTTTCGCCGCCTCGGGGATGTGGACCTAAAACCCGCTATGCGTCAGGAAATACGAAGACGAGACGAGAGGTGGGAGGGAGATGCTCACGAGCGTCATCCCACCATCGCGCGCCTCCGCCCGCCCGACGACGACACGCCAGCGGAGGATGCGAAGAAGGAGGTCGGCGCCGTAGAACCCCAGGGGCGGGAAGATCCAGGGGACTGCGTAGAGTGTGTGATAGCAGATTGTGACGAAGAAGGCGGGGAAGGCGAGGTAGCTGTGCGGGCGTTAGTATTTCAGTCGTTGTGTTGATCAACAGAGAGCTCACTGGATGAGGAGGAATGCGCTGTAGCACCACCGTCGGAGGGGCGCGAGGCTGCTGAGGACGATGATGCAGAGGACACCGAGGGCGGCGACGCCCGAGCATTCTTTTTGCTGTGTTAGGATGGGGAGGTCATAGACCTGCGTGATGGTACTTAGTATCCGAAGGCAGAATATAAAAAAGGGGAAAATGGAAGAATAACCAGTAAGAATACTGTACGCACGAGGTGGTTATTGATCCAGAGCGAGCCGTGCACCACGGCGCCGAGAAAGAGACCCCGGGCAGACCAGCTACACATATTAGTGAGACCAGGAATTGGCGTGCACCTGGAGGACGCACCGGTGAATGAAATTTAGTTTCGTATAGTCGACTCCGGGACCGAGAAGGAGAGAGGTGAGCGGGGAATTCTTCGCGGCAAACAAGAACACCGGCGGGAGCTGGGCGAGGGCGAGGAAGCCTAGGTAATAATTCAGTCAGATCACAAAGTATACAATTCAGACTCACCAGCACGGTTGGGACTAGTCATGAGCGGGACATCCATAACAATGCACACCAGCGCAAAAGAAGCATATCCCGCCACAATAAAAACTAGCAAAGGCTATCAGTTAAAGTAATTCGGCGGCATAGAGACGGACGAAAAACGGACTTTGCCCAAAATTGAGTGAAAGTCCTTGCAAACTCCACAGCCTGATGCTCCCAACCACCCGCGCCGCCGTCGTGAACGCGTTTCCGCCCTGAATCGGCACGGGGCCGGATATGCTACTCTGTTCCTGCGGCAGCGCCTCATACTCTCCGCCTACGCGCACCCCAAGCCACCCGGATATACTCTCGCGGATGCTGCGCAAGGACAGTGCACGGGGTGCAGCCAAGAGGAGGATGAGCCCCATGGCGGCGCACCACATTATCGTGAAGTGCGTCTGCCATATTGGGTCCTCGGTGTACGATTCGTACGGGAGGAGGTTCGCTGGGATTACTGGCTCGCCAGCAGTGCTCATCGTTGTCTAGCAGTAAGTCGTTGAGGACGAGAAAATATCAGATATCACAACCATCCAAATTGGGGAGGAGTGAAAAAGTTTTTCTGATGGATTGTTGAGTTTGTCTCTAGTTGCCATCACCTATTTTCGTCAAGATATTCATTAGTCGGGGTTACTTATTTCGTGGCACGCGGGAGGTCGATGAGGCGACGTATCCTGTCGTTCGGGCTTACCGGACGGGTATTTTTGTTACAAGAACCAGATAAAAATACGTCGGATGAACGTCGCAGCCTTGCGTTGCAACTTCCTGTAGTTGTACTGTTCCGAGGTCTGTGGTAACAATCAAATAGAAGATTTTGTTAATAGTGATAGCTACTACAATTCTGAAATTGACATCCGTCATCGACTCATCAAATAGTACGCGCCGGATATACTGTATTTCACTTTCGAATGTTATTCACAGCGCAAGTCGGAATATCAACTCGGGCCGAACGATGTTGGAAGCGTTCCTTTTACAGTAATTCATTACTGAACTAATTTAGGAGCGGAGTTTCCTTGCGAAAAGGGCAATCGAGCCGTGAAGATTCTCGCCCCGAATGGGCCAGAAGATGGTTGAATCCGCGGCGCCAAAAGAAACCCAGCTCACGTTTGGAGTTAAGGCATACAATACCAGCAAGTGTTTTCAAAACGGTGGAGACTAGACTTGAGGAGGACGATGACCTGCGTTGTCTCAGCACCCGCCGTAGCATTGCGAGTGTAAGTAGCGAGATACAGATTCGAGTTCGCAGAACATTCCACCCGCAGCGGGTTTCATCGTATCAAGCATCTTAATTTGAGAGTAGCGGCCTTTCTGAATCCAATGGCCTTGAAAGAGAGTAAGCAAGCGCGGACGAGGAGAACTGTCGGATTTGTTATGTTGCCAAAAAAATTGGATGTCGAACGGGTAAACTGCGAAACCACCAGACAATGACGCACACTTTTGAAAGAGATGTATTCCACAACGTAGTCGGGCCTTGCGGTAAGGTGGAGGAGAGTGGAAAGACGAGCCGCTGTAGGATGTATTCCGGCCAGTTCTTGCTAACCTCACTTTTCCCTCTTTCTCATGACTACACCAACGCTGTCTACTGAGTGGGGGGTATTTTAATCCAGGAGATTGATATTCTTACCGCTAGAGAAAACTTTAAGGTCGAGGCAGCTCAGAATGGTAGACTCGGATCTGGTGGCCTGCATTGCGACCCCAGCGAACAAACAGAGCCTATATTGAGTGCCTCTTGGAATCTTTGTGTGAGGAATATCTTGGCGCTTGGAATGCCGCTGCAACTGGACTAGGAACGGATGTCCACTTCCGACTAAGAGGATATTTCTTGGGAGGAGAATGGAACAGAAGTTAAGGGCACAGAAGATACGCGAGGATGGATTTTAAACTTACGTTTGTATGGTTATGGCAATAGATAGCGGGTCGCAGGCAAAAAAAAAAAATCAATATCTCAGGTTGATTTTGGTTGAAACCGAAAAGAAAGCGGTGAGAACACGGAGTAATCCGACGAAGAACAAGACAGAGAAGAGTTGGACATAGATCGCGACGAGCGACAGATAGAGACACTGAGGAGATACGGCAGTGGGTGGGAGCTAGGATTGAGAATCGAGTACGACATTCGACGGTGTATTATTCAACGGGACAGAACAAGTTCGCCGGATGCAGCTGGGGTTGGAATTTTGACTGGCCAGTGGCAAGCCGCCAGTTGGCACAAAATTCTCCGGACTCACTGCTTCTGGAACGGCTGGTATGAATTTAGAAGATTAGAAGATAGAGTCATAGAAATCATATAATTTCACCGTACGTCCGATACTGGCTTCTCAACTAGTACACGCCGAGCTGGAGGCCCCCGAATCCACTGGCATCCTTGCTGGCGTCTGAAATTCTCCCGAGTCTCCATGGATTCAGCCCGAGTCAGCAAAACTGTGGATCCACCGCACGACTCACATTCAAACCAGCTCTCCGCATTTTTAAGCGCGGCAGCTGCACATGGCTTTTGTCGCAGTCACGGAGGTGGGAGTCGAGAACAAGCGCTCGGATAAGCGCTTGTCCGATGATCGCCGACGCACGTGCCGCAATTGCCGACCCCGCTTTTGTCCGACCCTCGCTCGACACTCTTGCCACCGCACCGAAGATTCGTCCGATACATTTTGCGTTCTGAAAAACTGCAGTGCTATCTCTCAACCGGGAATCTCACAATCTAAACGTTCTAATCCTTGACGTGCTCTTGACGGATAACGACGGCCCATAACGGCCTGCTTCGACGGTCTTCGACTTGGAGGATGTTGTTGGGCTGTTACCATTGGCCAGCCTATTACGATAGCCACTATTTGCCCCCTGCTTTACGCATCTGACACGCAACTCGAGGAGACTCCCTTATGAGGATGGGAAAGCGTATCGTGCATGGCGCGATTGGGGGCGCGGATATTGTCGGACTGCTGCTGATATGTGAGTCCGCGCCTTTTCAGTCCTCTCCGTCCAAATAGTCCCTGGGCGGCCGGTCGGGTGTCTACTGTATGCGCCGGGACGAAGTGACTCCCGTCGCGCGCGCACCCCTACACCTATGTCGTGTGAGCGCGCATGGCCCTGACTCAGAAGCTACCTTCAGCTCAAGTGGTTATGTGATTTACAACATGAACTGGATCTTCAAATATTCCCGACTCTGCAGCTTTCCCGGCTCGTGCTCTCGTAAACGGATCGATTACCTATGCCTTGCATGACCTCGGTGTCTGTCCGAAGATTCTGACTCGTATCTCGCGCCCAGGCATGTACACAACGCCTCTACGCAATTTCTTCGAACGCCGACTCGACACTTTGAATCCGCGGCTTTACTTCTGCCTTGCCTTGCCCTACCTCAAGGTCAGGCGTGGTAGGACGCACCTCTTTGACGATTATGTATACATTCAACTCCGGTTCGGCAGTTGTCTCTCCTGCCGCCTTTGCTCGGTTTGCAGATCCTTTTCCATTTTTCACTCGGCTCTTAAATCTCGTAATCCCGCACTCGATCGTCTTGGTCTGTGTCAAACGGTCACCCTCGTCTGCCAATGCTTTCGCAGTTTTCCCTATCCAATCAGGGTCGGGCCGTCCTGCTAAGGAACTTTTAAGTTTCAACAGGCCAGTGCTAGTCTCTTGTTTCGAGCAGTGAATATTCATCGTAAGATACCTGGACTTTCTCCGCATACACACCTGTGTTCCACAGCAACTTATTGCGTCCCTGCATTTTACTTGTCCTTGGCTCGTACATTAATTTCTGCAAGTAGTTGTCAAGGCCGAACGCCCATGCGTCCCTTCACAAATCAGTCTCGAGATGACGAGGGGCACCATGACTGCCAACGTTGACATGAACCTAATGGACTCGAGCCGAATCAGCTGCAAAAGGACCACACGGCTGGCGTATCACCCGCGAAAAAAATAATATTGTTGAGAAACAGGTAGAGCCAAGTGTGATACAATTACAGGACGGAACAGGCGACAAGTGGTTGTGTGATACCCTGAAGGAAGGACGAACCATCCAGTCTAAACGTCAATGTCATAGTGTGAAAAATGCTCCAACAATTGAACGACATATGTGACTGCCTTGGAGATTTCCTCGTCGGAGAGACCCGCTGAAAGATACAAATTTTCTGTATTTCTCATCTCTCCCCGGGAACTTCTGGCGATGTTTTCGTTCACCTGAAAAATTCTTTTCAAGATAGGGCAGAAGTCCCGATGCGGCATCTGTTTGTCCTTCCAGCTCTCCCTTTGACACTCTTTGGAACAGTAGTGGCTCGCCTGACATCCGGTACATGCAGGCAGCCTTGCACCCTGCTCGACCCTGTGTGGAACAGCGACCAGAAAACCGGTGTCTCGGGTGGAGCTGGTATCGCCCAATGTGCTGTGACGGAGATGGTTGCTGCATCGATCGGCATTGCGGAAGTACGCATGAAATAACGCCCAACCGTTGGGCGGTCCCCCGACCTCCTCCTCCTTCATTGCCTCCGTTATCACAGGTGCCATTGGCAGACGACTGGGACCAAGCAGACTGTGGAGGTGGCTTCCGAACGTCCCCAGGGCCCATATGTCTTGCACTGCGCCAGTCTTGAGTGCATTTCCCCCTCTGGATTTCATCGGCAGCAAACGACACACGTCTTCATAAACCCCCTCCGCGCCTGGCGAAAAAGAAGCACGGAATCGAGCAGCTTGGGAGGCTGACATGGTATGACAGTTGAAGATGGTGAGGGCACCTATGGCGAAGCATCCCGCACCATGGAACACCAAGTCAATTCTAGGCGAGCGGGCCTCCTTCTCGGCGTGCTCAGCATTCACAAGCTTGTGCATGCGGCTCAAGAATGCTGAGCGGAGTGAACCTGACATCTCGACCTGTTTCTGCATCTTGAAGCACAAGTCGAAAAGCGTGCCTAACAACGCAAAGACTTGTGCTCCATCAGACCTCACCAGCCAATGGGAGAATGAGTCGGTAAGATTTTTAAAATGGTCAGCGACCAGATGCGACATCTGGCGCCGCCAGGCCCGGACATTTCCGTTGTCCGACACCTGAGTAGCGGAGATCAGGAGGTCGGTGATCTCCGACAGGAGGATAACCAGCTCGTCTAAATTTCGTACAGGTTGCTTCCCAGTTCGGATTACTACGGTCGATGAAGCATCTCTGCGCCCATGCACATCATAGAGTTGGGGAAACAAAGAGACACAGCGGCACGGGTTACGGAACAGCCTGGTGTCCAATTCCATGTGGCGAGTGGTATCATCGATCGGTCGAGCGTAGAACATGAGGAGCGACTTGGCGATGTCTTGGAGAATCGGATTTGTCGATTCCTTTGCCCGATTCATGTGTGGATAGAATTCGACAATGACACGAACGTAGGTCATATGGCAGTAAGGCGACTGGAATGGGTCTTTTAGCGATGCAAAAACTGGCTGAATGTAGGGGCTGAAGCTTGGGACGGTCTGAAGCGGCATTTGATCTTTCGTCGTCAAGTCTATGCACAATGCACATGTTAGCATCTTTGAAGAAGCGCAAAGGATACTAGTGAGCAGACTTGGATAGGGAACAGGAATATTGGCTGGGGACACGTCGACAGCGGGCGGATGGTGCAGGCCACGATGTGGGAGGCGGAAGCAAGGCGGAAAGCGTGTTTTGCTCGGCGCCGTTCGGCAGAATGGGAGTTCGATGCCACGTGCCACCGGCTCGCTGCAGTGTTCGCCCAAAGGGCTAAGGCCTTAAATGTTTAAGCCCTTAAAGAGGCCTTAATTAAGGCCTTAAGGATTTTTTGGCCAGGGCTCAAGCCCTTAAAGAGGGCTTAAATTATCGGCTATCAGTTGTCTTTCGGGTATATAATTGAATTCAACTTGTCGTCGGCTACCTTGGTGTGTCTACAGCCAAAGCTCAAAGGAGCCCGAGAAGAAGACCAACCACGAACTTTTGACCTGCGCCAAAATGCGTGAGAAAATACTCTTAAGGGCTTAAAATGCGCTTAAATTTAAGGCCTTAGCCCTTATTAAGGCCTTAAGAGCCCTGGGAACCCGATTTAAGGCCTTAAGGGCGAACACTGGCTCGCTGTCGCAGCGCCCATGATCATCGCTCTTATCTTCGGGTGTCTCATTCTCCATCGTGTGCCCGGATGCCTTGACATTCTCTACATGCCTCTCAGACTCTCGCGTTTCAACGACATCCAATTCCCTAGTAAGAAGGTTGCCGCGGCCGCCGAGAGGGTATATCCTATACTTACAATCTCAAGCCCCGATGGCTCGATGGATCGTACCACTCTTAGCCGACAAATCTTGTCGTACCATGCATTGCTCCCCCCCGTTCGACTCGGGATTGGGTCTTTCTTTATTCTCCCCGGAGCCTCGTCTTCTCGTGGTCAGAAAATCTCTCGCATGTCTACCTCGGCAGTAGTCTATCCCAAATTCCTCAGGTTCTCTTCCATTTTTTGGCCGGTGGCTACTCCACAATTGTTCCCAGAAATGCGTTGTAAAACTCCTCCCCGTCGATTATTTCCAATTTGCGGAAGTCTGACAGATCTTGTGTATGCTTCAACGTCGTCGGATTGCGAGCAAATGAACCCCTTTCGATTCGGGGCTGCGCTTTCGAGCGATTTTGTCCAAGTTTTCATTTTCACACCTCTCGTTCTGGCCGTCGCTAGGATTTGGTGGCCCAGGGCCCTCACATTGTTGGCTTGGCATGACTCTCTGGCACGGTGACACTGACTCGGCGCCTTCGTTCTATCCGATTTCAATTTAGTGATCTGAGCATTCCCATTGAGCTCGAGTCGTTCGTTCGCGGTCTTTTACAGTAAGTGGTATCATTATATTCTCCCTTCCAGTTGAGATCCACAGTGTCTCACCGATCCTCGGAGTTCGCTCCGTTCTTTCAGTTTAAACGTATCAAAGTCTTGCTGGATCTCGAATGCTCGGAATCTCAGACATATGAGACTAAGGCTGGACCATTATGATTAAATACACCTCCAGGCCATAATGTACTGTAATCGTAATATAATATTAGGATTGAGGTGCATATTTAATCGTAAGGGTTATGATAATGTAATGTAATCGTAATTTAACCATATTTAATTGTATTTAATCTGATTTTTTCCTCCACAAGAGTTTTCGGTCTATCTGGGTGCCGGAAACGCTCCTCGAACGTCCTGAACTCTGCCTGAATCCTATCACATTTCACCGGAAGCCATAATGTCCACAAAGGTGACTATACCAAGTCTTACAGGCACCAAACACCAAGAAAAAAAAATGTCTAACAGCTTCAGAGGTGTACTAGCACTTTAAGCAGCCTCCGTGACTTGGAAAGCCACATTTAGTTCATATGTCTTGGTTCCGCAACATCAAGGTGAATTGAACCAGATCACATGATCATCCGCGTTCAATTTTTCTGCAACTACACCACCAGACACTGGTCCATATGAGTCGAGGAAATAGTGGGGGTATCGATTCAGGCCTTCTATATCATACTAAGCCCTATATAGTCTGCAAAACAGAGGTCTTTGTGCACCCAGACCATATGCATATAATTAACATTACATTCGAGTACGGTACCCCATATTGTAATGTAATCGTAAGATATTGTAATTGAATGGTCGATAATATTAGAGCCTAATATTATCCTCATGCTGTATTTAATCGTAATTTTAGCATTACATTAAATTATAATGGAATGTACTCATAATCTTAGCCAGCCTTATATGAGACGTACTCACGCATCTGCGCCAGTACACCTCGTTCCCTCAAACTTCCTCGGGAGTACTTAAAGCTTTACTCCTACGCGTTTCTATCTCCCGATGTCTACAACTCTTGCTATCACACTTTTGTTTTTTGGTTCCAGTTTGCGATGCTACTCAACCGTGGTTCCTTCCAGATTTTACTGCACCAGTTGCCCATGTTCATAGACAATTCCTCACAGTGACCCGATTGCATTGTGGAACACACCTACGGTCAATTTTCTGCCTCAAGAGTCTGCAGTGTCCCCTTTTGACTCGGGGTCGGGTAGTTCCCCTGGGAACAAGAATTTGTGGAAGGTTGCTTGACAGTGACAATGACCCACGCAGGCTTCCAGGTTCATAGACCTCACCACAGTTTGATTTGCTCGTTTTTTTCACCAGAAACGCGAGATGCATTGAACACGAGTAGTCGAATCTGTCACTTGGGAGTCCCATATGAATCCCTTCAAGGGATGTTTCGTGAAAGGAAATCGTGTTTTGAATTTTATACTTCCTTACACCTGCTGTCACGCTGGTCTATCCCGAGACGGAATTTCGTATCGATCACCACCATCTTCAGGGTAAAAACAGACCCACTGCAGGACTGAGGGTACAGATTACCCGCCAATGCAGAGGGAAACGGCCCGAATGACGATGTGCTTGCAGCTCACAATTATGTTTGAACTTGGTCCATCTCTTTCAGAGACTCAACTTGGACTCAACCGCGAACATCCCATAAAATCATTGATTGGCCTTGTTGACGCGCCGTATCTTGATGAGGTATGGCACGTGACGCGAAACGTCACCTCGTGCCCCTTGCGAGTTTCTTCCCTCTCCTGATGATTATCTCCTTGTAAACTACCTGAAGACATCAAATACGACTTCCGATGGATCATGGACGAACCTGAACGTTTCTCGTTGATTTCTCGCACCCCGTGAATCTCCCGTCAACGATTGTCCGGAAAAGTGGCGATTTCCTTGTCCGCAAAGTGGCTTTTTGAGCCCAGATTTTGAAATTTTGCCTTGGCCAGGGATGATTTGCAAAGAGGTAAATAAGGTCACCCTCAAGGTATCTATTACAAATTGTTCAGTTTTCTTGTTCAGAGCACTGGCGACGCGCGCCGGAGAATAAAAAATCGATTATTTTTGGGTGCCTCACGCCACACGTGTCGACCCTTATCCGATGATAGCGGGGCTTTTTCAGGCGCCGGCGGAATGGCTGGTGAGTCCGTGGGTGCGCAGGTTGGTCAGAGCGCTCAATTTGAGCCTTGCAGAATGATTGTTGAAATGTAAGCCAAGGAATGGACGTACACTTTCCGTGCGCGTACGCGCGCGGTCAGCGCTCAGGACGACACGCGGAATTTATCACCGGAGGCGCGGAGGAGCGCGTTCAGCAAGGTAATTGGCTTGTTAGTCGTCATGGTATGTATATTGGGTTGGATGGCAGAGTTCAGCGAGGAAGGCAGGTGCACGTACGTACGTATCTGTCTCCCCTACTCCCCACCTCTCGTCTATTTACTCGCCGCGCCGCCCACCCCCAGCCCCTCCCAAAACCCCCCAATCGCCTTTGCAACCGCCCCTACCCGTTCCCTCACCAATCCATGCCCAACGCCTTCGACAACAACCACATTCTCGGGCTGCACGCCGACGGCAACCAAGTCCTCCTTGCTGCAAACATCGTCGAGCTCGCCCAGAATAGCGAGTATATGCGGCACGCCCTGCGCCGCCTTTGTGAACTCCTCGTGGAGCCCAATCGCGCCCCCGTCCCGGAAGATCGCAACACAACTGGCGACGTGCCCCCTATGCTCCTCCTGCTGCCACGCGCGCACCTTCTCCGGCACCACTTCTCCCCTCTGTACGCGTTCCTGCCAGTCCGTGGGCACGATGAGCGGGCCACCCTCAAGCAGCTGCAGGACCCAGTCGCGCGCCGCCTTTTCGTCGACGCCGTCCCCCCCGCGGACGAGCGTTTCCCCGTGCTCGCCGAAAGATTCCGCGCGCATGAGGCCGGCAGGCGCCACCAGCACGAGCGACTTGACGGCCTCCGGGTAGCGCGCGGCGAACCCCGCGGCGGTCGCCCCGCCGAAGGAGTAGCCGACGAGATTCACGGGTGAATCCGCCCACCGTAAATGCACGAGCAAAGCCAGGAGCTGCGCGTGGAACAGCGCGGGCGTGTGCGGGACGGCGGGCGTGTCGCTGAGGGAGTGGCCCCAGAGGTCGTACAGTACGAAATGCGTGGTAGGATGGGCAGCAAGGAGGGTAGAGGCGAGGGGGAGGAGGCCGAGCGCGGGGGTGCAGACGCCGTGGATCATTATCACACGAGATATGGGGGAAGGGGCAGGGGAGGTAGGTGGAAATTCGTAGAACGCCGTCCGGCCTTGCGGTGTTGTCAGGAATTTGGCGGGGGGCAGGAGGGTGCCGAAGATGGAGGTGAAGGCGGCTTCGGAAGGGGCGGCAATACGCGGGGCGGACGTCAACGAGTCTGTGGGCGTCGACGGGCCGGGGCGGGGGAGAGCGTAGTCGCGGCCACCAGGGAGGAGGGCCATGGTTTATTGGAGGGGGTAGAACAACGTGTGCAAATAATCCGGTTATCAGAGTACGGCACTCTCCGGCTTACACCACGTGACGCGACCACTCGTTGGCTCCGACTCCCATCTCCGTTTGGTGTCTCCCTCTTTCTTCATGCTGAGGACGGAGCGAGGGATCTATACCTCCCATGCTGCTCCATAAACGGACTTTGACTTCTCCCGGACGGATGGCCCGAGAGTGATGTACGAACTCTGCGTTGCGTACAGTGCGCGGCATCAGAGTTTTGACATTCTGATTGTGGGGTTGTGCAACGCCAAACAACGCCAAAAAACGCGTGAAAACGCCTCACAACGCGACAACGGACAACGCCAACAATTTTTGATGAAATTCTGACAACGCCTGAACATAATTGGCAGATAACGTCAGAACGGCCAATAATTACATCGGCCTTTGAGCTTCCTCCGAACATCTAGTACGATCCACCCAAGTATGCCCCATTTCAGGCAGGTACCTCATCCCCAACCCGCGGGGGAACCATTTCAATTTTGGTGAACAACGCCGAAACGCCAAACAACGCGTCAAACGCCACAATCAAAATGTCAAAAGGCTGATGGGTTGCTCACCCTGCGATACTGACTCGAGGCTGAATATAGCTGGGAAGATGGACTAAACAACGGTTGGAATCAGCTCCATTTTCCCTCAGCATCCCGTTGACTCTCCGACTTTGGTCATCCTGCGCTCATAGTACTCACTCTTTCCCATTTCCGCCAAAACTTGGGTCTGCTTGAGACTTGAGCATCGCTCGACTTTCCTCTGGATATCCTTAGCTCGTGGCTACGCACATCTTCCCCCAATCTTTCGGAACGCACCTGCTTCCTCTCTCAGTAAAGGGAAACAAGTCCCCCGTTCGACGGGTTCAGGTCGTCAGTAGATTCAACAGTGTTTTTTCTCAAGTTCCTCTCCCGCGAAACCTTTATCTTATTGCACCCTCAGTCCTGGAATTCCAAGACCTCCCCCGATCAGCCTTCCTAGGCCTCGCGTGTACTACACTCGTAGCCTTGTATTATCGTGCAGGTCGGCTCTCTCCCTCATACGTTCCCTTCTCTTCAATTGATTATCACGCTCGGAAATTCCCGCTCTACGAATCTCTCCCGATTTACTCCGTCTCTCCCGTCTCCCGGAAATCCGCGGTTCATGTTGATATCGCTCGACTCTCCTCCAGGATACCCAAACTCGCATCCCTATACCCAAGACCCGACTGCGTTCTGGAACGCACCTGCTCTACGTAAAACGGACGGCGTCCACTTTCGTAGGTTTCCCGTTCGACTCGGGGTCGGGTTTTAGAAAATACTGTCTCTGGACTTTTTCTTGATCCCCTCATCGGTTTTCAACTCATCACTTGCCCAAAATTGCCCTGAAATTCACTGTGAAATTCCAAGATCTCTAGTCAACCATCTTCCTGGTCCCTGCACGACGTACTGCAGTCTGGGAATTCCGAATCTTCGTGTCGTGTAACATACCCATCTCCCCATTCACCTCGCTCTGAACTCAAGCCTCCCGCATGCTCAACTCTAATCACATATCCTCCTTCTCTCCCTTCTCCCCGACAATCTGGCTCCCGTTTACGCGCATATCCTAATTCCCTTCAAATTCCGCCCCAAGTTAATCCTGTTTCCCTCAACCCCGATCGCATTGCGGAGCGCACCTTCTTTCCAAGGCTTGAAACATGCAACTGTATTCCGAGGAATGTCTTGGGAAACATTTGAGTTCTTCTGGTTTTGCCAACATCTTGGATTAGAAACTAAGTTAAGTAAATACCGGCAACAGATCTAGACGTCGCAGATGTGAGCGTCTCGCCCCTGCCTCCATTTCTTGCGCCGGCCCAATGATGTGCAGTGCCTGAAAATTCGGCGTCTGTCTTGACAGATTGTCAGATGGAATCTTGATCTTGTCCCGTCCACCGATACGACCGCACCGTACGTATACACCTTTTTTTGGCCTGCAATAGTGCAGGGGGAAAAATGGATTCAAGCTCATCTACTCTTTGGCAACCGCGCAAAAACGCGTTTATGTGTATCAAATCTCGGCTAATTTGGCATTGTGGAGCACAAAACTTGCTGCCTCTGTTTATATCAAGTTTCGCTTGGTTTCAGCATTTCACATCGGTTGCCAGAAAGCTCAGGAAAACACCCTCCTTTGCCAACTAGGCCAATAGCCTTGCGCGCTAACCTCAACTGTATGGCAGTCAAAATGCTCGTTGATTGCGCGGCTACTTGTCCTCCAAATCCGGATATGCCGCAACTTCTTTGGCAGATATGATGACTATGCCAGCTACCATGCCACAACTTTTTGACCCTTTTGGCCACCCCAAAATACTTGCGGCGAAACAAACTTTTTTTTGGAGGCTCCGCAACTTTTTTGTCTTTTCGTGTCCCTGTCTCATCATCTTTGACCATCCTCTATAAGCCAGCTTTCTGACGCACCGGATAAAGGGAACCGACTCATGACGGGCGGCTATCTCGACATTTCATCTCCCGATCATGAAAGAAACGTAACGAATGTGAAACGAGAAAACAGCGTTTAAGTAAGAGGTTACGCCCACAACTTTCCCTCTCTCCATGTCATTTAAACCTCAGCTCCCACTCGATGATCAAGGCCTTCTGCACGAAGTGGTCGAGTATACAGACTTCGATCCATACCAGCCCGAAGAGAAACCCTTCCCGCCACGGCGGTTTCGGTATTATGAGCTGTAGTATCAATTTTGGCCAATGCTTACACGCTCCTCCATTAGGCTGGTAAAGCGGGGACTATGTTTTCACCTAGCAGGATGGCCTGCCTTTGTCGTCCTTGGTCAGCTTTTTGTGCAAGCATTCGGATGGGGATTCCTGGCTGCGGTGGAACATCGTGGCCAACTGGCGCTCCCATTTTCGACGGCCCTCTGGGCAGACAGTAACCCTCATCTTGTGACGCTCTTAGCTACGCTCGTTTCAACCTTCTTTGCTGCGTGTTCAAGTTTGTGAGTGCATCAGCTCCTGACAGCGCTATTCACCTCACGAGTTTTAGTTTCTTTTCGTACGCACTCCGGCGGTCGTTATCCCTCTATCTCCGGCGGCCCATGACACTGGCCACTCTGAGTGCAAGCGTGAATATTTCCATGCGCTCAGTCGTATTTCATCGTCGAAATTGGAAATGGCCGGCTGTTTCACTGTTGTTCTTTGTCATGGCCGGGATCCAAACATCCGCGTGCGTCCTTCGACCACTCTGTTCAATTGTGTCTGATCTTCCACAGTTGGTCGACTCTAGTAACTCCAGTGAAGGTTATGATTTCGACACCATTGGTTGGCCGCGAGATCGATCTCTCGAGCCCTGTTCTCCAGCAAATGTATGAGGCTAAACAACTAGACGTGTGCTTCACGGCTGGTACGGTCACTATGTTACGAAGTTGAACGAACCCTCATCAGATTTTCTATAGGGAGGGATGGTGCAGTTTACGGAGGTGTTCCAGATAGTGGGTATGCAAACGGGCAGTCGTACCTCGGATTACCCGCAGCAGTTTCTTTGCTAGGCCAAGGCTTCAACGTCTCAACTCGTACGTCGGTTTCTTAAAGTTCAGTTTTGATCTCAATGAAAGTTTCAGGCGGCATACAGGCAGCAATGTTGAACGATACCCAGGTCGGCTCATGGTTTATTCCTGCCTCAGCGCAGGTCGTCGGAACCCGTCCCAACGGGATCGCAGACAGCTACTCGATGATCCAACAGGGTGAGACTCCTGCGCACATCCCAAATTTGCCTGTCATAAATGATCGCCAATCCAGGTTTTACTGCCGATGTCTCCTGCTCTCTGCAAACTCTGACAAACGAAACGTCTCTCGCTATTACATGGTACACCAACTTCGTCACCTCCTGGAGCTCGGACGAAGTTCAGAAGCCCAACATCACCTGGGTCGATGCATCCAGCAATTGTACTGCAGCCTCTTTAAGTGGGTTCCGTAATGAACGCCCCTCATGTACGCTGACCCATGATTAGTGAACATCACCGACGCCTATGTCATGTCACAGGGAGAATACCTTTGGGCCGTTGGGTGTGACCCAGTGCCAGAAGCACCTAACAATTATAGTACGTACTGTACGCACACCAAAGTCTGAAAGCCCGCCCTGAACCGTTCGCCCAGCCTTAATTTTCCAGGCGACGGGTAATTACACGGACCTTACTGGTCCCAGTGACACGAGCTACCTTGTGTGCCAGCTTGCGCCAAAAATAACCCAAAGCCGCGCAGACTACGCCAATGACATCAACGTGACTATGCAGTCAGCGGACTCTGGAACACTGGACGCCGGCGGCGCGGCCGGTTTCTTTGCGATGTATATAATCACCGATTTAGTATGGCATCGGCAGGGGGTGGACGTCAATGGTGTGGCCGACCAGCTGATAGAGCTATCGGAGAATGTAGACGCGGATCAGCAGCCCAAGATCATGGTAGGTGCTGCGCCGGACGTGAACTGGTAATTTTGACAGGAAATGTCTACAGGAGAAGTATCTACAAGGCGTCATCGAATATAGCGCTTCGGTAAACAACTTATTTTGGCCACACGATCGCACCTTACTGTACATCCCATGCAGATTCTACGAGCATGCATATCCGCGCGCAACCTGACATTCACCACTGGCGTGCCGCTCGACATCACTCGGACCATGAGCGGGACGTGGACCACTCAAACGCTCGGCTGGAAGCATTTTTCGCCCGGCACGACCCTTTGGATCCTCATACCCGGAATCTTCATGGCATGCTCCACCTTTGCACTGGTGCTCGTCGTGGTCGTGCGGCATGGCGGCGACATGGACGGTAACATGCACACCTTCGATCCCTCCAACCCGCTTCATTTGGTGGCTGTCGCGGCTGCGGGCGGCCTCAACGGAGTGTTCAGGGGATTCGATGACAGAAATATTAATAAAGGCGGGCGGCTCACGGTCCTGCTAGGCTCCATTCCAGGGCGCGGGCCCGCGCTGGTTCGTGCAGACGACTACAAACCAGTCGCAAATATGTTCGCATCATCGGCGTCCTCGGAAATTGATTACCCAGATAACCGTTTACATTACTGAACTCTTGAAAAAACTATCTAAAATATCTGTCCTTCCACTCTCACATTTGAGACCATCTTGACCTGTCATCAATTAGCTACTTCGTGCTTTGAACATACAAGACTGTGATCTCAAACTATCTTTGTGTGGAAATTGCCTACCCGGTGGCTGAATGCAATGAGTAGAGTTGAGGGAAAAGAACGACGAGAAATCGAGAGAATGTGTAATGTGATAAGAATTCTCAACCACACCCTCCAAAGATCACCGGCCTGATACATCACCGCCATTGACCTATTGCAACCAGGACCTATCTGAATTTCAGACTCGAGCCATTCGTCATTTTCAACCTCGAAAACGGCGGCCCGGACTATTCAACTGATTCGATGACCGACGGATCAGTAGATACTCGGCCCGTTTGATAAATCGTAAGAAGAGAGGTCGACGGGAGCAAATGTCTCTTTAAACTCAAGCCCGTAAATAGACAAAATTGATAAACGGAATCACCAACAAAAAAAGTGTCTCATACCAAAGATGATGAACGTTTGGGGATTGGTGGGCCTGTGAGACGTCATGCCCGATGAAGCCCTGTCCTTTCCTTCATCGATTTTCTTTGCCTTCATAGCAAGGATGTCAGATAAGGTTTCCGGCTGATTTGAAGGAGAGATTTTTCACTCAGACCTGCTATGGGGCTCCCCCAAGGGGCTACCAAGATCCGAAAATTTTACATCACCTCAAATTATGGGCCAGTTTTCTGTGGGGATTCCGAAAATCAATATCCGGAAGTCAGAACTTAAGTGGTTGGTGAGTTAGAGACCGAAAGATTATTACTGCATTTGGGAGAGGACATGGGTACAGCCACTCCAAACACAGTAATCTGGCACGTGCTCGGATCGCGGCCCGGCGGCGGGAACCTCTTCTCAAAGGGAACGGGAGTTTCTGGGGTGAAAACAGTCTGGGGACAACACAATTCAGCCTGGATACCCACAGTCTTCATCTCCCGCCATTATCATGGAGTTGGCTTCCATATTTTGACAACATGCACAAAACCGATGGATACTCAAGTCTAACAGCGCAAAAGAAGGCGGATTTTGCCTAGTACGATTCACAGGGCCCTGATAAACTACTATATCAAGTTTTGAACATTATCGGGGGTAACCTCGCTATGCAGTGAATTTTTTGAGAATTTCAGGCCATCCCCAAAAGGGAATTTGAAGGCATCTGGTGGCTGTGAGAGGGAGGGAGAGGTCCCCGACTCTCTGAGAAAAAAATTTCGACGTCCGGTACATTTTTCGGGTATTGGCAGCCCCTTGGGCTCCCCCTTTTCAATCTCAGCAAGTCAACACGATATAAATCAGTTCTTACTTATGTTGTGTTGGTTTTGTTCCATTGTTTTCTTATTTCTGAGCAAAGTCTAGCCATGGCTGATTTTTCCTTGGAAACGGATACAGTATGGGCGTCTGCATCCGGCATCGTCGATCCGGTGATCTCCGGCTCGCCTAGATTAGAAGAACAGTTGAACATCTCAACCTTGTTCCTGAGTCGCTGCTGCCATTGTTCCATTTAAGGTGTGTATTGTTTGAACTACAAGGTAGTCTGTATAGACTAAGATAATCAGAACAATGAAATTATAATACTATTGTCGCTGCCGCCATTGTTCCATTTAAAGTAGGTATTGTTTCAGCTACAAGGTGGTGTATATTTACAGACCATTGACCAAGGTAATTAGAACAATGAACTTAGAATACCGTCTAATTTGCTACCGCCATTGTTCCACTTAAGGTAGGTATTGTTTCGGTTACAAGGTAGTGTATATTTGCAGACGGAGATGATTAGAACAAGAGCATTAGAATACTATTTAACAGGAAAGTGCGTAGTAGTTGGGCAGATTTTGAAACCCAGTACTTCACCCACTCAGCTCGGTGTGAGCAAGGCATCTACAGGACCACTGCAGGATCTGTTTACGTTTTGGTTTCCCCGGACCCGACAACCTTATCCACGTGCCCACACTGTGTTGGTTTAAACACTCAGGCCCTGCCTCTCTCCACCACCTCCACTGCTACACTACGACATGAATTTTGATCTAAAGGCGGCAGGCTGCTCGCTGGATTCGTTCGATGCCGGTACTGTCAACTTGATTGTGCGTTCCTTGACATTGCGGCCGAATGTGGTCTAACGAGTGTTAGGTGGAGGGAAAGGAATATAAGGTCAACAGATTCTTCCTCAACCGCGACTCTCCTGTGTTGCGCGAGATGTTTTCGAGCCCTGTGGACACCACAGAGCCTGCATGGACTCTGTCTGGCGTTACAAAGGAGGAGTTGGAGCATCTCCTCTGGATTTATTACAATCCGTAAGCGTGCATCTTCACTTGAATGTTGTCTGCTCACCGCGCACGGAAAGCTCTATCGAACACTATTGGGCACCTACTGCGGTCTGGCGCGACATCCTCAAGCTCGCCGATATGTGGCAGATGACTGGGATCAAGTATATTGCCCTGAATCATTTGAGCCGTGCCAAATTCGATCCCATCGAGAAGATCAAACTCTGCGAGCGTGACGATGTTGGTCGCTACCAGGCGAGGGAGGCTTATATCCAAGTCTGCACACGCGAAGAGCCGTTGACCTCCACGGAATTTCAGGCGTTGGGCATGGATCCAGTGCTCCGCATCATGCAGATCAGGGAACGCATACTCGCAAACCGTCATTCCCGCGAAGGACAAGAGACGTTGAGCGAGGAAGATATTGTAGATGACACGATTGGGCGGTGGCCACCGTCCCAGCCCAGTCGGGCTCTCGTCGACGACGGAACATGGTGTTGATGCAGTTTGGAACAATTTCTCAATGGAAGAAAAGGTCGTCGTTTACCATTCATGTATCGTCGGTACCATGTAATGGCACCCCAAAGTCTTCTTGTGCCCGCTATTGTGGAATATGAGAAGATCGTCTGCCCGCGGAGCGCTGTGTCACCGACATTTCAGCCCAGGGCGGCCGCGACGACACTACTATATTTGACCACTTACCTGGCCACCTAAGCATTCATGCCTCGATCTCAATCTGTCCGCTGACCCTCTCTGCGCCCAACTGTGTCAGAATGAAGGCATGCTTCCTAGGAAGCATTCAAGAGCTTAAGTTCCCAAATATCCCAACATTTGAGTTCACAGTGAATTTATTTTGAGCGGCAGTACAACATGGCCAAATGACAGGCTAGTTGGCCACCCCGCTAAATAATGGCCTGAGGTCTCAAATGCCCGCCACTCACGCTCTAAATCACAACTGGCCAACTAAGTAGGGTGGCCAAGTAGGGGGTCTCAAATAGTACTGCCACACGCCAGTGGTCAGTGCAAAAATATAGGACAGGCCTACTTATCCATGCTTGCTTACTCTCCCTCAAGGCTAATTGTGTTCATAAAGGCCGCCGCTCTCAATGTATGATGCTTGACATGCTGAAGCCGCTGCGGGTGGAATGTTGTGCGAACTCGAATCTGTATTCTCGCTACTTACACTCGTAATTCGGTCAGAGCCCAATCGGAGAGAGTTGAGTGAAGAGGAAGGTAAATTGGGATACGGTGGCGACCCGGAGCCAGAGTACTTCTCGCACTGATGCTGAGATGCGGTCGGGGCGGGGATTGTACCGGAGGGCAAGGAAGTCAGAGTCAAATCAAGCAGAGCCGGAGCATCATCGTACAAAAGAAAAAGGAAGTCACGACGAGGTGGTCGCGAATGCGATGGATGAAAGGAAGTGGGCCACTGCGGCCTGAGCTGGCTGTGATCACCAGTGACCAGTCTCTCCAGTTCTCATAATTCCCTCGGAGGCGTTCCGCGCTGAAACTGAGTTGAGTTATTAATGAACGCCATCCAGGCATTCGAGAACGAGAACTACCAGCGGGAGTGGTTGGCGTTGAACGAGAAGCATGTCGCTCGGCAATCAGCGGATCGGCAATCGGCATTGGATCGGCACCGGACCGGCGGCGCCTATCCCAGCGCTTCTCAACGCCATCTCACACAGCCGACTGATCAACAGCATTTGCCATTTGCCCGCCACGTCCTCCCTCATCGTCACCACCTCATCCGCACGATGCGTCCTCTCCTGCTTAAAGTCCCCCGCGCAATGCGTGTCATCCTTGCTCGCACTGGGGACTCCATCTCACCTTCGCGGCCTTGTTTGTTCCCGGAACTTTGGGAGTTCGTGTTTCATGAACTTGGCGATGAAGATCTCCTCCTCGCAGCCTGTGTCTGCAGTACTTTCAACGACCGCTGCATCCCCATATACTTCGAGAGGAAAGGTGTCACCCGGGAAGCGTTTACTACAGGCACCATCATCATACTATCGGATCACCTTCGCGGGCTGCACCTCTCGCGCTTGACGCCTCCGCTCCACTCGCTCACTTGTCACTTCGGGGCGTTTAAAATTCTCCGACATCTCAAAATTCTGCGGGGTGTCCTGGATAGATGCAACGAAATCCGCGAACTTTCCGTCGTCTTCCCTGTGGATGTTATCAATGCGCATGCGCATGACACCTATACCCAGGAAATGCTGCTCGCGGAACTCGGCAGGACGTTACGCGCCATGACAGCGAGAACATCGACGCCGTTCGTGATCGACAGGAGGGCAGATACCTACACGATTGGCCGGTGGGGATTTCCGGCATTCCAAGGCCTCGCTATCATATCCGGCGGAGACTTATGGGTGAGGAGGAACTTGGGACTGCGGGGGATCCGGAACCAAGCTCGCAGCGATTCAAAGCGAGGTTCCCGGAAAGACAAATTTGCTGTTGAAACAGACTGGGCGCGGCCGACACTTCGCGCCTTCGCCTTGGATAATGCTTCTGATTCAGATCACTACCTAGGTCTGTGGAGTATACACGGCCTATGGGTGGACTCCGGGAAACCGAAACCATCCTTGTTGATCACTCTGAACAACCATAGCGCGGAGCGACTGAGGTTGGGCCGCACCAACCTGTCTGACCCTGTAGCGGCCGCCGCGGAGCTGGATTTCATGATCCCGCACATAAACCTCCCGAGATTGAATCGCGTCGAGATCACCGAGTCTATCAGTCCCGAGAGGCTCCGAGATTTCCTCGTCCGACACCCCACCATTCTGAGCATCCACTACGAACCAATTCTTCGTCCTCAGGTCGATAAACTCCTGAATCACCCCCTCGTGGTCCCTGCCCTCGTCAATCTATCGTGCACCTTGGCACACATTAGTCTCCTCCTCGATACCTTCGGCCTGTCGCCACATCTGGAAACCATCACAGTCTATTTCAAACGCACATCCGCGCAAGATGTCGTCGACGTGAAACGGGCGCTCCGCCGATTATCCCTGATCCCCAATTCGATTCTCTTTTGGATTGGTGTGGGGAACCACTCTAAACGGCCTTGGGCGCCGATCAGCGACGAGGAGGGCCAGATTGTGGGCTGTCTGTACGCCATTTCGACCCTACGCATCTCCGCTGACGCTATCCCCGACGCGCGCATCATGATTCCCTGGCTCGCCATGCTCCCGTGCCTCCGCCATCTCGACATCTACATCTATAAGGAGTGGAAGGAGAATCCGGTCGTCAACAACAGTCCCGAGGATTTATTGTTTGTCGAGGAGGCGAGATCCGCGCTTCCGTGGGTTCCCGTCATCGACATCCGTGCATGGTGAAACAGCCTCTCCGAGTCGTCAAATTGATACACAAGCTAGTATTCTTGATCACGTAGCTCTGGGACACGAGTATAGCTTGACACATGTACACTCCTACTTATGCTTTACTTATTCTTCCTCATTTCCGACAGGAGATCACGCTATGTATACAAGTGATATGAAATCGATATCTTTGTACGACCTCCCCATTGATTGCGATAATTCGATTAGACCTGTGTCAATGTTTGGGTCCTAAACGCGGATGGAAGTCCAGGGTGGTTATATTTATCCTCTCGATGTGCCGCCGAAATGTAAAGAAATAGAAGACTCGACTCGATCCAAGCTGTGCCCTTTGAACAATCTGTCAACCTCATCTTCCATCTTCGTGGAGTGAAGTCCAGCTGTGATCTTCTGTCCAAGCCTCCCCAACTCTAAACTGATCGGGAGAGCGGATGATATGGTACGGCAGCAACGCGAATTCGAACGCCTCCGCGCCCCGCGTGGTTGGGCTTTCCGGTGAAACAGTCGCGCCCAGTTGCGGGCATGCGTGCGTGCACAACCATGATGGCGACCATGTTCAACTTACCAAAGGCTTGCAGACGGCCCATAATACGGTGGAAGCGTACGGCAGAAGCATCGAAATATCGGTCACCGCTACTATCTTTCTCTGAAACCGTCGTCAGGCTGATATTTATCCACCAGATGCACCGCAACCCATCAGCCAAAAAATAACTTTACCAGCGCAGGTGACTTCTCTCTGAAAAATCACCAAGGACGTGAGTTGCTCTTGTAATATTAATGTCTTAACACACAGTCTACTTTCAAAATCGATTATCACCTTCGCGAGCCTGGTGAGTCCTCGAGAATAATACTCGCTCCGATCATCTCTAAAAGGGACAAGGAACACTGCCTCTCAAAATCTGTGATTTGATCCCAAACGGAGGACCAGTATAGCACGCAGGCGTTAGAGTTTAGAGACTACCGCAATTCCCCATCGTTTATACTTCTCCCGTCCGGCACACGACTCACCGTTACTGCTGGTTACGCACGAAGTTGAATGCACACTTGCTGTATGGGATCTCCCTCATCTCACGGATTGCGTCCCGTTCAATTTCCCATGGGGGACGCGATGGAACATGACTCATACCAGGTTCAAGTCGATCCCCAGCAGAGATCAAGCTGGAGCTTCGAATTCTTATGGGACCAAGAGGAACGATCAAGAGATTGGGATCACTGCATCTGTGCAGCGATTGATATGTGTCGCTGAGTTGGGTGCTAATATCTACCTCCCTCTCCCTCTCCATTCATGTCCGGATTGTTCGTCATTGTGGACGACCAGGATGCGGGCATCCTCTTCAGCCCTGGCTGGGCACCAACCACAGGTGAGTTGATCTTGTATTTGTTCTTCTAAGAGGTCTCACGATCCAAGCAGCTGCGACTCCCTTCGAATACGGTGGGACAATAATGGCCCCGGGGCCCCAAGGATCCACCGCCACTTATAGTTTTAATGGTGAGGCTCGCCGTTATCCTTCATGGGCCTCATTCAGGCGTCCGCTACAGGCACTTCAATCTCCGTCTTCGGCAGGATCGCCCCAAATTCTCAAAACACGCCCACGACCATCAGTTTTGTGCTGGATAGCGGACCTGTGAGCTTGGTCGTCATTGAAGCCAATTCAACCGAGCACTTTCACCACCAGCTCTTTGCTTCGCCGGCGCTGCCCACAGGGGCTCATACGCTTGAAATTACCCTTGAGGAAATAACATCGAACGATGTTTTCCTGGACTACTTAATCTACGAAGCTTCCCTAAATTCCACCGTTGACAGTTCTGCGCGGCTTCTCATCCCCAACACGAGTCCATCTTTAGCGTTCTCACAGGGTTGGAGCCCCGGCATAGTTCTGAGGCCGGAACTCACGAAGACTGCAGTCTCTCTTAACAGCAGCGTCGCGGGAGCAGCCGACCTGGGGGCGACCGTGGCTCTCAATTTCACCGGTACGTCTCCTGAGCTTTCATTTATCTCTCTACCGATGAAAACTCGTCCTGGGATAGGAAGTGGGATCGAGGTGCACGGGCTGCTTCTCACGCAATTCCCGAGCCCCGTAGCTTCTTACTCTCTCGACGGTGCGTCCCCGGTGGGCGTCCAGATGCCGCCCAACGGTACCTCCTATACAGACGCCGCTTCCAATTTCGAGTTCATCGGGCAGACATTTGACGAGGTAGGAACGCACTCGCTCGTCATCACACCCCTCATCCCTGGCGCGTTCTACCTCGACTACATCATTGTACAATCTCCCGTTGCGTTCCTTCCCCCCAGAGCAGAGGTCGCCGTGGCGCCTACTGCTAGTACCAGCAGTGCGAGTCTTCGCGCCACCATGGGAGCAGCACCCACCAACTCCGGTACTCCATCGGCACACACCGGTCAACGAGCCTTACATACGGGAGCTATCGTGGGCATTACAATCGGCGTCATTGCTGCTTTCCTCAGCCTTGCATTCCTAGCGTGGCTACGACGGCGCCGTACGAGGGCACGTACAGATGATGTTACACCGTATACTGTGCCGACGGTGGTTGCGGCGGTTTCGAAGGAAGATCGAAGGGGAATGAGGGCGAGTGCGGGACAAGCTACCTTGCCCCCAGCGTACAGCGCTCAGCAGAGTTAGCCGAGTGGCGTGCCAAAATGGCTTGCGCCGCTTAGCGGAGTTTAAATTGGCTGGGGCGGGCGGGTGTGGCGTGGCTTGCGGCGTGGCTTGGCTTGTGCTCGGCTACACTACACCTTCCCACTGTAAATATTTCGATAATTTCTCAATATTGGTGCCCTGCGAGCCTCTCCTTTCATCATTGTCGTCTCCACAACATCCGGATCAACCTCGCCGCCGTCATTGACAGCGCCGGCGACTTTCGAACCAGCAACCTTGCGGTTGGTGAAATGTTGCACCAGTCGTTATGTATCCCTTACAATACCAAAAACACTCTTTTGCGAGTTCTTTCTCCATTTTGCTGACTGCTTGACCTTGCTCAGCAGAACTCGCAGCCTCAGGATGTCTGAGAGGTAATCAATCAACCTACCACAGATATTAATGGCCTCTGTTGAATTCCAGGAATCCGATGAATTAAAGTACAAGTCCGTCAACTTGAGGCCAAGTCTCGACCAATATAAACATCTATATTGAACAAGGAAGGTTGGGGGAACTTGAATTGGTAAGTTCGGACAATTTATTTAGTACAATAGGTACCATATTTATACTCTGCAAGATGAGAAACCAGTAACGGGTAACAGGGAACTGAATAAACTATAAAGAAGTCAAGGGTACGAGCCTTGAAGGTAGAAAAAAGGACGGTGAACACAACCACAATCTGGGATGTTGCCGAGCGGCGCAACAATTAGAGTTGTACCTGATCCTAAACCAGCATCCAATAGTATTGAAGTGTTCCAGAGGCTCTCCGATCCAATTCCTCTCTTCCTTGCCACGATTTCCGATGCATGCCATATTCCCCGCCCAATTGATGGCATCAGACAAAATGGCTTGCGCACACAATGTGACATGTTCAACTCCGTCCAACTGAAGGTGATTTCGAAATAAATACCCGAAACAATGATAGGAGAGCATGAATACGATAAATGGTGTGTGGATCTGACCTTCTTACTGTGCGAATTTCTATACTTTTCGATACAAGCCATGCCCACGCCCAATTTGATGGCATCAGACAAAATGGCTTGTGCCCGCCATTTTGTTCGCGACGAGCACATAAACTTCCCTTGTGGTTTCTCCACATGATTCGACCCTGAAATACTTGAACAAGCCTGTAGAAATCATTATTTGAACAAGTTGGACTTATTCAACATTTTCTTGACATTAGTAGGTTGAACTGAAGTCAACCAACAGCAGTGAGCACGGGAATATGCTCTATACTGATTATATAGTGTGGGTGGAAGTATACGAACCTCATTATGTGAAGAGAGACAGTCAAATTCTGTCTGACAACCAGAACTATTTTGCGTGCGAGAAAACATGTAAGTTAGGTGCTCGTTTGGTGAATGCCAGTGTATCTGGGATAGCCTTTGCGTTACCTTGTATCTCGATGAACACTAAGAAGCATCAGCTATCGATTTAACTCCACAAGCCCGCCGGCTTGCAAGCAGAGCTTCAGTTGAGTCCATTATTACTCGCGTCGGTCACGGGTATTACCAAAATATAGACAGTACATGAGGATTGATGTGGTGGGGACCTTCGGGGACTTCAATGTAATGTATCTACCATATAAGGTATGCCACTAGGAGTCCATACGACGTGTTGGGAGCGCAAGCCACTTCTGAGTTTTGGCTGGGACCAAGTTGGCGGAATGGCTTGCCAAGCCATCAAAATGGCTTGCAAGCCGATCGGCCGGGCGTGGGCGGGTGATCACACCCAAATCCACGCCCCCGCCCGAAACAAGCCATTCGGCGCGGGCGCAAGCCATTCGGCCAAGCCAAAAATGTCACTCTCCAGCGCTCAGCAGATACTCCCGGTGTCTCGGCGTGCCACCTTGAATGTATGATTGCTTGAATTCCGCCTGAGCGTATTGTGATATATAATTTGCACGGTCTGCTTTACGTTGAATCCCCAGCAATTAAACCGGGATCATTATAATTATCCAGGTTTGAACGGAGGGCCATTGTTTCACTCCGAATGCAGACGTCAGCACGGCGGTGCTGACGTACGAGCAGAGATGCGACGGGGAAGGGAGGTATCCGCTGCAAACGATTTAGATAGAATTGAACGGAATCGACTCGAAGAGCAAGTATAATACTCGGAGGTTCGTGTAGTAGCGCAGACTCATCGTTGACACTTTGCGGAGTGCCGAATGACCTGTTGCCATAATCGTCAATGCGACACGCGCCCAAAAGAAACAGCTTGATGACCTGCCATATACCACCGCGATTGCGTTGCTGATAAACGATCCGAGGGTGCAAGGAGTTCAAATAGGTCCAGAGGATAGCAGATCATGGTCGGTGTGGCCACACCGTCCAAAAGAAAACGAAGAGCGCAAAATAAAGGCTTAATTCAGTATGTCAGAATTGAGAAAAGAGGAAAAAAAGAGGCTCTGGTGTCATATATGGAACTGATCCAGGCCTAATCGGGCCTGGCCAGGCCGCATTTGGCCTGCCAGGCCGAATTGGGCCTGGCTCATTCCCAGGCCCCTATTCCGCCTTGTTTCTCAAGTTTTGCATTGGTCTGCTACGCCAGGGGACTTTGAATGGTCCAACTTGAGATTATGTTTGAACCATTGAGCTCAGGCCCAAAAAATGGCCAAAACAGCCCCCGGAACCGCAGGAATTAAATCAACATAAACAGGTATTTTGCCCTGACTCTGGCTCGTATGGGCATCAGTAAAATTAATTAGATCCTCGAATGAGTTTGGAAGCGCCGCAGGCTAGAAAATGAGCCAAATTGAGCGAAACAGAAGCCGAATTCATCGGAGGATGTGCAGAACTCTGTGAGCACAACATAATCTGATCCACATCTTGCGTTGAGGGAAGAATGTATGAGGAATTAATTTGAATTCTTTGTCTAGCTCCAGATAAAGCATGGGAAGGGGTGTCTGCAGAAGTACCAGTCTAAGAGATTGTGCAAGAGAAAATTTACATGTTTAGGTACTGTGAGTGGAGTACAGGGTTAAATCCAGGAAGAAAAATGTGTGTACATGGCAAAACAAAGATGAAGACAAAATGTGGAATGCTGAGGTCCACTGAGACGTGAGAGAGCGAGAAACAAAATTGCAAAATGAAAAAGGATATAGGGACGCTGGCGGGTTCGAACGTACGCGAGGAAAAATAGGTCATGCGATCGACAAAAGATAACCAAGGAGCTTTCCAAATAGACTACGTAGAGTTAGGGAACAGCCCGCCGCTGCACACTCCAACCGGCCTAAGGACTTCTTGAATAATTTTTGAATAATTTTTTTTTGTTCCACATATGACACCAGAGCCAGAAAAGACACGAGCACGAGTTAGTGGGAAGATAGGCCAAAGGTTTTAAGCAAGGGTGCCGAATATCCGAAGCATCGAGGTCCTTTGCCGATAAAGAAATAAAAATCCTAGAAGTCGATAAAGGACCCGACCCCGAGTCGAACGGGGAGGTTACAAATTCCTTTTCGCCGTATTCTGATCAGTTGCGTTCCGCAATGTAGCTAGGTCCGAGTATAGAGTAGACGAGCTTGGAAAAGTTGCACCCGAGTCCCGTGTATTCATGGGACAACCGAGAGCGAAATTAAAAGTTAGAGACGTCGATGACAGACACTTGACTTACAGTAATGGCGGGAGTTCAGTTAAACGAAGCGAATGAAAGAGAAGCCCGCGAGAAACGAGGCACGCAGAATCCGGCTATTCTGAACAAAAGGGAGGAGCGGTGCAACGAAGTGACAGAGAAGCGTCCAGTGTGCAGCCTGAAGAAATGTCGTCAGCAGGAGAGTACATGGGAGATGATCGTATATGACTGCGGGAACTACTGGTTGAGAGACGTTAAGATCCGGGAGTTTTGTGCCCATCGAGGTTTGGTACGAGAGTGCATACAGGAGGTGGGTCGTGGGCACATAGAACATTTTACAGTAGAGGTGCCGGGCCTGCTACGTGACCCCGGAGAATGAGTCCGCTTCCTAATTGTAAAATGTGGGCCTTGTTCCCCAGAGAACCCGAGCCGAGCCGAAGCTGGCAGTGAGACGCGTGAAGCGTAGATACGGCGACCTAGTGAGGATTATGCAGACTTCAGAAGCAGCCAAAATAGTCGGAGAGCCGGTTTAAGACCAGGAGAGTACCCGATGGGAGAGCAAGGCGCAGCAACGTTTGCACCCGGGAGGAACGATCCGAGCTCCGAGGCGACCGAAACTGCGCGCCAGCCTGAGATATAGGGTTGATAGCAGCTGCGTCCGGAATGCAACGGTATCATGAGGAGTGGTAAGGGAATTTGCGTCAGTTGACTTTGCGGTCAAGGATAGCGGGGCGGACGAGCGGCGGAAACGAGTGAGAGCAAGCTACGAGAAACATTTAGAAGCATTACTACATACCAGCTAGTAGTATTCGATGTTTCCTGGGTGGTTCCAAAGAGGGTGTCGTTAGGAGTGAGAAGAAAGTCGCGAGGAGCGGATATCCATCTTGCGCAGACGTTCCGAGGACAAGACGAGAGAGCGAGAGGAGGCAGCTTTCGCATCACGTGCCGCGCACCATCAAAATGCGGCGCGTCAACAAGGGTAATCAAGCAGCGTGTCGCCCGTTCACAGTTGAGTCTCTGTACGAGATGGACTAAGTATAACCATATATGGCTGGATACGGGCTGTTGAGTACCAATTCCGCTGAACACGCTGTTTGTATTCTCAACTCCGAGCTGACTTGTATTCCGAATGTTGGCGGAGAGGAGGTGATAGGTAGCGGAGGCCTTTGACGCCTGTCCTTTTTGATATACGGTACAAGAGATATGAGACCGAAGTCATCTAAAGCTGTTGACATTTGGTGGGTGGATTCAAACGCAAGAATCGCGATCAATCCTGACTTATTTCAGATTTCCTTCCTGCAGTTGATGGACTATTGCCAATGAACCTACCAACATTCATTCCTGGGTTTGATTTTGATTGTTTTTCCCCTTGAGTCCTAATGATGCGGACGTAACATATCTGACCACCCCACCGCTCACAGTCCAATCTCCTTGGTGCAGTTTCTGGACTCGTGTGTGTGTCAAATCCTCTTTTCGTTCGTATTCCCGCCGAAACAGATATCGCGGATCTTCTAAATCGCTACTCCTCATCAGCAACCACCTCGATCTCAAATATCCCTCTCCCAGCGAGCCGCGGTATCCTCTCTCCGATCATTTCTCTCCACCCCTCCTCACTCTGCGATCCGCGACCCCTCCCCATCCCACTAACGACAATCGTAACCTTAACGCGCCTCAGCTCCGGCATCTTCCCCACCGCCGCCGCCAGCATCGCGTCCAATTGCCGCAGATTCCCCTCCCACCCGACCCACAGAAGTCGGTACGAGATCGTCTGCAAAGTGCTAATCCAGGAGCGCTCGAGGGCGCGCTGGAGGGGCGTGCCAACGCCGCTGAGGGTGAGGCGCGAGAGCGCGGGAAAGGCGCCAAGGTCGAGGGCTGCGACGTAGGGCTCTGTGGGCGTGTTTGGTGAGACTTATTTCGGAATATGGGAGGGGGGAAGAAGGAGTGCAAGAGAGCATGACTGACCTGAACCGTCGAGATGCAGGCTCTGGATGGTGTGCCTGCAGGTGTGGAGCAACGTTTCGAGTGCGGGTATGGTGTTCTGATGAAACGTGACGTGCTCGATGCGCGATAAGTCGACCGGGAGGGCATTGTAGTTCGAAAAGTCGCCCTCGACGCCGAATAAGACGAGATATGTGATGAGAGGGAGAGGTGTTGCCGTTGCGGGTGGGACATCGTAGGGAATAGTCGGGAGGAAGCAACTTTCGAACGTGAGGCTGTGGATCCCGGGGGTGCATCTCGATATGACGCTGTGCAAGTGTGTTGACTCCCAGAACATAGAATGGAAAGCGAGTTTCTGCACTGTGGGGAGTGAGACGAGGTTGCTTATGAGCGCGAGAATCTCCGGCTCTTGGGAATCCTGCCGCTGGTTCCCGACGAAGAAAATTGCACGGAGGCCGGACCAAGCGATTTGCACCATCGCGGTCAGGGTCTGTAGGCCGCAGTTACCGATGTACAAATCGCGGATGTGGGCTATGAGATGTGGGGCTTCGTAGAGAAGCTGTGTGAGTCGGGTGGCCGACATGCTCTGTTGATAGTGTCGACTCGAATGTGAGTGCCACGGACGGGACCGCTCGCAGTCGACCTTCACGGAGCGGAAGAGGTGCTTCTGTGCCTGCGATGTGAAGGCGCGGCACACCAAGGCCGAAGATTTCAGGTCCGCGGGAGCATCGTGGAGACGGTCGAGAATTTCATCCCAGGGCCATGGTGTTCGGAGGGTTATCCTCGAGCTGGATGTTGTCGCCATTCAACGCCCTGGTGGTTTTGGCAACAGTTCTGGCGAGGGCGGTGCCTTTTTGTTACGTTTCGTGTATCGGCACAGCAGGCCCCCGGACACTACCTATAAAGCCTGTCCGCGATAGAGTAAATCAGTGGCCTAAAACGGCCCTTCCTCTGTCCACCATATAGAGTAAAACAACCCCAGGACAATCTATGTCGGTCCATCATAGAGTAAATCGCGCGCAGCGCGAGCAATTTTTTTGAATGAGTATAGGGCGCGAGGCACCGCAAGCACAGCTTCCATGCTGTCGGGGCTATCAGAACTGAGCTTAAACATGGGCAATATGCACCGGAAAGCGCCTGCGGCAGGCTGGGAGCGAAAAAAATGAGTCCCACAGCACGAAAATGGTATTTTACCAACACTTTGTCCGAAATAGAGTAAAACAGCGACCGAGGGCCGGATTTCATAGAGTAAAACAACGAAAAATTTTGGGAAAAAGCGGACAGGCTTTATAGGTAGTGTCCGGGGGCCTGGCACAGCCTGATCACCAAGCGACGTGCCGATCGCCGCGTCAAACTGTCTCGCCACGGCGTGTCAGTCCCGAGCCGGTGCGCGCCGGTGCCGCGCCTGCCGCGCCATTCTTACCAAACTCCGGCTGGTCGGCGGCTCCTGCGGCTTATCCTCCTGCTCTTCGCCTCCTCACTCTTGCCTCGCATACCTCTCTTCTCGCGCCACTGGGATACATTTTGTCGCATAGTTCTCCGAACTCAATTCCACCATCTCAGGCACTGGAATCTCTTTTTTTTTTTTTTTTTTTTGGAGCGTTTGGGATAGTGAAAACTTAGTCTGCAGAAGCATTCCAAGCTCACCCGCTTGTGTTGCTGGGTTTTAGCCAGTTGTTGCCGGTGAAAATGTCCAGGAGGAAATGCCGTTACGCACGTTATTTAACCAGTGTGGGACTCCAACCCGTTAAAAATTATCCTATCCCATTTCTATCATTCAAGGGTTGCATACCCACTAAAACCCCCTCATGTGTCCAGTCGTCCGGCAATGAGGCTTCATCCATAAGTAAGCCGCTCCAAGTATTCAAGACTTGTTTTTTATTCAATGCAAGTGGGCCAAATTTAATTTTATCAGTCAAGAGCCGATCTCGCTGTAGGGCTGCATTGACTTCTTTCAACCACCGATTATGAATTTCGGTTGTAGTAAGTCTCATGTCTGGATTGTCAATTACTCGGTTTAGACGGAGCTTCCATATCAAATGCCAAGCTACCAAGATGAGTATGGCAAACAGCCTTCCCTGTTCGGGAATAATAATACCTTTGTCCGAGTAAAATCTCACAAGATTGCATCCTAAAATCAGACCCCAGTTCAATGTAGGCCATTGGCTATATTTCTTCGACCAAAGTTGCTGTGTCAAGTTCCAGATTAATTTCTGGCCGGGTGCATCACACTCCAGCGCAATATGTTCCAATGTTTCGGGAACATCACAACCATGGCATTGTCCACGTATCTCGAGTGTGTTGATGTGGGTCCAGAAATCACCCACCCTGAATGTATTATGTATACACCTCCAGAAAAATTCTCGTGTCAAGCGTTGTAGTGTCGTGGATCGGGTTGATTTCCAGATCATCTCGTCAGAAGGTGTATAGTTGGAAATTTCTCGAACCGAGCACCGGATGCGATCGAGGTTTATGAAGGTAGATTGTCGTTCTGGTTTAGGATGTAACTTCCGTATAACCTTCGTGAAGAACCTCTGTGAGCCATGTGATAAAAGTATTCCTGGGCATTCAAACATGAGATCGACGCTAGTGTCAATTTGGACCTCAGGGCAGTGTTCAGTTGATAAGGATTTCGCATGGTTGTCTGAAACCTTTTTGAATTCAATACGGGATACTCTCTCATTTAGCCGTGCTTATACGGCTCTGAGTAGATGGAATCTTGCATCTAAAATCCCATTTTCAAATTTCTCTCGCTCTTTCACAAGTGCCTGCAAAAGAAAATCGGAGGAGGAGCAGATGAGGAGTGGTACATCCTTCGGGGTATTCTCCAACACGATTAGTAGCCCTCCAAGTAGGGCTGATGAAAATGTTAATGGTATTTCGGGCCTATCAAAAGTCAATGACAGAGATTTGGTTTCCTGTGTAGCATGGGTTTCTGTCTTGATCATTACCAGGATCCGTGGGTCAAATTCATATTGGCGGATCACCTTGGCATGCAGAAATGCTGTTTCTTGGCTCAGATCCTGTCTGGGCATCGTACATCTCCTTGCTGAGATCTCACTGAGTGATTCTTCAGAGGCAAAAATGCGAAAGCCATTCTCAATATTTGACAGTGTGAAATCTGGATTGAAGACCATTACTTGATCCATTTCTATGGGTCTGTTATTCCTTTCTAACTCGTCTTCTGTCAGAGCAAGTTGTTCACGTAAATCATGATTCGGCATAGTTGGATTCCATTTCGGATGAATACTATCTATCAAAATTTTTGCGGTCTCAATGCATCCTCCTGGGTTCTCGAAACCGTGTTGCGTTCGGTCTTGATAACATAATGGGCAGCCGCAATTTCTACGCCCTATTCCAGAAGGATTTACTTGATGAGGTTTTCTCGTGACAGTTGTTCTCCTCGTAGCAATAGTAAGGGTGTCCCTAACTGTTCGTACTTTATGATTCAATCTGAGGCACGTTGCAGCATGTCGGCGAGTGGCCATTTGATAGCGGGTCTTATTGGTCGCTGGGTGCTTCCACATCGGCATTTGTAATTTTATATCTACGCTAATCGACAATGCCGTAAATTTTAGGTGATATTTCCGGGCTGTAAGAATCATTCGTTTGATATCATGAGGAAGTGGAGTTCTCGGGGAAATTGGAATGTGGATATCTTGTAAAAAAACATTCAAAATTTGGCCTGGCCGGATATTGAGATAGTTCAACTCTAAGAATTTTGTCAAGATACAATCAACAAGATAACACCATGGAGCTCGTTCAGTTCCCTGCACGAGGTAAGACTGTAGATTCCACAAATCAATTGCTTCATTTTGAGCAGGGATATCTAGGATCTGCTTTCCGCCGTCAGCAGTGTCTAGGATCATTGTTTCATGAGCAACTCTTGCTTTTTTCCCATCCCATAGGAAAACATGTTCAGTCTTTATCAGTGTATCCTCGATATCATTTGGCATACTTTGTACTCTGGTCAGGTATTGTGTTCGGCCTCCAATGACCATATTTATGATGTGCCGTTTACCTTCGAGAGTAGGTTTTGATGCTTTCCACCTCTCAAGGTCACTTGAAATTTTTTCTAGAACTGTAGGCCATGGCGTAATATATGGGACATCATTCCCAATCCATGCACCCAATATACGGCAGGTTTGTCCGTCAGGTATTATCCGGATATTATCATCAATAGCTCCAATTCGCATGTTAGTGTTTATTCGTCTATCCTTTAGAACCATGGCTCGATAAGAAGCTCGGCCAAACGGGAGTAGAACAGTCTTATGTTCATTGAATTTTGCAGTTGAAGCTGTACACCATAGTCGTAGAATTTCCCAGAGTGATTCCAAGTCATCTTTGGATGAGAGATAAATTGATGTATCATCCGCAAAGAGGGATATAACTAGGTCTTTGTCCGTTCCCGGAATTTTCACCCCTTTCAGTTTGGAATTTCGTACCAGGCAAGCTAGAGGTTCAATAGCCAGGTTGAATAGTAGGCAGGAGAGTGGGTCCCCTTGCCGTACCCCACGGGTAACTATGAAGGGTTCACTTATTTCCCCGTTGATCATTACAACAGTCTCAGCATTGGTGTAAAGGGTTGCAATTGTGTTGCAAAATTTTGGCGGGAAGCGCATGTGTTGAAGGACGCTGAGCAGGTATGAATGATTGATTCTGTCATAGGCTTTCTCCTGGTCGAGAGCTACTATGATTCCATTTTCTTCTGTTGCATCTGCGTAGTTTAGTAGGTATTTCGCGAGCTTCACTTGATCTTCGATTTTTCTTCCTTTCATAAATCCCGCCTGGTTGGGATGTACAAGAGACGGCGCAACCTTCATTAATCGCAATGAGTAGGTCTTTGTCATTAATTTGTAGTCACAATTTAGGAGAGTCACTGGCCTGTAGTTGCTGATCATTGAGGGGTCCCCTTTTTTGAAGACAGGACAAAGCCAGCCGTAGTTGAATTTGGAACTTTTGACAATGCCATATTTTTCGATGTCATCATAAAGATTCGTGAGGAATGATAGAACATCAAACGTTCTGTGGTCTGATCCTTCGCTTTGTTGGAATATAATGTCGAGCATTTTGTAGAATTCATAAGGAAGACCATCTAATCCGGGTGCTCTGCCGTTGTTTGAGAGTTTTAGGGCTTCGTGAATATCTTCACTTGTGAGTTCTTCATCCATTTCTTTGAACTCGGACTCAGATAGATGAACATTGCATTGTTCGAGTGTGATAGTGGTCGCCATCACTCGTCCGTACTCATCCGGAATATCTTTATTCTGAATTGAATCGTGGTAGTCCCTTGCCATGTGTGCCATCTTTTTGGGGCGTGTTTCATAGCGCGGTGTGGGAGAATTTCCTTCGTCGACAACTCTGAATTCATGTATTGACTCTTTTGGGTGGTAGCCTTTGGCCGAGCGAGTCCAAGATGTTGTTCGCAAAGTCTCGCCTTCAACGTCATATCGTGTTTCGGATAATGCTTTCTTTTTATCGGATTCTTCACGCAGGCGGTCCGTTATTTTTTTCTCCAGTAGGTAGGCAGCTACAGACCTATCTTCTTGCGGCATCTCCTCGTCATGGATCACAAGACTCAATTGAGTCTTCCATGTTCTTATCTGCTGCGTCGTGTCATTTGTGACAAACCTCGAGTAGTGTTTACCGTAAGTTATGACATCCAACTTGAATTTCGCCCATAAAGTCACCTTACTCCAGTAAGGTCCCCCAACCTGAGTAGTTCAGTGGTTGCTTCTTAAAGGGGTCTGCAAAAAACAAATACTCGAAAACACGAGAGATTAGATCCGTTAGACCTCTGGAACCTGGCTTTTTAGGGGTCTGCAGAAAACAAATACTCGAAAACACGAGAGATTAGATCTGTTAGACCTCTGGAACCTGACTTTTTAGGGGTCTGCAAAAAACAAATAATTACATACACAAGAGATTAGATAGGCCGTACTCTGGTTATGCCACAGGCAAACTTCAAGTTGTATGTTGCTCCCCATGAAGAATTGTGAAACGAGCCAGGTCCCATGCTTGCCGTCCGAAAATTTACGTTGTACTTGCAGTATTTGAACACCCGAACATCCGACACTTTCAGATCAAGCCCAACACATGGGCCGATGTCTCCACAGCTTCAACATTGAATCTCACCGGTGCGCCTCTCTAGGGTAGTCCAACTTTCATGGATGTGACTCCAAAGGTTTTCCACCAGAATGGCCAATTCCCAATTTAAACTCAACATATTATAATCCTCACACCGGGGGCAAAGACCCGCGCATGTCGAAGCGACATGCGTGGTTCGCATGTCGTCGACATGTTGTACAATGCCCGGTAAAGGGCCTTTGCTCAGACAAAGGGGGGCTTTGTCGGGCCCCGCCAGCCGACAAAGCCCCCCTTTGTCTGACCAAATATGCCTTACCTCTTGCGGATGGCATGCGAACCACGCATGTCATGCGCAGGTCTCTGCCCCCGGTGTCATTGAAGCGTGTAATTCAAAATTCCTCACATCGGGGATTATGCAACTTGCGCACGCGCACGTACAAGCCATCAAAGATCGCGCGAACGCGCGAACCAAAGCTATGTTCCAAAACCCACGCGACCCCCCCAAAAAATTTTTTTGAGGTAGTCCATTGGCATCTAGACATCATTTCTGCACTTTTATTTTTGTGATACACGAGGACGCGAGCCAAAGATCGCGCGCATTTTGTCCTTTTGCTGATGCAGAGAATCCGAAATTAAAGCGTCTATCTCAAAGACTGTTTATCAAAAGGTAGCTGATACCTTCATGCTTCAACATTTCCACACGATAAGTTCTGAGTCGTCGCCGCGAGGAGCGACCAAAGGTCGGCGACGAGCGGCGGCTTGTCGGCTAGAGTGTGCTGTAATTCAGGTCGTGTGCTCAAAAAAACCTCCATCAGTTCCTCCGTAGCTGGGAAGTGAAAAGGGAGTAAGGTGGTGAGCGTGCAACAGCAGGCACCTAGTCTGTATATTGTTGTCTGGGTCACGATCGGAGGACAGGAGTTCGTCACGGTCCTTCAGGAGTTGAACCGCTAGAGCCTGGACTTTACGCATAAATTTCCGAGTTTTCAACAGGTACAATGGCATGCTCCATCTTCCATGTCCTGGTTGCTCATCTGGCCTGCATGTCAGTTGTGTGATTACAAGTCTGTGGTCGCTGTTCACTGGGCAGTGTTTAATTTCCCAGCCGCAATAATTTTTGAAGTGCCGGTTATCAACGTAGATCCGGTCAAGGCGTGAGTAAGAGATGTGACTTTCGCCAGTCTGTCTGTCAGTCCTTTTTTGCACACAAGTATAATCTCGCGTGTCAGGGAAAGTAGCGCGCCACCCATCGTGTAAGCGTAACAGATCTTTAAGCCTACGGAAGCTTTCCGGCACGGTCTCTGCTGATCCCGAATTTCTGTCTAGTGGATCTTCAATAAAATTCCAGTCACCCAGTGCAACAGTCGGGAATGGTAGTTGTGGGTCGTCAGCCCATTTTTTCCAGAGTTCTTTCCACATTTTGTCTCTCTCTTCAGGACGGTTCGGAGCATATATGTTCAAGATGTTCAGTGTTTCTCCCTTATGCCATGGTACAACAATCATGAAAGCACGGCCTGGAATCAATTCATATTCCAAGATATTCTCCGTGTCCAAGAATTTTTTGTTGAGAATAAATGCCACTCCGGCAGTAGAGTTCGGTTTTTCAGGGTGATCAGAGTGGTATAATTTGAACCAACGACCGAATATGTTATTAAATTGTGTTGCTGATACAGCGTCAAAGTGGGTCTCTTGGATTCCAAGGATACCCAAATTATTTATGTCTATAGTTTCCTTGAGGAATTTGAACTTGTGGTGTTTGTGATGCATAGACAGGTTCGATTCACGGCCCGCAATATTGAGCGAGCCAATGGTTAAATTTGAGCGTGTAAATTTACCAGATTTCAGTATACGCGGAGGTTTGTG
>JARKIA010000401.1:0-112245 GCA_029289565.1 Mycena galericulata | reverse complement strand
GTAGCAATTTCGCGTGTCAAGACACTTGGTGGGATCGCATTTAGAAGTTCGTTCTCATGGAGTCGGCTCAAAAAGCCAACTATTACGGAATCGATGCAGATGTTGGAGGAGGACACTGTGCGAAGAGATCAGCTTGGTTTCCAGCTAGACACTTATGGTATGGATCTTAGTCAGTATGTATTTGATGATTAATTGTACAAGAGGCCAAGTAACTAAGACTGAGATTGAAGCAAGCCCCCCCTCTATTGTAGCCGGCACCGGCATACAAAACATACTTTGTAAGTTGTCCAAAACCAAAAGTGAAGAACGCACGACAGACTCTGCAATGAAATCGAAGAAAAGCAGTGCGTCGAAAGACCCTTCATCAATTTTCACAGCAATGTACCCCTCCGTTGTCATTGCAGCTCCAACAGAGAAGCGGGGCCCTCGAACAAATTCCGATTCAATCACAGCACGTTCGCCCTCCATCGCCATACCGTAGTTGCGCGCGATAGTGTGCTCGTTCTTGCTAGTCTCGTCAACAGCCACAAAATATGAGGCTTTATCGTCGAAATCATCGTGAATCGACTCCTTCCAAGTCCGGCATCGCTCCTTATCCCGTTCTATTGCGATCTTCTGCAGCAGTTTGCGCGTGAAACCTTCTTGCATCAACGTCTTGTGCAGCGCGGGTACCGAGATAGCAACGTCGTGAGGGATGGCTAGCCACATTTGCAACTCGTTCAGGTAAAGATCCGGTTCCCCTTTGTATACAGTGTGCACGACAGTGAGGACGGCGCGTGTGATGAGACTAGGACGGCTGCCAATACGGGCATGTGGATTGGTGGGTGTAGTGATGTGCTGGCTTTGGCCTGAAGCCAGAAGCCAAGCCATGGTTTGACGAAGCCAGGCCAGGCCAGATGGCTGGCTTGAGCTGGCTAAATGCTCGTTTTCGTGTGTTACATGCGAGACCGAGTTTGTTTTAAAATTAAATCTGATGAGACTTCTGTCCCTGTCCTCTATGCTTAATCGTGACCCAAGTTGACACTGCTCAAGAATTTATATTCCCCCGATTAGATAATTAAAATTCCTGAGATGTGCTAATACAAGTTACGAATTTCGATACTGTGGATACTGGCTCGATGAATTTTCTGTGGGTCGTGCTTGCGCACCTCGTCTTGTTCCCCGGAACTTGACCCTGCAAAAATTCTGTGTAGGCAAATAATTCACCGTTAGCAAGACGACTTCTACCGGGAAACATAAAATGACCTAGGAAATTTTATGGGAGTAGTCGGGAGGACGGGCGTACCTGGGTACCAAGTGCCGTTGAGTCCACGGATTCCGCCACCCAAGTTTGTCACGATCATGTGATCCGTCACGCTTGATTGTCGAGAGACACGCCGCCTGATGAGTCTTCTTTAACAGACGAAACGTCGGTCAACGTCGCGGCCACACCCCCTCTGCTAAACTACCTGCCTAGAACCTTAGCCTCATCACTCGGAGCTTCGCTCCTCGCTCGGCCAGGCCAGATGGCTGGCTTGAGCTGGCTCTGGCTTCTGGCTTCAGATTTTCCAAGCCAAGCCAGGCCATGAAGCCAGGGCTCAGCCAGGGTTGCAATTTGTGCCTGTAAATCACCCCCAGACATCGATTTTGACGTCTGGATATCCCTCTAGCATCCCATTAATTACATCAGATTAATAACTCACCCACTCAACGACAATGTCGACTGAGTCTGCCCAAACTGGGACAACCCGTTTCGGATGAACAAGTTCAAATGCTAAGATTGTGGTCAAAATCTGTGTTTGAGAAGGTATCATGTACTTTCCGATCATGAAGAACCACCCATAGTCAATTACAGCTGTTTGCAGAAGTAATGACAGTTGCGTGTTTTTCGCCCCACGACTTTGACTTCACGTGATTTTGCCGTGCGGCCCCGTTCAAACTCCGCTACCTCAAACCGTCAACCTCAAAGGTTTGGAGGCAGAGACAGTTATGAAATGGTATATTAAGTTGGTGGCAAGAAGATACCAAGGGGAAAAAATTGAATTGACACATTTAATATACAAGGGAATTAATTAATTACTAGTCTAAGCACTCGTTCAGTAGGGAACAAACCTATGGAAAGGGTCATCATGTAAACGATCCGGACGCGACATGACGCGCCGAAGGAGCAGATTAAGGGTTGGTGAGTCCGTCAGGACCACCGGATATCACCCAGTCGCGTCGAAACGCGGTCGATCCGGCTCCAGCTGGCCTGCCTGCCGGACAGCAGACTCGGCGCGTTGAATCTTGATAGATGGTGCCTATGTGGCACGCATGGAACGGGAAAGCAGCCACTGGGCCCTACAACCCGAAGAACTGTAGCAGGACGGTGCATGACACCGTGCCACCGTCCGGCCTTGCGGGCACGGATGCCACTGCTATTGGGAAATGGTGCATGACAGGGGGGCAGGAAGCGAGTTATCAAGTGTCAATCAACTATTAGGACGGACGCTATCGTGCCTGGCCACTGGTGGTGGTGGTACGGAGGAGAGGTGCGAGGGTCGAAAATCATCGGAGAATGAAAATGAAGGATGGCCGCCGATGTGCCGCTCACGTGCAAGTCAAAGTCGTGGGGCGAAAAGCCAAAAACTCCCTCCGCCTGTCGAGAATGCTATTGGAAGCTTTGCTTCCGACCTCGAGAGCCTCCCTGGGCCTTCGAATCCATCCCTTCGTCCTCCCCCTCACATATCTCTCAGTGTGGATGGATACCTTCAATCTTGCAGATTCAAAAGCACTTGAGCGCCTCAATAACCCGCAGCTCCGGGCACTCTGCTTGAAATACGATGTCAATACTACGCGTGCTAATGATGGCATGGTTGCCAACCTTCGACAGCATTACCAGGACCAGAAGCGACGTGTTCCACCTCCATTTATCCTCCAATACAATCCATATTACCACCAATCTTTGTATTATCCCCCGCTAATGTGTACTATGACAGTTACCCGCAGGATCCTCAATAAATATGTGCTTTTCATACCTAAAATGTCCGAAAAAATTCGGTGCCACTGCTATTCTACTTGCCCACCTTCAGATGCTGTTGCCACTGAGGAACAATGGCTCATCTTGCGAGATGAGCCAGCGGCGCCTCGAGGGACGGTTCGCGACTGCTTTCGGTAATAGAGTAAACATGACACGCGAATTCCCTAATCGGGAGCACGTGACTGGGGCGAAAAGTGGCCGAGTATTACTATTAGAGTTCATCAATTTCATGAGCTTTGGCACTGTTCAACCCACACTTTACCTGCATCGTTCTCCCACAATAAAAACTATGTTTTGTATGCTGTTGCCCAGCTACAATAGAGGGGAGCTTGCGTAAATCTCAGTCTTAGTTACTCCGCTGAGGGTACTGTTAAGTTTATTCGCGTAGGGCTGCCCACCGTCCCCGTCTTTACGGGTGTGACGGGTGCCGTCAACGGCATGCCGTCCCGTTGACGTCCGTAGACGGGTTGCATGTGCAACATGCTCTTTCTTCCCTTGATAAGGGCTGGCATGAGCAAGAATTTAGTCGCTGACCATTTTCTCATGTATGGAAAGTGCCACCGAGCCATTGACTCCGTTAGAGTGTCGAATATATCTAATTATCCTTCTCAGAGTGCCACGCTGCCCACACGGTGATAGCGAGTTTGTGCAAAAGCCATTGAATGGCTAATGGCTACCAAGAATGCCAATTTTCACACAACTATCCACATACTTTGGTTACTTCATGTGTACCACATTGACTGTATGAGAGGCCTCTATTCGACCCGTAAGAGGTCCGTATTGAATACCTACCACAAGGCGAAATCAAAAGCCATTCAATGGCTCGAATGGCTTTGCACAAACTCTCTGATATCAATTCGAGTTTCCACCCCCGTATATAGCTGTTCTGCTCTTATGTAATTCCAATTACAGCTGTTTGCAGAACTTAGGGCGCGGCGTGTTTTTTTTTTTTTTTTTTGTAAGTTTTCACGAGAACAGCGATTGCGGGATTATTTCTCAGTCATTTGCCCTGAGAATAGGCTCATTCGATTCGCACGGAAAGGGCGGAGGGCTTCGTCTCCTAGGTTGTTTTATGGGCACCGAAAATCTCCTTTTTGGGATAGATTCTCGTGTTTTTCAGTGGTTGAGCGGAGAACATGTCCCATGGGACCTATTTTGCTCCGATTGACCTAGATTTTTATTATGGTGGAGTTCGAGATATTCCGGAGGGCCTGAAACACCGGCATTTTGAATGTGATCAATACTTCAAATATACAGTTCATAGATACATTCCTTTCATATTGTTGATCCCAAAGTGTATGGTAGATACAAACCAGTGTTCACATTTACTATCCCGGTATTTCAGGCCCTCCGTAATATGTCGAAGTCCGCCATAATCAAAATCTAGGTCAATCGGAGCAAAATAGGTCCCATGGGACATGTTCTCCGCTCAACCACTGAAAAACACGAGAATCTATCCCAAAAAGGAGATTTTCGGTGCCCATAAAAAAACCTACGAGACGAAGCCCTCCGCCCTTTCCGTGCGAATCGAATGAGCCTATTTTCAGGGCAAATGACTGAGAAATAATCCCGCAATCGCTGTTCTCGTGAAAACTTACAAAAAAAAAAAAAAACACGCCGCGCCCTAAGTTCTGCAAACAGCTGTAATAACTTGGCTATCACCACCATCTTCAATTGCTCAACACCGCGCCGCACTGTTTTCCCTCGAGGAGGCGGCTGTAGGACGTCATGAATTGATCATAGACTCACTCTAGGCCTCCAGGACACCATCCAGCCTCCAATTTTTGGCCCAAATCAGTGTTTTTCTTGTTAACTGGGCAAACTCAATGTAAGTTCTTGAATTCTTGGTCATTTCTTTCGAAACAATGCACACCCGTGGTCTATAGGACCCTCCCCTGCCCCACGTTCTGCGTCCCGGGCCGTCCGAGGCCACTCACATCGTCGGCATGGCGATCTTCCCGCCTTGATTCGCAAAAAATGGCCCTGGGCCAAATTCAATGTAAGTTCTTTAATTCTTGGTACGTCGGGGATGCACGTGGTCACGTGCGGCGTTGGAACGCGTCGAAGCGTGACATTACCCCCCTCCTAGGATCGTCGTCCCGACGATGATAAATAAAAGCGATTTAAACCTCGACAGAGGTATCGCAGGTCCATCCTTCATCCCCCATCCACGGGGAATTTAAATAATTCATTCATTCGACCCGTGACTGGGTCGAATAAAAACCTCCTCGGGTAGTCCACTGATTCCTTCTTCGGCTTATACCGGCGTATTAAATAATCCCAGTGTCCTAAAGGCAACACAGGCAAGCCACCCATCGCCGACACCGGCTCTTCCTCGGCAGCCTGCGCTGCAATTTCCTGCGGCATGGGTCCCGCCGCTCGTGCTCTCGCGGCAAACGCTGCCATCTCCGCCTCGGTATCGTCCTCGACGATTTCCTCCTCGGCGATCTCCTCCTTCGGCGGCATAATCCCTGCCGCACGAAGCTTCCTAGCCGTCTCGGCCAGCACCTCCTTGCTGTGTTCCGCAAGGAAGCGGTCCGCCCTGTCCTGGGCGCGTCCTCGGTTCTTCTCGGCAATCCTGCCGACTTCCGGCTCCTTGGGCGGCATTAATCCCATCGCCCTGAGCTTCGCGGCCCAAGCCGCCTTCTCCTCATCGGCCATCTTGCCGATATCCAGCCTTGCGTCCACGGCCCTTTTCGGCGAGAATATGTGCCTAGGATCTCCTGCCATCGCTGGATGCATATATTATTGAGGCAGACATCCGGGCTCTTCCAACGGGACAGCAATTGAGGGTATTACAGCAGTTTGCAGAACTTAGGGCGCGGGCTGTTTTTTTTTTTTTTTTGGTAAGTTTTCACGAGAACAGCCACTATGAGCTCAATTCTCACCCGATTACCTTGGGAATAGGCTCATTCGATTCGCATGGCGAATCCGCAGGGCTATGTGTATTGCAATTTTTTCTAAGAAGCTCAAAATAATTCACTAGTTCGATTTTCGGTGTTTTCCACTGTCTGACAGCAGAACATGTCCCATAGTAGGTAAAGTGGTCCGATTGGCCCAGATTTTTAATATGATGTACTTGGAGGTATTCTGAAGGGCCTGAAACACCGGGATAGTAAATGTGACCTCTCCTTCAGATCTATCACACATTGTGGCAATCAGAATATCAAGTGAATTTCCCTATGAGTTGTATATTTAAAGTACAAGTTACATTCACTATCCCGGTATTTAAGGCCCTCCAGAATACATCCAAGTACATCATATTAAAAATCTAGGCCAATCGGAGCACTTTACCTACTATGGGACATGTTCTGCTGTCAGACAGTGGAAAACACCGAAAATCGAACTAGTGAATTATTTTGAGCTTCTTAAAAAAAATTGCAATACACATAGCCCTGCGGATTCGCCATGCGAATCGAATGAGCTCATTCCCAAGGTAATCGGGTGAGAATTGAGCTCATAGTGGCTGTTCTCGTGAAAACTTACCAAAAAAAAAAAAAACGGGCCGCGCCCTAAGTTCCGCAAAGAGCTGTAAAGTTGATTACCTCGGGCTGTGGGACACTTCTTTCAACCTTTGTAATTCAGAGCTGAAGCATTGAAGTTGAAACCCCATTCAATGTGTTCAGTCAATTTTTTCCCAAGGTCAATTTGGGCTGAAACCTAAATGTATAAATGTATGGTCATTGTTTAAAATTACTGTAAAAAGACCTGTGCTTTTCTCCAGTGGAAAAGAAAGGATTCAGTAGCCATGGATATGGAAGCTCCACATTGTTCGAGGTAGGACTGGGATAGCAGGTGACGGAGTCGAAGAGACAGCAAAAAATGTAACCTAACCAAGACGGAGTCGAACTTGCGACCGCGCAAAAACAACTTTCACATGCTCAAGCATGCATAACCACTTATCTAGAGCTCCAACACCTACCCAAGAACGCAAAGTGAACATGGCGTGCCGGGGCAGGCGCCCCACGTGATCTGCATTTTGCAGGGGTGGTATTGCTGGTATCGCCCCACTGTGGCACCCCTGCTTAAATCAACCCAGAAATATTCAGGGGAGCTACCGAGATGCTGATCAACGTCCCAAAATTGTGTGTCCACTTCAAATAAAATTTTGGGGTTACTAACACTAGCTTTTTTGAAGATGGATCAGAGCAGCCAAATATCGAGCAAACCTTCGAGATAAGATTATTGGACTGCACCACGATCCCCCCCTCTTGGGCCATCCCGGAGAGAACCGGACCCAGGAGATGATCGAACGTAATTATTGGTGGCCGCGAGTCGGCAACCAGGTGTCTGAATATGTGAAAGCATGCGAGGCATGCCAGAGAACTCGGGTGCACCGGTATCAGCAGGGAAAGCTGAACCCGCACAAGGTCGCGCAAGGGCCGTGGCAAATTATATCAGAGGATCTTATCGGTCCTCTGCCGATATCTAATGGCTTCATGTCACAGACAGGCCGACTTTCCCACACCCAATAACGCCGTAAGATCAAGCAAAGGATCTGGGCGCGTCTTCGGTAAGATGAAGACAAGAGTGAGGATAAGATCAACCCGTAAAGATGATAAAATAAAAACACTAAGGTACAGGGGTAGAAGTAGAGCTACTTATATACTAGTGGCTTGTTTGTATCTGTTGGTTTAAGAATGATGAAAGAGTGATGAAACAATAGATGAAACAATTTGAATATCAACACATGGACCTTGGTCACTTGTCCGAGCACATGGTGTAGTCACCTGCTGATCTGTGTTGCCGAGGTGACTAGTCGACATCATCAGGCACAAGTTCCGGAGTCGTGGGAAGTATGTGATCCAGGATCAATAGGATCACAGGCTTTGATGGCATCGGTGATGGAATCAACTGGTCAGACTGTGACATTACCCCCTCCTTAAGGTCTGTGCTTCTTATTGAACTCCTTCAACATCTTCTTAGCATGGGTGATATTTCTGGCCGGTTCCCAGGTATTTCCGCTATGAGGAAAGCCTTTCCACTTGATGAGGTACTGATGTCCCTTGCCTTTCTTCCGTGACTTCAGAATCTCTTCAACTTCCCATTCCTCGTGTCCAGAAATGATGGCTGGGGGAGGGCGTGGATCTCGTCGATGAGGCGGGGGCTCAACATATGGGGAGAGAAGATTTTCGTTGTAAACTGCATGTCTGCGACCACTCCCCGGGACTTTCAGCTTGTAAGCTGATGCTCCAACTTTCGTCAGGATCTCGTATGGCCCCAAACGAAGATCCGAGAATTTCTCAGTTGGTCGGTCCTGGGGAATGTTGCTCGCTTCAACCCAGACCTTGTCCCCAGCCTTGAACTCTGGTGCAGGCTGTCGCTTGGCATCATAGTACTTCTTCATCCGCTTTTGTGCCTTTTCCAAAGCAGCAGTAGCCTCATCACGGACCTTCTTCATCCGATCTGCAAACTCCTTTGCTGACTCAGATTTGGACTCCATGAGGCCTTCAATCCCCTTCCAAGGATGGTAACCATGGTCTGCAAAGAATGGTGACATCTTGGTCGATGCACTGATGTTGTCGTTGTGTGCAAACTCTGCAAGTGCAAGCCATTCTGCCCAGTCGGACTGGTGGAAGTTGACATAGATCCGGAGGTAGTGCTCGATCTCCTGGTTCATTCGCTCTGTCTGACCGTCTGTGATCGGATGATAGGCAGTGCTGGGATTCATCTGGGTGCCAAGAAGCCGATTGAGCTCTCTCATGAAGGCGGAGACATAGCGAGTGTCTCGGTCACTGATGATCTTCCTTGGAATACCATGATATCGGATTATGCGGTCCCGTGTCAGCCTTGCAACTCCTTCGCTGGTCATCTCCATGTTCGTTGGCTCAGCATGGATGGTTTTTGTGAATGTGTCCACCCATACTTGGATTGCATCAAAGCCATTGCTGAGCGGAAGGGGCCCGATCAGATCCATGGAGATGATCTCCCACGGAGCGGTCGCTATCTTGTGTGGATTCAACAATCCTGTGGTCTTCCTCCGGGTTCTGGTCCGCTGACAGACCTCACACTTCCAGATGTAGTCCTTGATCTGATTTCCCATTCTTGGCCACCAGAAGTTCCGCTCGACAAGTTCCTGTGTCCGATTCTCTCCTGGGTGTCCTGACAGAACAGCATCATGATGGTGAGTGATGATGCGGTCCCGTAGATCACCATCTCGTGGCACGTAAATCAGATTCCGGTACAGGATAAGGTCTCCTTCCTTCTTCCAATCAGGTAGTGATTTCTCAAGGGCCAACTTGACACTGGTATCCAGTTGTTTTCCGGACTTGATTTCATTGATCAGTTCTTCATCAAGTCCTTCCACCACAAACTCTGTAGTTCGAAAGAATTCAGGTTTGAGAAGAACAACATCCTTGTTGTCGTCTTTGCCTTGGTCATGGTCTGCCCGCCGTGAGAGAAGGTCTGCCTTGCGATTCAGGGCACCTGGTCGATGATGGAGAGTGAAGTCGAACTGGGACAGTTCCATGATCCACCGTGCTTGACGTCGGTTCACCTTCTGTGGTTTCCGGAAATATTCGAGATTTTGATGATCAGTAAAGACCTCAAACGTTTCCGAAGCACCCATAAGAAGCTGACGCCATTCTTCCAGCGAGAGCATTATTGCGAGCATTTCCTTGTCATAAATCTCGTAATTTCGCTCTGCCTCATTTAGGCCATGAGACATGAAGGCAACTGGGCGCCATTTTCCATCTTGCTTCTGACTGAGGACTGAACCCGTGGCTCCTTCAGAGGCATCGGCCTCAAGGCGGTATTGACCAGTATCGTTTGGGAGGGCCAGCACGGCATCTTCTGCAATCCGATCCTTGAGACCATTGAAGGCTGCTCTCTGCTCATCATTCCATACCCATCCCAACTTTCCAGTGAGCTTGGTGAGTGGTTTTGCAACCTCACTGTATCCACGGACAAATCGCCGATAGAAGTTGGTAAACCCGAGGAACGCCTGAACTTGTTTGACAGTTTTTGGCTCAGGCCAATCCATGATGCCCTTGATTTTCACAGGATCCATCCGCATAGAGTTGTGTCCAATGATAACCCCAAGATACTCAATCTCAAACTCGCATTTTTCCGGTTTGAGGTATAGTTTGTGTTTCTCCAGGGTTTCCAGTACACGTTGGACAACTTTACGGTGTTCTTCCAGTGTCTCTGTGAAGATAAGGATGTCATCGAGATAGACAACAACATGCCCTTCATTGATTAGATCTCGAAGGATATCATTCATCATGGTCTGGAATGTTGCAGGTGAGTTTGTGAGCCCGAAGAACATCACAAGTGGTTCGAATAATCCCCGATTGGTTCGGAATGCAGCTTTCCACTCATCACCTTCCTGGATGCGGACATTGTTGTATCCCCAGCGGATATCAAGCTTTGTGAAGTACTCAGCACCACGAAGCTTATTGACCAACTCCGAAATGAGAGGCAATGGATAACGATTTTTCACAGTCATCTCATTGAGCTTCCGATAATCCTGAACAGGACGCAGACTGCCATCCTTCTTTTTGACAAAGAAGAATGCAGAAGCCATTGGGGATTTTGATGGTCTGATGCGCCCACTCTTGAGATTTTCCTCTAGAAACTCGTCGAGTTTCTGCTGTTCATCTCGGGATAAGGGATATATCTTGCAATCTACAGCCTTGGTATCAGGCTTGAGTTCTATTGCATGGTCCCAGGGGCGGCGTTCGGGAAGTGAATCAAAGGACTCCTTGTCAAAGACCTTTCTGAACCGTTGGTACTGCTCTGGAATTGCCTGCTCTGTGGGCTTTGACTCTTCATGGCCTCTTCAGCAAGCTGTTGAGCTGGTGTGGCCTTGAGGCGCAAGTCAATGGCCTCTTGGAAGTCTACCAGAAGAATGGATTCGCCTTCTTCAAGCATCTCTCTACCAGGTAAACCAGTACGGAACTCATTTCCTGCCATATTACACTCGGGTGGGCACCGGCTGAAGACAATATTCTGTGATCTCCAGTCAATCTCGGGGTTGTGTTTGAAAAGCCAGTCATAGCCAATGAATATTCTGGCTTTGCCTAGTCCGGTGATGAGGAAGCGTTGTTTTTCCATATGTGGACCAACCCCCATTATGAGTTCCACATAATGAGTAATCTTCCCTTTGGTGTTCTCAGTACCATCAGCATTCCGAGCGACAATGTGAGTGTCGAGTTCTTTCATCTCGAAGCCTTCTGCCTTGACATAATCCCTGTCAATGCATGTAGCAGTGCATCCATTGTCAAGAAGAGCTTTGACAGAGCGCGTCTTTCCAGTATCCAGTGCAGTGAGCATAATTGGTACCAGCATCTCATGGTGTTTCCGCTGGCGTTGGAGTTCCTTCAACTCCTGGGAGAGGCGATCAGGCTTGGGTCCTTTCTGTTTGACTGCAGCCTCTCGCATCCGAACTCCATCCAGTATACGAGTCCTCTTAGGCGCTACCTCCTCCTTAGAGGATGGAGCCTCCGAAGCTGAGCTTCCCTTTTCTGCCTTTTGTGACGCGGTTTTGCCTCCGCGAGCCATTGGTTTTTTGAAAGCACTCCAACGCTTATTTTCCTCATCATGCTTTCGGTTTTTAATATGCCGAATACGATTTTTATTCTCGAGGATCCTGATTCTACGTTTCTCTGCTACCAAGAAGTCATGTATGTCCTTGCGTAGTGGTGAGTCCGAATCAGCATAAGTCTGTTCTTGTTCAGGTTCAACCTGAATGCTTCCGAGCACCGTGTATCGCCCGTGCTTTCTTTGTTCCTGCTCCGGCTCCTTGGCTATAGGAGTGGAGCTCTTCAAAAACCCTGCTCACGAAGTTTTTCTGCAAGTAGTTGCAGTACTTCGCTGTCATTGTCCCCTGCCTCAATCTCGGCAACCAGTTCTCGAATATTAAACCTTTGTCTAGGAGGATCAGGGCAATCCTTCTTCAAGTGGCCAAACTTGCCACAATTGTAGCAGCGGTAGGGGCGGCCACGTTGACCTTGTTTGTCAATATCCATTGGAACTGGTCCATCTGCCAAGGATTTGACTAGATTGGGCACTGTGCCCTGCACGGTCGATGGAGGTTGGTGGTTTGGGGTAGAGGTGGGTGTGTGGAAGGTATGAAACACCTGTCGATTCCCCCGAATTTTGCCTCTCTGGCGATTGGCATCAATCTGGGTTAACCGCTCTTTGAAGGTCTGGTATGTGGTGGGAAGAGCTGTTCCACCCAAGTACATCTGCTGAACGATGTCTTGGTTGACAAGACCCTCCAACAACTCGATGAGGAAGGCATGATACACAGTGCTGGTATTATTGGGAGAATAGCCAGCCTGCTCTGCAAACAGTTCAAAGCGTTGGAAAAATTCGGTAAGAGTTGCTTTGCCCTGATGGGTGCTGGTGAGCTTGGCATGGGCAATCTGGGCTAGGTTCTGGTCCTTGAACGCAGATTCGAGCTCCCGGATAAGAGAATCAAATGTGTAGGTGGTGGAAAGCACGCCATTGGTAAGGTTGCGCTTTTTCCAGTTTCGAACCCAATCTGACGCAGTACAGTCTGCACCGCTCTCTTTACGAAGTAAGGAGAGGGTGAACCAGACCTTCTTCTTGTCTACGTCAAACTCGGTGTCGTAGGCAGCGATGTATGTAGTCAAGGAATCATAAAAGTTATTCCATTTTGACTTGTCACCATCGAAGTAAGGTGGTTGGGTAGCGAGGATGACTTTAGAGGATGGCATGGTAGGAGAATCTGGGAGAGGTATGTCCCAGCGGTCCGGAGGAGTAGGAGGATGAGAGGGAGAAGGTGAATTTGTGGGTGTGGTATCGGTAGATGCAGGGGCACGAGGTTGCCAGTAGGAATCCAGTTCGGTAAGAAGAACAGAACAATCTCTTGCTAGTGAAAAGAGCCCAGGTCAACAACACACCCTGGTGCTCTCGGAGATATACTCCCTTTTGCTGCTATAGAGGGTGGGACGGTCTCAACGTTTCCCGTGCCTCAAGCGCTGTTCACTTGAGTGGATGTTCTGCTTGGTGAAGTCTTGATGTGCCCGATACAGCTTACGTCGGAGCAGCGTACTAGAAGTCGGAGGGATGAGGGAAGGGTAGAGAGAGGTGGAGAGTTGTTTGGTACGATGGTACGAAGGGAGTGTTTTTATTATGTCACAGACAGGCCGACTTTCCCACACCCAATAACGCCGTAAGATCAAGCAAAGGATCTGGGCGCGTCTTCGGTAAGAGGAAGACAAGAGTGAGGATAAGATCAACCCGTAAAGATGATAAAATAAAAACACTAAGGTACAGGGGTAGAAGTAGAGCTACTTATATACTAGTGGCTTGTTTGTATCTGTTGGTTTAAGAATGATGAAAGAGTGATGAAACAATAGATGAAACAATTTGAATTGGTCACTTGTCCGAGCACATGGTGTAGTCACCTGCTGATCTGTGTTGCCGAGGTGACTAGTCGACATCATCAGGCACAAGTTCCGGAGTCGTGGGAAGTATGTGATCCAGGATCAATAGGATCACAGGCTTTGATGGCATCGGTGATGGAATCAACTGGTCAGACTGTGACACTTCAACGCCATACATATCTGGGTGGACACATACACCAAGATGATCCACTGCGAGCCGACCTCGATGGAGCTCACGAGTGAGGGGATGGCCCGCTTGACGCGGGATCGGGTGATTCGGTACCATGGGGTGCCGAGGAAGATCATCTCGGATCGGGACACGAGATACGTCTCGGGGTTCATGCGGGAGCTTAACCGGCTCCTCGGCATAGAGATGAACCCGAGTACGGTGTTCCACCCGATCACGGATGGACACACAGAGCGGATGAACCAGGAGATCGAGAAATATCTCCGTGTGTTCGTAAATTATCGGCAGTCGGATTGGGCGGAGTGGCTCGCTTTGGCCGAGTTCACACACAACGACAAGGCTAGCTCGGCCACAACGATGAGCCCGTTTTATGTAAACACCGGTTATCACCCTTGGAAAGGGATCGAGAACGCGGTGGAGTCGCGGAACGAGGCGGCAGATGATTTCGTAAAAAAGATGAAGAAAATATGTGACGAGGCCACAGCGGCGCTCGAGAAAACTCAGAAAACATTGAAAAAACAATACGACGCGCATAGGAGAGATGCACCGGAGATCAAGGTCGGCGACAAGGTGTGGTTGGATGGACGAGACATCACCACGAGTCGGCCGACGAAGAAGTTGGACGATCGGCGGCTCGGGCCGTACGAAGTCCTGGAGAAGGTCGGCGCATCGGCTTGGCGGTTTAGGCAGTCGGAGACGGACCTGTCACATCCGGTCTTCAACGAGTCGAAGCTGACGCTGTACGTGGAGCCGCCGGAGCATAGGCGGGAGACGAGGCCGGCACCGGAGATAGTGGCCGGGGCGCCGGAGTACGAGGTCGAAGAGATTATCGACCATCGGAAATGGGGACGGGGTTATCAATACCTCGTCAAGTGGAAGAACTACCCGCTCGGGGAGCGGACGTGGGAGCCGAAGCGGCACTTGACGCACGCGGCCAAGATCCTGAAGAAATACGAAAAGGATCACGGGCTGGGGGAAACATCGTAGAAAAGGGCCGTGGACGCAAGGCTGGATATCGGCAAGATGGCCGATGAGGAGAAGGCGGCTTGGGCCGCGAAGCTCAGGGCGATGGGATTAATGCCGCCCAAGGAGCCGGAAGTCGGCAGGATTGCCGAGAAGAACCGAGGACGCGCCCAGGACAGGGCGGACCGCTTCCTTGCGGAACACAGCAAGGAGGTGCTGGCCGAGACGGCTAGGAAGCTTCGTGCGGCAGGGATTATGCCGCCGAAGGAGGAGATCGCCGAGGAGGAAATCGTCGAGGACGATACCGAGGTGGAGATGGCAGTGTTTGCCGCGAGAGCACGAGCGGCGGGACCCATGCCGCAGGAAATTGCAGCGCAGGCTGCCGAGGAAGAGCCGGTGTCGGCGACGGGTGGCTTGCCTGTGTTGCCTTTAGGACACTGGGATTATTTAATACGCCGGTATAAGCCGAAGAAGGAATCAGTGGACTACCCGAGGAGGTTTTTATTCGACCCAGTCACGGGTCGAATGAATGAATTATTTAAATTCCCCGTGGACGGGGATGAAGGATGGACCCGTGCACCCCAGGCACCTCCTCGGGTATTACGTCCGAACCTCAGAGGGCGGTTGTTGTGTAGTAAATTAACCTACCTAAGAGGTACGCCTCTGCAGGAGGCCCGACGTCCACGGGGGATGACCGATGCTTCTGTTAGGGGGTGAGCGCCTACTTCAGGGTACCGGAGGCGGGATTCTTTTTGGTGATTTTCGCGAAGCGGTGAGCGCAGCAGTTTACAAGATTGAAAAAATACATACAATCATAATTTACTGGATGCATCTTGGCTTAATATCCACCGTTCCCACCGTGCCGGGGCCTCCAGCGGCGGTTGCACGCATGGATGGGTCTTTGAGAAGCGAGGGTGTTCAGATCCTTGCTCAGGCGCTCTCTGCATCATCTGGCAGCAATTAGGGTGCACAGTTGGCGCTGGCGGGGCGATATCGCGGCGGGTGCGGCAGCGCGGCGGCATTCAAATCGTGCTGGGGCGTCCCGGCCATGGTTGCGCGCACCATGGGTGATGTTCGAGGCAAAAGCGTGCAGCAGTGAGGCGCATGGCGCCATCATACACTCGGCGGTGGCGGCGGCGGTTTCGGCAGCGCGGCGGCATCCAAATCGTGCTGGGGCATCCCGGCCATGGTTGCGCGCCATGGGTGATGTTCGAGGCAAAAACGTGCAGCAGTGAGGCGCATGGCGCCATCATACACTCGGCGGCGGTGGCGGCGCTTTCGGCACCCTCCGGCGGTGGGTGGGGATGCGCAGTCGGTGTCAGTGGTCGGATCAAAGGCAATTGGGATGCCGCTCACGGGGCGGCGCGTTTGGGTTAATCAGCGGCGGCAGGCGGGACGTAGCGCTGGGCTGGGTGGCGGCGGTCGCGTGGCAGCGCTTGCGGTTTTGAACGGAAGAATCAGCGGAAAGAAATTTCATTCAAAATCTCTGTGCCAAATATTGGTGTTGTGGATTGGGGCTACGAACGGAGGCGAACAGGGCGGCGACAGAGGTAGGCGCAGGAGGCAAGCTGAGGTAAGTGATGTGGTCATCAAAACTTGATCCGGCTCTGCGCTTAGGCGGAATCACCGTCTTTCTCCTTCTTTCACCTCACCACCACCACCATACTGTGGCTGACGCCTCCTGGCACCTCCCGCTGCCTCTCTGAGATCGATTACGTCAAGTGGCGCCGACGCTTTCCTTAACGGGTACCCAGTCGGATCGCGAATAAACGTCGGACCCCATCATTCTTTTTATCTGCACAGTGTCTTACAACCAACTGGTTGGTCTGAGCATCGGAATTGTATCTTATATCATGCCCGCTGCACCCCTGATTTTTATTTCATTTTTACAGGCTTTTTTTTTGATCGTGCACGAAATCACCCAAAAGCCAGCTTACAGCCATTTGCAGAACTTAGGGCGCGGCGTGTTTTTCTTTTTTTTTTGTAAGTTTTCACGAGAACAGCGATTGCGGGATCATTTCTCAACCGTTTGCCCTGTAAATAGGCCCATTCGATTCGCACGGAAAGGGCGGAGGGCCTCGTCTCCTACGTTTTTTTATGTGCACCGAAATTTTCCTTTTTGGGATAGATTCCCGTGTTTTTCAGTGGTTGAGCAGAGAACACGTCCCATGGGACCTATTTTGCTCCGATTGACCTAGATTTTTATTATGGTGGACTTGGACACATTACGGAGGGCCTGATATACCGGGATAGTAAATGTGAACACTGGTTCGAATCTACCATACACTTTGGGATCAACAATATGAAAGGAATGTATCTATGAACTGTATATTTGAAGTATTGATCCCATTCAAAATACCGGTATTTCAGGCCCTCCGGAATATGTCGAATTCCACCATAATAGAAATCTAGGTCAATCGGAGCAAAATAGGTCCCGTGGGATGTGTTCTCCACTCAACCACTGAAAAACACGGGAATCTATCCCAAAAAGGAAATTTTCGGTGCCCATAAAAAAACCTAGGAGACGAGGCCCTCCGCCCTTTCCGTGCAAATAGAATGGGCCCATTTCCAGGGCAAACAGTTGAGAAATGATCCCGCAATCGCTGTTCTCGTGAAAACTTACAAAAAAAAAAAAAAACACGCCGCGCCCTAAGTTCTGCAAACGGCTGTAAGAAGGACACAAAAAAAGAAACGGAAAAAATGCGACCAAGACAGAGTCGAACTTGTGACCGCGCGAAAACAACTTTCACATGCTCAAGCATGCATAACCACTTATCTAGAGCTCCAACACCTACCCAAGAACGCAAAGTGAACATGGCGTGCCGGGGCAGGCGCCCCACGTGATCTGCATTTTGCAGGGGTGGTATTGCCTGTATCGGATGCCGCAAAGAGGGAGTAGAGAAAAAATACCATTCAAACCGTGCGATATTAGACTATAGTAAAACAAGTTCTAAACTCGATGAATCGTGATTTGTCAACTGTTTGCGTTTGATATGATCCGACCACCCTCAACGATCTCGACCAAATTGGACTCTAGGATGTTGTATTGAGCATAACAAGGGTTTTAAAACAGGGATACAACGAGTATTCAAGGCGTACAGCGAAGCCTAGACCATTTCCCGACCGAAAAACCTTTTGGTAGGGAAAAAGAAATTCGACCCCAGGGGCGGACCAACCAACCGGCCCCCGGTACGGCATTCATGGCCCGGCACCCACTTGAACTTGACTTCCACCCTAAAATTAGGCATGAGTATGAGGACGCGTACGATCGCCGATTTCATTTTTGCGGCGCGAACGCACACTATACGCGCAGAACTGGTATGAGTATCCCCATGCATAGGTCAGACATACTTCGGGGCGACGGATAATCTCTATACGGCGCTGATGATTTTTCTACCCACAATCATGATAGGATCGTTCCCGTATATATCCCCCACGATACTAGTATATCAGAGCAACAGACGGAGCGTGAAAACTCTCGATTGATTTAGGCCGTTCAGAGATGCAAACTTCCAACCTGGAATCATTCATATGTATGAGAACGAGGACGCGGAAGGTTGCCGGGTCCCTGTTGCTGCACGTGCGCAATGAACTGTCAACAAGATGGAGTATCTCCCTGAATTTCTACGGAGGCAAGGAACTGACATGACGGATAATTTCCATTCGGCGCTCGTGGTTCGAGCTTTCTGAGGGCAAATTTAGGGGCGTCGGTTGCGAACATTAGAGACTCTACATTTTTTCCTTCCATCGGCTCTACATTATCCGGTTGGCGCGCAAGCTTAGGTCTATCTGCGCAAGATGCATATGATCACTCATCAACATATAACGGAATCACGAGACGCGTATTCACTTGCGGCCAAGTGCGCCGCTCCCGGAGCCACGGGCTTATATCTTAGTTTTATAGCAATGCGCATTTGACAGAGTCGATCAGTGGAGAAAATCTGACGGACTCAGAATTTGCTCAACACTGTCAGCAGTCTAGAGCCTTGGTTGAGGATTCGCTCTCCTTCAAGTTGACTAGGAAGTTGATATCTTCTGTCCCCGTGAATCAAAATCCACAAACTCACAGTACGATAGCTCTTCAATATTAAGACGGCGGGATAATCCTCTTTCAAGTCCCTCTAAACGCACTAATAAAATTCAGCTACAACAAACGAGGTACCAGACTACCAGTGAGATCTGTTGTAGCATCTTTTGATACGAGACTACAAATCAGCCCCAAAACTACCGATTTCTTTTTCTCCTTGAGTCGCTTCAGGGAAATCCAACCTGCCCCCATTTGGCAGAGCTTCCGCAAATATGGGACGCTTCCAGGGCGGCACATCTGGCGCAACGCATTTACTCAATTTTACCGGCCAACGGCAAGTGCCAAGAAGAAAGAATATGTCAACCGTGTGAATTGCACACCGGTCCGGATGCCCTGCACCGCTTTTACGCTGATCATCTGCTGATCATCATTCTCAACAGCTTATTTTGCCCCACGCTTCCTCAGTTGCGTCCCGGGACCGTCCCTGTGGCTGGAAGACGCCGACCTCAACTTGGACGATCCTTCTAGTCCAAGCTTATCCGAGCTTGAACTAGTTGGGTTTCAATGCCGCCCAGTCAATCCCCTCCATCCACTCGCTAAGTCCATGCTGGACCCATGACTCATTTGCTCCGATGCACATGAATGAATTCGACACTGCCTTTGAGATCACCACATGTCTCCAGTGGAATATAAATTGGCGCGACTGTGCTGCTGCGGACGCTGGCAGCCCACATCTTCCGCACCCCTCAGAAAAGTAAGCGCAGCATGACGGTGGCCCAGCGCCCAAGTGTATCTATGATCCTGCTCGTCCTGGCGGGCCTAGCTGGGACGATGGCGCAGGTTCGTCTGGACCGCAAATCTTAAGCCTCTCTTACTGACCGGTGGCCATTCAATTTGCAGTCAGTGACCGAAACGGGGCCGACGACAGCCTCACCCCTTTCCCTTTCCACATCTACCCCCGCGCCAGTTCCCATTCACACCATACACATCCCCCCGGGCGCAATCGCCGGCATCGTCATCGGCGTGTGCCTCATCGTCGTCGCGAGCTACTTTTGTTGCTGCCATGCCGCGTGTACCGCCCCCTGCCGCGAACGCCGCGCACGCAATCTGGGTCAGAGAGGCAAAGGGAATGTGGACCTGGAAAGCCAAACGCACTCGGAGGTGGCGGAAACCCGCGCATCCACCGACAAGACCCGAACATCGACCCACAAGGAGCTCGCAGCAACCGATGAGGGTGTAAAGGGAACAAATGGCAGCGTCGACGAGCCGACGAGAGATGACGACGACGTGCGCTCGACGAGCACCGCGCCGCCACGGTACGAGGATTCATGATTAATAACGGCGTCGATGGCGCGGTGGAGTGCTCTTGGATATTGACTATGAATGGAATGGATGATCAATGAACGTGTAAATGACAATGGCGTTTTGTATCTTCCATGCGCAGTTTACGCCCTCTAATGTGTTTGTTTCCTCTGCTTGGGGACTCTCCTTCGAAGGCATCTATCCTGGACTCTTTGTTATCATTGGCATACGGTTCAGAGAGTAAATCAGCCACTTCCGCGACTCTTCCAAGTGATGAACGTGTAGTGTGCTCAATCACAACGCACTTCAGCTGGCGCGGCTGCGTTTCCAATGATGAAGGAAACGTCGACAATACCGTGGAAAAGAAGAGGAGATGATCGATGAAGCTTCGCGTGCGGGGACGGCAATCATTCGGCCATCAAGAATATCTGGAAAGTGCCGATTTCCGCCGAGGTATGTACGCGTCCCACCGGCATTGCCCCGGCTTCGACGAAGTATACTCAAAATGCCACGATGTAGCTACACACCCCTCCCACTCTGTATCTCCTTCGAGTCCCAACCACCCGGGGCTACACGGTACGCCCAGAATTCAACAGAAATCCCGGTTTCAACTTGAAGTTGAACCACGATCATTGCACGATCATCCATGTTCATCACCGTTGAGGATAAGTCATGTAACGGAAATATTTATTTTTGTTGCTCCGTACTCCACGCTATATTATGCTATGCCTATTATGTTTATGCCATATGACTTACACTCCATGCACAGCCTTTGATTCGTAGTATATAAGTAGTGTACCTGTTGTAGTTACGGTTTCTTCGGTTAATCGACAACTTACACCAGTTCTCTCGATTTGCCACCTTGTGCCGGAACTCGATCCTCTCGCTTCCGTCACATATTTTGAACTGAACCAAGCTACCGTTGGTCCCGATATCCACCGACTTCGCCGATTCTGCTTTTGACGCGCAACCGAAGAAACATGTCTCAGACTGGTCGTCCTGCGTATTCCCTCCGCTCTGCTGTCCGCGCTGGTCAAGCGTCGCCTCCGCCGAGTTTTTGGTCTCCTGCGGTCGTCTCTGGGACTCCCGATACGGATCGTGCATCCACGGCTGTGCCGAAATCGCGCAGCGTTTCTCCCGAGCTGTTGTACAGTGAGGTGGCTTCGCACAGACCCACTCTCCGAAAGGAGGGCGGTATACCTCACTCGGGTTCGCCCAGTGCAGTCATTTCTTCGGGGGATTTCCCCGACGAGCCTTCCGTGGCATCGGAGCCCCCTTTGAATCATAGTGTCGATTGGGGTCTGCTTGATCCGCGTGTGACCGTAGATAACCATCGTAATGGCAGTTCCGTGATGGCGCGCTCTCACCGTGCCCGTTCCGGAAAGAATTCGCGGAATTCGATGTCGACCGTGTCCCAGGCTCTTCGTGAGATGAGTGCAACTGAGCTTTTGAATGTGGCTCGCCGTTATCAGTCTACGGCGCAAGAGGCGTTAGATGTTGCGGCCCAACGTGAACCTACTCCGCGTGAGAATATATCGTCACTGATTGATATCGATGATGTCCCCGATCCATCGCATGATCCGAAGAATGTGAACTCCGAACCTAAAAGTCCTGCCCTTTCAGTAGGTGAAGGTCCCTCCCGAAAGAAAGGGAAGGGCGTTGATCCTCGTAATTGGGGGAATATTGATTTCTCAACTGAGTTCACGGATGGAGATCTTGAAGCTCAACGCGATGCTCTGGCAAATTTCTCCGAGATCAACCGGGTGATCAAAAGGGAGCAGTTTACAACTCCTCCTGGATTTTTTGATAGACCCGAAGTTGCGAGGACGTCGTCCCGTCGATCTTCCAAGCAACCGAAAGATTCCAAGATGTCTTCTCCGAAGAATTGAACCAACAGTGCCTGGCCAGGACACGAAGGAAAGGATTGCTGAACTGAAAAGAGAACTCAGCATCTTGGAACAGACTGAAAAGACTGAACCTAAGCCAAAAGTCAAACCTATCTTGACCAAGGCCGAGCAAGCTGTGAAGAACAACATTGAGCAGAACATCCGTCGAAGTGCACCTCGCGATAAATCCCGCAGTACGAAGACTCCGGTCCGAGTTGTCGCCGGGAGCTTTATTGAACGAGCCCTTCGTGATGTTGATGACGATTCCCCGCATCACGGAGATCAAACCCCGCACCCGTCCGGTCCGTCAGACCGTCCTTCAAGCTCGAGTTCCTCCTCGGACTCCAGCTCATCAGACGATGACAGTCCTGGATCGGCGCGAACTCCGTCTCCGCGACGCCGGCGCAAGGGATCTAGCAAACATCACCGATCCAAGAATCCCAAGATGCTCGTGAAGCCGATACCTCCCACGAAGTATGATGGGTCGCCGAATACCAGCGCGTACCATCGTTTCGTGCAAGAGGGTTGCAACTTTGTAAAAGTTGGAAGGGTTCCACGAGATCAGCGAATCTTTTATCTGTCTTATTATTTGACGGGTAAAGCTCGAGATTTTTATGACCGCAAAGTTGTGAAAGATGAACGCACCTGGACATTGAAAGATTTCTTTTGGGGTCTTTTCAATTTTTGTTTTCCGATTAACTTTCGTGAGAAGCAGCGCGTTCGTTTGAACAATTGCGTCCAGAACGATAAATCTGTCACAGAGCACATCTCCGAGTGGGAGCAGATTTACAACATGATCGGTCTCGAAGACAATCAGGAAAAAGTTGTTATGCTCTGGCGTAGCCTTCGGGCTGATATCCGCCAGGAAATGTACCGTGACAAACTTGATCCCGAAGTCTCTTCTTGGGATGAAGTGACAGCTGGCGCTGAACATGCCGAAATTATCCTGAACTTGAATCATAGCAATAACGATCAGGATTCCGAACCCAATCATGGGGATGAATCTGGACATTCTGACGATGCAGATAATCCTGGAAATGGAGGGCGCGAGCCACGCAATGCCTTATCCACTGCCGTTCAAATCAGTTCTGGAAAGAAAGCAGAAAATAAATCTGCTGGAACATCGAACGGCGTGCGTGGGATGTCCGAAAAGAAGCGGAATCAATATCTTGCAGCGGGATTGTGCTTCAAATGCGGAGTGCAGGGCCATCTTGCCCGCAACTGCCCTGAATTGACTATGGTAGTCTCGAAGCAGAGGGGAAAACCTCCTGGAATTGCTGCACACGGTGTTGAATTCTTGGAACCACCCACGCCTGATGCGTTGAACGAGAGCACCGAGGTCCTTGAAACCTTGGATGTTGGCGCAACCTCGTTCCTCGGTGCCGGAATGATCGTCGAGAAGGGCGAGGGTACCAGAAATTTTGATTTCGACTCTATTCCGGCTGAATTTTTCCCGGTTTCCTCGAGCATTGATGTCTTGCATGATCAAGAAAATGATCCTGACCTTGCTGTATGTGAGCAGTCGGTTGACGAACCCACTGCAAACAATTGCGCAAGTTCAACCCAGAATTTTGAGCACAATGATTCGATGATCCACGCGAAGTGAGATCGTCGCGAGACGCCGATCTGGAGGGCGTATGTAACGGAAATATTTATTTTTGTTGCTCCGTACTCCACGCTATATTATGCTATGCCTATTATGTTTATGCCATATGACTTACACTCCATGCACAGCCTTTGATTCGTAGTATATAAGTAGTGTACCTGTTGTAGTTACGGTTTCTTCGGTTAATCGACAACTTACACCAGTTCTCTCGATTTGCCACCTTGTGCCGGAACTCGATCCTCTCGCTTCCGTCACAAGTCATTTGAGACACTTTCAAAAGGAATGCCATAAACATTTTTCTGAGGGCAGATATTAAAATTCTGGCACCATAGGATTGTTCCTACACTCAAAATACACCTTCCTATGGTTCTACTTTATGTCCCAACTCCGACGCTACCGACTAGTAAGGGCGGGAGTCGGTGTCACGCTGTTACATCAGGTGACTCGATGGATGCGGACTGCGCCTACCTTAACTACTAGGAATTTCGAACATTTTGGGTATTTCTGGCCCTAAGAGCCTTCACCTGAGGCAATATCACCTCGATAAAGCGTGTATAGAATACTAGTATATCATAAAAGTGTCCATGCAAAGTTTCAGACACAGAGCTGACCTGTAGCTATCACACGAATGCACAAGTTCGGGCAATGCCTGCCAATTTGATCTCTTGATTAACCAAATTGATGTCACGAAATTTCGTGTTCCATGCAAGTCCTCGTGGGTTTGCCTGGTCTTGTCCTGAGTGTATATTGCAGCCCCAAGGCAGGAGCCCTACCATGTAACATTTCAAGCCCTTATTCCAAGTGCTTATGTAATAAGTAATCGTTCATTTGGGAAATCGATATGAGGAATTTTCGACCTCTGAACAAGTCAGTCCACCGGGATCGTTATGATAAAATAGTGGCTGTGTTAAAGTTTTTTTTGCGAGATTCATTAGAATTTTTGTGATAAAATAGTGGCTGTAACCGGCTATATAACTGGCCCGCTTTCTGAAATGCATCATCGTGTGTGTTCGATCCTCGTTGCGTACAGATTGATTAATTATATCTAGGAGCAATATTCACTGAAGCCAAGATTAAACTAGTACATGCATATATCACTCTTGTGCATGAAATGCAATGGTGGTCAGAGGAAACATGTTACAGGCAAACATCCGTTCTTAATGCCGAATGTTGCCAAATGTTGCCGATCATAACATTGCCCTGCCAGACTGTGCCGAGGCATGTATCCGTGTTCCAGTGACACAGGTCAAGGGACGTGTGGAGATGCACCGACATCATCAGGCCGAAGTCAACGCATAAGAAGTGCTGTATTCCATATCTTGGACAGCAACAATATTAGCAAGTAATACATGGCTAATACACACCGACAGACCTGTGATCGGCAATGGTCAGCAGTGGCTGATGCCGGTTACATCTGCTGGCTGCTGTACAGTATCACCACTGTTTATCATGGGTGTACATATTTCTGCCCTGGTGATATCCACTGTAAGCCATTGTATTACAGTAGCTGTTTCCTCATAGGAATGCCAGTGATTTCTGATGGCTCCCACCCCATATTTCTTGGTGGCCAGCAGAATACACGGCCACATTTCACTCATCATGGCCGCCAACTTTGGAACTGGATGAGTTTCCACCCAAATACAATGGCTGATCATTTTGCTCTTCAGCCAGTTTGGATCTCCAGTGGATCTACATTTGATCCCACCCAGTGTGTTGCACAAAGAGTTGAACAAGATCTGCCATTGGCATTTACTAGCCAGTGTCCACCGCTACCACCAGCAAACTTTCTAGTGACAGGTATATTTAGTGTTGGCAAAGTTCGGTTTACAAACCTGTCCAAACCTGAACCGAACTGGACTGACCGTGAGGTTCAGGTTCAAGGTTCAGCGAGCTGCTGAACCTGGGCCAAAAGTTCGGTTTAGCAATTTGGGGTAAATGTATTTTTTCTGAACGTGTTTGAACCCCGAACCGGAAAAACAAAGTCAGTTCTCCTTGAGTTTTGAACTGAGTTTTACCACTTACACCTAACCTTACTAACCATCTTCCCTGCTGATTATTTTCACCGTGTTTTTTTCGATGTTTGCATCTTGTAGGACCTATTGAGGAGTATAATGATGTGTCATCACATGATTTATTTACTTGAGAAGGACTCTCTGAGTTTGCTCAGACAGTAGAGATATTTGTGCTGTATGTCTCACAGGTGTTTTTACATGTTCTAAAATGCAAATCAAGATTGAATAGCCCTTCTCTATTTTTTGCAGCTCTTCAGAGATGGTTTGGGGTCTGGGAAAATTTTAGGTTCAAACATGTTCGAACACCAAACTGAACCTGAATGCAAGTTGAGGTTGAAGGTTCAGCCATCCCCTGAAACGAACGCAAAGTTCAGGTTCCTACCCAGCCACAGTTTCGTGGTTCCTCAGTCCTAGTAGTAGTATGTTAGCAATTGAATTCTGATCGGAATGGGTGGTCGGAAATTTTCGGACCGGAAGTGATTTGTCAAACTCTCTTACGCAACTTGGGGGAGGAACCTCTCCACAGCGGCTGGCAACAGCATAGCCACAATTTTGCGAAATCCCAAAGAAATTCAGTGGATGCCTGCCTCATGTCAAATTAAAATAGTTTTTGTGCCTTTACACCTTCAAACAATCTATCTACTCTACCTCAAAAATTTACACGTCCCAAAAGTACCTGGAAAAGAGTTAATACACCAGATACCTTCCAGGCGGGATATTTGCATGGTGGGTGCTCAAATGTAGTATTTGTTTTCTAAATATCTAGTCTATGACAATTTACACAATATAGGAAGAGGATGAAGCCTCATGAACATTTTATTTGGATGTGAGGAAGGCGTCCACTGTCCTTGAGATTTCGCGAAATTGTGGCTATGCTGTTGACAGATGTTTTGTGCCAGCCGTTGTGGAGAGGTTCATCCCCAACTTGAGTCACATCATTCGTCACATCGCATACGGTCCGAAATTTCCGTACCCCCATTTTCTGAGATTTAGAATAAATACTACGCTACAGAGATTGATGAACCTCGGAACACGGCTGGGTTAGTCTCCCGTAGTCAGACCGATAATAAGTTTTTTTTTTTTTTTTGGTGAGTGGTAGAAATACGGCTGGGTAGGAACCTGCGCAAAGTTCAGGTTCAGCATTTTACGAGTGCTTATGTAATAAGTGATCGTTTCTTTCGGAAATCGCAAGTGACGTTTTTGCGACCTAAGTGACGTTTCATTAGATTGTTTTGTGAGTTAAATAGTGGCTGTACGCTCATTGGAATTATGTAGGTTCGCGTTGGTTCGATCCCTGCTGTTGGTATTTTCTCGGTGTGTAGCATTTACTCAGAAATGGATTCTAGCACAACAGATACAATGAGGTTTACAGATATCAGGCAGATATCTTCACATACTTTGACATGGTTGATTTGGTGTGAAAACTAATTTTTTGACTCCAGCCCTCAACTGCTTAGTGATTTTCTTTCCGGTTGCGAGAGCATGTGCGCAATACCAGTGAGAGATCAGCACGTAGCATGAGCGAAGCCCATGCGTGTGAGCCTAGCTTCTCTGAGTACATATTACTCATTCTGTGACTGACGCCCTGAGAAAATATCTCCCTGTCACTTTCAGCCTTCGTTCTCCTCTGGCTCCTCTGTCAATTGAGTTACTGACTCTGGTACTAGTCTCTCTTGATATACACTTTATGGTACCTAGCTCGTTCCTTGTTCAATAAATCTCTAGTATTCTGAATCTAAATTTAAGTTCTCTGACCAGTGATTTAAAACACAGCACGGAGGCTCCAGACAGGCTCCAGACAAAGTGCTAAGAGAGAAAAAGGACACTAGTACGAGTTTTGCCGGGCTATGCGACGGCCACGGCCCCACCCCCAAGTGGAAAAATAGGCCCTGAACCGAACTTTGCCATCTCTAGGTATATTACTCAAATTAGCCAAAATCTAACTGTGAGTTGTTGATAGAGATGGCAAAGTTCGGTTCAGTTCGGTTCAGGGCCAAATTTTCCGAACGCCGAACCTGAACTTTGCGTTCGGTTCAGGGGGTGGCAGAACCTCGAACCTGAACTTGCGTTCAGGTGCGTTCGAACGCGTTCGAACCTGAAAATTTTCCCAGGCCCCAAATCATCTCTGCAGGGCTGCCAAAAAAATAAAGAAGGCGTATTCAATCTTGATTTGCATTTTAGAACATGGAAAAACACCGGTGAGACACACAGCACAAATTCTGAGCAAACTCGGAGAATCCATGTCAAGTAAATAACCACGTGATGGCGCATCATTACACTGGTCCATTGGTCCTACAAGACGCAAACATTGAAGAAACGCTGGAAAAATAATACATGGGGAAGATGGATAGTAAGGTTAGGTATAAGTAGTAAAACTCAGTTCAAAACTGGAGGAGAACTGATTCATTTTGAACTCGAATAGTGTCTTTTCGGTTCGGGGTTCGAACGCGTTCGGAAAAAATGCATCCACCCCGAACGCTGAACCGAACTTTCGGTTCAGGTTCAGCATTTTGCTGAACCTTGAACCTGAACGTCGCGTTCGGTCCAGTTCGGTTCAGGTTCGGACCGATTTCCGAACCGAACTTTGCCAACACTAGTTGTTGAGCTGCATCTATTTCATTGTGGTGCACGAGGTATCAGGTAAGATGAGTCGAATTGGGTTGACCCTGTGGCTGTCCGCATCTAGCGGACAGCTATACAAACAAGATCAGACAACACACACAAACAGGATCAGACAGCATAAACAAACAAGATGATCACTTTTATTGAGGTTGTATAGATGAACTCAATACAATACCGAATGCCTGACGATTTTATTGGATGCACTGTACTGTTGACTGCCAGTTTTCCTTGTTTCTCGGGTGACAGCATTGAGTTCTGCTCGTATACAATTCTATTTTAGCGTGAGAAAACCTTCCTGGCATCCGAAAAAAAACACATAGCTTCAGCACCTATCAGTAGGTATAGACTGCTATGGTAGCACTCTATAGCTGGCCATAGCTGCCGTAGCTATGTGTTTTTTTCCTGATGGGGTGAGTGTTGCCCAGCTGTTCTCAGTCGTGCGAGCTTTCAATGAAAGCAAAACATGTATAATATATATGCAGGCTAGAAACAGAGGAGGCAGGCTCTTAGAGTGTTAAGAATGGACAAGATAGGTTCGAGGCAGTGAGCTGGAGACTAAATTAGAATAATTACTCTGTTATTCTTATCACTGTATGTGGTTGGTCGTATATAATTCGAGGTTACTGTGGCAAAATATATGTTCAGATTTTCATTGGTGGGATTTGGCCATGACCTTGATGGTTTGAAGGGTTCCCTTAAATAGAAACAGGGTCAGGAAGTGAGTACCAATGAAAGGACTGGTAGTGGGACTCAGCTACACTCGCATAAAACGGAACACCGACTTACATCTGGCCATCAACCCATCAGATTCCAGTGAATCCCTTGACGAACAAGCGCCAAAGATGAGGATCCTTGATTATCCTTTTGGAGGCCAGGTCCGTGGCCAAAAATTTGAGATTTTGAACCAGAGTTTCCTTGTGCTTCTTTTTACGAGTGAGCTGACGCTTGGGACGCCCATTAGGCATTAGCAAGAGGAGGCGGAGAAAATTTGGGGCTGTTACTCGTCACCACATGTGAGCGTGACAACTTTGATCGCGGAAGTGTCGCGCCATGGATTTTAGACGTGTTTCATAGTCAATCGGGGTTCTCAAAATTTGGTAGACAATAGTACACTCCATTACAGTTTGTGGTAAATTTGCGGCCCCCAAAAACAGCAAGGATGGCCACGGAAGCACTGCATGATGTGATCTCAGCATCTTCAGGACTGCGGGGCCCCGCTCATTTGGTTCTCGTCGCCCGGATGCTTGGAAAACGCCTTGGCGCACTAGTATATATCTCAAAGATTCCCCAGCCAAAATTCTGGCCCCCCCCGAGAGCCCTTCGTGTTATAGAAGGGTCACCAACTTCGGACAAAATTCTTGGCTGTAGTACATTTATTGCCTTTGTATCAAGGTTTCTCGGGAAAATACCGCTAATCAAACTGTACAGCGCACTATCCCAAGCATGTAAGAGTGGTGTACCAAGATACTGGACCGCCCCGAGCCCCCATCCCGTTGTTAAAGAGTGTTTTGGTAAAAATTACCGAATTTGGTATAACGTGCGAAGGAAGCCTCCCAAAAATTCTGAAAAGGTGCCTAGGCACTGTATTTCCCAAATCGATTCCGCCAGGTCCGAAGGCAAACGGATGAGAACTGAGCGAGATAAAGAGCAAATAAGCTCACGGATCAAAAAGCGGCCATTTTTAGAAAAGAATGATGCGCGCCTTATGTTCCGCAAGTAGCAGTAACTGACCTCGGACAGTTTGAGGAGTAGGAGGACTCTGAGTACTCTGGTGAGCATGTTATTGCTAGCTCAGTGTGTTAACGCTATGGAGTGTTACTACTGGTTCTTCTTTTAGGTCGCTTTTTGCCGCATGTAACATGTGTTTCTTTCATTATTACAGCCCTTTGCGGAACATAGGGCGCGGCCAAATTTTTTCCCATTTTGGGACATTTTTGATCTTTTCGACCTTTTCCCTCACTGCGTGCTCAATTCTGAATGTATCATTCTGGAAACTATATGAGCGGAACCGCAAGGAAATTCTGGAGGTCCCCTCGTGCTTCAATTTTTTTTATTCGGCTTATAAAAAATGTACTCTAATATAATCATGTTTATATGGAAATCTCCTCCCACAGGGGGAGTTGGGAATATATTGTTTTGGGGTCTCATTAGGGCATATCTACAAGTATTTCTGAGGTCACCTCGTCGCCGGATTTTATCTGTGGGTCCTATACCATGTGAACAATGTAATTGAATCCAACAAAAACACCCACTTCTCAGACACAATGCTCTGGCATATTCTGGTCCCAGGTGAGCGTGATACTCGCTGGGTGCTCATCCTGTAGTGTTTTGAAGAGACTCCACGACTCACATTGGTTATACAAGTCCCCGTCCCCATAGGCGACGCGATTCAATATGCACATATATTGTCACGTGATGGAAATACGGGCATATTGAATCGTGTTGCCTACGGGAACGGGGACTTGGATAACGAATATGAGTCGTGGAGTCTCTTTCAAACACCACAGGACGAGCACCCAATGAGTATCACGCTCACCTGGGACCAGAATATGCCAGAGCATTGTGTCTGAGAAGTGGGTGTTTTTGTTGGATTCAATTACATTGTTCACATGGTATAGGACCCACAGATAAAATCCGGCGACGAGGTGACCTCAGAAATACTTGTAGATATGCCCTAATGAGACCCCAAAACAATATATTCCCAACTCCCCCTGTGGGAGGAGATTTCCATATAAACATGATTATATTAGAGTACATTTTTTATAAGCCGAATAAAAAAAATTGAAGCACGAGGGGACCTCCAGAATTTCCTTGCGGTTCCGCTCATATAGTTTCCAGAATGATACATTCAGAATTGAGCACGCAGTGAGGGAAAAGGTCGAAAAGATCAAAAATGTCCCAAAATGGGAAAAAATTTGGCCGCGCCCTATGTAACAGTATGTTCCGCAAAGGGCTGTAATAATGAAAGAAACACATGTTACATGCGGCAAAAAGCGACCTAAAAGAAGAACCAGTAGTAACACTCCATAGCGTTAACACACTGAGCTAGCAATAACATGCTCACCAGAGTACTCAGAGTCCTCCTACTCCTCAAACTGTCCGAGGTCAGTTACTGCTACTTGCGGAACATAAGGCGCGCATCATTCTTTTCTAAAAATGGCCGCTTTTTGATCCGTGAGCTTATTTGCTCTTTATCTCGCTCAGTTCTCATCCGTTTGCCTTCGGACCTGGCGGAATCGATTTGGGAAATACAGTGCCTAGGCACCTTTTCAGAATTTTTGGGAGGCTTCCTTCGCACGTTATACCAAATTCGGTAATTTTTACCAAAACACTCTTTAACAACGGGATGGGGGCTCGGGGCGGTCCAGTATCTTGGTACACCACTCTTACATGCTTGGGATAGTGCGCTGTACAGTTTGATTAGCGGTATTTTCCCGAGAAACCTTGATACAAAGGCAATAAATGTACTACAGCCAAGAATTTTGTCCGAAGTTGGTGACCCTTCTATAACACGAAGGGCTCTCGGGGGGGGCCAGAATTTTGGCTGGGGAATCTTTGAGATATATACTAGTGCGCCAAGGCGTTTTCCAAGCATCCGGGCGACGAGAACCAAATGAGCGGGGCCCCGCAGTCCTGAAGATGCTGAGATCACATCATGCAGTGCTTCCGTGGCCATCCTTGCTGTTTTTGGGGGCCGCAAATTTACCACAAACTGTAATGGAGTGTACTATTGTCTACCAAATTTTGAGAACCCCGATTGACTATGAAACACGTCTAAAATCCATGGCGCGACACTTCCGCGATCAAAGTTGTCACGCTCACATGTGGTGACGAGTAACAGCCCCAAATTTTCTCCGCCTCCTCTTGCTAATGCCTAATGGGCGTCCCAAGCGTCAGCTCACTCGTAAAAAGAAGCACAAGGAAACTCTGGTGTTTGACCTTGGTCTTGTGTCTGCCTCCAGCGAGGCTGACATACTGTCACAAAACGTGGATTGGTGGCCGTGGAGGCGCAAGCGTCGCGCCCGGTCCCTATGGGCCCCCGCTCGTACGCGGCGGCGGCGGCCACGACCATGACTGCGGAGCAGGCGGGGATACTGGCGAGAGGGGTTCGGATGCGCCGACAGATCCTCGTTGACAAAGCAACGGATGCGGCGACCGACTCGCTGGGTGGACTGTCCGAGCTACACCGCCAAAGTGCTGGCATGCTGACCCCAGCTGGGACGGTCACGCGGCAGACACATGTACAAAAGGGTGGATTCTAGCTTACGGCCAGCTGGTAGCCAGCTGAACCACCCAGTTTATTTTCCAGCTGGAATCTACCTTTCAGTCATCTGGCGGCTACGTGAATTAATTTCCTGGATCCCAGCGGCAACTTATATTAGCGTCGTTCAAATATCTCCTGCTTGCTCTCCTACTCATGTCCTGCTTGCTTTCCTACTTGCAAGTAGGAAAAGGAAGTTTGACATGAAAAGGAGCTTTGATGCTCCTTCTGTCAAATTTAGCTCCTACTCTGGTCCCTTTTTGTACTTCCAGTCCATATTTTCAAAAAATAATTTCACCGCTGAGAAGGCATGCGCAAGTAGGTAAAATGTGGCTCATTTCCTACACTTAACATTGCTTGGATTATGTATAAAAAATACGATGAAGTTTTCCTACTCGGGAAAAATGCTGGCTAGGCCGTTCAAAATTGAACGAATCTTCTCCTACTCTTTCATCCTTCTCGGGAAATAATCAATAAACTGAGCAGGAAAATATGCACAGATGTTGTAGGGGTATAAAATAAGAACCCTTTCCACTTTTATCGGAATCCGGGCAGAATTGCTTGCGGGGCAAGAAGTAGGAGCCGGAGTAGGAGAGCAAGTAGGAGATATTTGAACGACACTATTATAATACACTCTACTCAGAGTAATCTTCTCCTGAATCATGGTATAGGTCTTCTTCATCCAATTCTGAACCTCCCGTGTCCAAATCATCGTCACTTTCATCCGACATCGCTGCTGCCTTCGCGCTTCGGGTAATCTGTCGCCTGCTTCTATTCGCCACCATGGTATCGGTTTCAAGAGCACTGGTGCGACGCCTCCCCGGATTCGATTTTCTCTTCTTCCCGGGCCGAATCTCAGTGTCTTCTTCAAAGTTGGCTTTCCTTTTTAACGTCGCTGCTGCTTTTCTTTTGGCTCGCTTTGTTTCCAGTGTTCCACGCAGTGCCGTCGCGAATTCATCATGTTTTTGACGCCGGTCTTCAAACAGGGGAACCGGAGCGAGGAGATCTCGAGGAAGTGTCGCACGGAGGAGATGGGCGTTGTGGAATGCGTGCGAATTGATGATATATCGGTCGAGGGTGTTGTGGACAATATAATTCTCGGTTTTTTCGGATTCAACTCGTTCTTGCATTTGCATGCGCACACCGGTGGCTTCGCATTTTGCAGTATGGCAATCGTGCTGAACATTGACGTTGAACTTGATGTTCTGATGGGTGCTGTTAGTGAAGGAAGCTTGCAGAAAGCATTATATTTACCTTGGCCGGAAGTATAGAGAAACAGGTCTGTGAGTCTGGACGCACGGCGACTGGCATTCCATACAGCTCATCACGCTGTGATGATATTTGGAACAGTTCCAAGACGACGAGAACAACGGAATCATTGTTCTGTAAGATGTCGGAGATTCGTCCTGATATTGTGCAAGTCTGAAACTTTTTAGGGTCCGTGTCATCCAAAGGGGTGAACTTGACTTGCCTTGTCAGTTGCGGACTCCGCGAAAACCCAGGAACCAATAAAACAATGGTCCAGTGACGCGCTGACTACATGATGACATTTGAACCAAGTCGACTCAGCAGAGTAGAGCCCGTAATTGTTCGCCCGTGCTGCACTAGTCGACGCGAGTTGATGCCCTACTCTCTGACTTTCCCCCCGGGGCACAGGTAGTAGTTTAGCGTCTCCTTCCAAGTGTAGTCAATAAATTGGAGGGATCAACCGAAATGGAAGTCCGCATACCATGCACTAATATCTTGTTTTCTGTCCATCCGAGAAGCTTCTGGAGCAGCGGATGTTTTGCGATGAACTGCCGGACACCGGGACCTGCTGTTTGCCGGTCTCCGCTACTACCGTGACGCCACGATCCACCAGTTAAGCGGTGTTTCAGGCCCTCTTGATCGCCTAGCTGGATTGCAATGTCGCGGCTCGGTGAAAGATGGTTGGAAAATATAGAACAGAAGCGGAAAACACCGTTGAAGCATTCGAAAATTTCCGTCATGACACCGATCAAAGGTCCGAATTCAACGGCATCGTCATCTATATGGACGAGAAGGTGGTACTTGATTTTAGTGATGATTTTTGAGGGATCAATCATTGCGCATATGTCGAGTACATTGGCCACCGCAACTTTGAGATCTTTCTGAGTACAGACATGATATCAGGCGAGGGCGGATGAGGCAGAATATAACAAATTACCCGATATTCCGCCAAGTTCCGTATCTCCGGGACCCACAATAGAGCAGAGAGCTCACCGGCTGCTTTCCAGGCCATGAACTGGTGCTCCGTGACCAAGCCGCGCACATGAAATATATTCGTTTGTATGAGCGTCTTGAATTGACGCCCAATCAGGGAACCGGCGTATTGCATGATATATTTGGCTCTAATGGCATGAATTGACAGCCCGTCCGTGGTCGTTGACTGAAGCCGAAGAGAATAAGTGCGTTTCTGTTCCTCTGACCACGGCGTGTGCGATATATGCCAAATATACTTGACAAGTCCGAGCAAAATGGTGTGGAGAATTTCAACGGGCGTATCTCGGGTTGGATCGAAACCTGGGCTCGGCCATCAGGAGGGAAAACATGGCAAGAACATGGAAAATACCTTTCATTGTGAGGAAGGGACTATAAATTTTATCGCTGTTTGCCCGTGTCCACTGGACAAGCTCTTCCTCTATATCTGTGTTGGAGCGAGTAGGGTTGTCTTTTTTAATCTGTTTGAACCGAGAAATCAACAGATCAATCCAATATTGGGTATACATGTCCTTGACTCCCGTCTCTGTCTGAGAGTCTTTGACCCGCTGGGAGACTCCAGAACATGCAAGTTTGACCTGGTTTTCTAATTCACCAAGAATATTTTCCTTGGTGCGAGGCAGCCCGGACTGAATGAAGAATACGTGAACTATAGTCAATTTTTAAGAGCGAGCTGTGCACCTCAAACAAAGCATGGTAGCCGTCGTTGCTGGCCTTTTCTTTCTGGGTGCCGCCGACCTGGCATTTGCGACAGAAACGGTTTCCCTTCCCGCCAATATGGCCGGAGATTTCGCTTTGCATCGGATTATCCGAAGGGCCCGAATTGACGTAGATGCAAAAACATGTCGTGTTGCCGTCTTCGTCTTGAACTTGCACTGGATTTGTATGAGTGGCTCTAATTATCACATCAAGATCAAGCGAGGGAGACATTGGGGAAAGAAGGACTCGACCGCAGTCTTGAATTCCTTGAATTGCTCCGTGGCGGTAGCATTGGGTGACGTCGAGACAAAATGTACATGAAACTCCTGCTGAAGAGCTTGACGGGGGAGATTTCGGTGAGTCATATATGCGTTCCAGTGCTTGTTCCAAGACTTGGTGCGGTTTCCCGATACATCATCACTGAAATAATCAACGAAGCTGTGATATAACGGATGTCCGCCTGCTATGGCACGCTTCGGATTAGGCATGCGACTAGGGTGCCCAGCCTCTACTGTTTCCGCTGCCAGAATGGATGAACAGAATACGAAGGTGCGAGCACTATCTATACCTGTCCATTTCGGAATTTTGCCGTCGTGCTCAAGGTCAAGATAATTTGCAACAAACTCATCCGCACAGATGAGAGAGGTTTCGGTGTCTTTAACTGTGGCCTCGCCCTGACTTGGAGGTTAGACCAACAGCTCGGAACGAGAATAAAGACAGACTTGATCATCAAAGGATATGGAAAACACATCCGCATGGAGTTTATCATGGACGATGATCCAACGGACAGGTATAACAAATAGTCCGTTTTTGAGACGCGAAACTTCATTCACATAGTAATGAGAAGCACCAGAATCATACATGGGACTCAGCATGTCGAGATCCATATTCTTGCACCACTTTTGAGCATGCCAGATCTCCCGAATAATCCCGTCCTTCGGAATCTCTGGATATACATGAATGAGCTTCCGAGTGGTCGGATTAGACCAATCCTGTAGAATTCGGTTGAGAGGGTGCAGGAGCAGAACATGCAACAAACCTGGGCAATAATTGCTGTTGGATCGTTCATGAAGAACACATTACCCTGAACGGACTTGCACGGAATGGTGGGAACTCCGCATTCAGACCTAATGGATTTCTGAACTTGGCGGAGACGGTCAAACGACGGAACATCTTTGCAACCCGCTTCTTTCAGCGTCCAAAGGAAGACGCGCATCTGGGAGCTTGAAATGCGCAGTCGAGGTAAATTGTCAATAGAATCGAGTAGAAACATCTGGTAATGTGAGTTTTTATTTTATGCATGAAGCAATGAGTGCGCACCATTTTATTTGGATAAGGGAACCATTTTGCATTGGTGGATGTTCGAGTGGGGCCATCGGACTGAATTCCCTGGGGATCAGGGTCTTCAATGCCTAACAGGAGAACACGGAGTCAGTGAAAGGCCATAGTATTACCGGGGAGTGCAGAAAAACACGGCGGGATGCGTGTCCACCTGCGCGGTGCTGAAGTTTCACTGAAAGGGACCGCGGTCCCTTTTAGCGCCCAAGTCATGTGACCGAATCCGAACCATCCACACTCGCTCTCGACACTCACCTGCATTCGCCATAATCTCGCTCAAGAAGTCGTCTTCCTCATCCTCTTCCAGGATCTGAGTCCCCACATCAGCATTTCCAAACCCCAGCTCGGTCGCCACAGCATCGGGGTTCAAGACACCCAAAGAGTCGGCTTCCTTGCGCAACCGCTCATGCAGAATTCGGGGGTCTTCTGGGTCGTCTCCAGCGCTAAAGTCAGCCCCGCTTATCTCGTAGTCCCTCCACATTTCGATCTCCTCTCCGCGCGCTGCATAGGACCGTGAAGGACCCGCATTTGGAATATCCAAACTTGGTGCCGCAAATTCGATACTTCGCAGGTCCGTGGTCGCGGATTGAGTCTGGCGCTCGCGTTCCAACTCCTTGAGTCGCAAGCTTTCATCTTTAGCCAGCTGGGTGCTTTTGAGGTGCTCGGGGGAAGTCAAATGTCTCGCGGCGCTCCCAATCAATATCCACTTTCCAACGCAAGTTTTGCATTGAACTTTGGAATGGTCCTCACTGTAACTGAAATCTGTGCAACTTTGAATCAAGCAGTTTCGCACATGCTCTTCAACTTACCTTCCTCACGTAGCTTTGCTTTTGGCGGCATTGGTCAAGAAAGCGGTCAAGTTGGTGCTAGATCGGTTTCCATGGTACCATGGACAGCCTCCGACAAGCTCAAAGCTTAACTTTGCGAATGAATACCTTTAAACTCTCTGATTTGTCGGCGGAATCTCCACGATCAGGGTTGACCTCCTGAATGCGGTTATTCAAGGAGCACTTAATGTCGAAACATTCTCTTCGTCTCCCACCCCCCAAATGCCTCCCCGTCCTGCCTCTCCAGATGAACTCGACGACGACTTGGCCAGAGCTCTCCTGATCGGCCAGCACAATCACGTGGTGATAAGAGGGCTCATTCGGAGCTCGATTCGGACGCAGAAGAGACCCCTCAAGCCGTGGCACCGTCGGGGCCCGTCAACCAGAATCTCCTCTCGGCAGTTCAGAAGTATGCTTCCAAGAAGCGCCTCCGCACCGAACAGAAGACGGAACTGGAAATCTTCCTGAAGGTGAGTATCAAGCGCAAAGCACTGTCTCTTCTATCCTAAATCTTTCTACCAGGATCCTCCGGCCCTGCGCGAGGCAAAATCATATGCCCGTAGCCTCCACCTTGAAAATTTGATCAGCAAAATCGTAGTCGCCACTCCACCGTGGCAGGTCGGCGATGATTTGAACGTATGTTGACGATTACCACCTTTCTCGTTTCGTTCCCTTTAACGTGATTCAGAAAAATATATATAGTTACGCTGCTGCCATTATCCTGTCCGTCAAACTCAGCGCGTACAAAGGCAACACGCCGAAGAATATTCTTTTTGTGCGCCATCTTCGTTCCCTTGTCCCGCTGCTAAACTCTGTGGTCAAGGCAATTCTGAAGAAGCACCGCTTCGATCTCCCTCCAGGGATTGAGCACAATCCAGCAGACTGGTCTAAGGTCACGAAGGCCGTCTAAGAGGCATTCACTCAGTTACGATCCAAGTTCAAAAAATGTGTACGCCAAATCGATTCCTTGTTGCCGTTGCTCCTCACATCGTACATCCAGATCTCGAGCAGTGTCAAATCCAGCCCGACGGCCGAGTTACTTCCGAAGAAAGAGCGGAAGAATATTTTTGAGCTTACTCAAATTATGGTCCAGAACACCCAATGTGAAGTCAACGTTCATCTTTGTGCTCGTGTTGGCTTCATGGTATGTCAATTACCTTGTTTTGACCGTATCGCTATGAACAAGCCTTGGCAGCGCAAAACATTTCTTCAAGACCCGAGCTCGACGTATTGGACAACTGTCGACAAGGAGCTCGCGAAGATTCGGAAGCAAGCCAAAGGAGATACTGTCCAGATCAGCCGGTACGTTGTTTACGAAAAAATATCGACCGCATTGTCTCATAGTTTGTTTAGCGCATTCCGCCATATTCTTAAGAAAGACCGCGCCGAACATGGCATCGATAATTACGAAATTGAGGACACCGTTGACCCGTTCCAGGAAGGAGTTGACGAGATCATCGAAGAACGCGCGCGAATTACTGCCCATCCCGACGCTAGCGATGCGGACAACGAGAACTAGTAGTAACACATTTGAGTACAACGATATTACATGCAGATGAATGGATTTTGTTCGTTCACGTAGTGGGAAATTGTATAAGTCGGGTAGTGTATAGGTGACTGCTCACCCGATAGCCAGCTTTCGGCCCAGCTGGCTTCCAGCTTCGACTGGATCCAGCATGTATCCATTCAGTATTCCTCTGGATTCCAGCCTTGATGAAAGTGGCCACCAGCCTTTCTCCACATGTGTCCAGCTGATAGTGCCCAGCTGGCAGCCACGTGTGTGCACTTTGGCGGTGTAGAGTTGAAGGAGAAGGCTAACCTGGCGCTGGGGATTATGACGGAGAAAATGGAAGGGGCGCTTTTCGTCGCTGCGCGCAGGCTGCAGAATGGGGGGGTGGTTTTTGACTGCCTGGACGAGAAGACAGCATCGTGGGTTAAATCCCCGAGTGTCATGGAGAAGTTCGTAGCTGCCTTGGGAGGCTCCTGTGTCTACCGTCCCCGGCGGCTCGAGATGTTGGCAGAGATGGTGCCTATCGAAACACGAATCGAGGACGGGGGGACGTGGCGCCTCGTGGAGAAGGAAAGTGGTCTGAAGGAGGGTGACATAGTAGGTGCTCGGTGGATTAAAGCGCTGCACCACCGTGCATTCGGCCAGAAGGTCGCCCACCTGAAGATCGAATTTGCATCTGCAGACGCCGCTAGCCATGCCATCGACGGCGATATTTTCATACAGGGTGTACGGGTGCGAGTTCGGAAATCGGAGGAAGAAGCTAGACGATGCGCGAAGTGCCAGAAGTATGACGGTCATCTGGCAAACGCATGCAAGTCCGATGTGGATGTGTGTGGGCGTTGCACGAAGGCACATCGCACCACGGACTGCCCGGTGACTGACACAGGTGTCTTCAGTTGCTCCAATTGTGGGGTTGATGGCCACAGGGCGGTGGATTGCCAGTGCCCTGTCTTCCAGCGAGAGCAGCAACGTCGAAAAGCGAAGGACCCCACCGCAGGGTATCGCTATTTCCCGACTGAAGATCCTCGCACTTGGGCTTCCTCGGCGACGCCGCAACCAGCGATGAGCGAGCCGGCAGTGACACAGCAGAGAGGAGGGGGTGGAGTAGGGACCGGACGGCTCGCGGGGGGATATGCCGGTCAAGGGGGGAATAGGGGGAGCGAGTATGGTGGTGCGGTTGATCAGGGGTGGGATGGACGACGAGCCAGATCAGCAGCACAAGGGAATATGTGGGCGCAAGATGGTCGCAGACAGCCGGCCATCTACGAGGCCTTCCAACGGCAAGCAGACGGGCTGTCGCAGTCGCAGCGGAGGGGTATTATGGGCAGAACGGCAGTGGAGAATAACGCGAGGGGGGGTGAGGGGAGTGGAGTCGTAGGCGAACGTGTGAATGTAAGGGCGGGCGGAGGAACGGCTGGCACGGGGGAGGGCAGCGGTGCGGGAGGAGGAGAAAAGGGGGGAGGACAGGTGGAGTGGTCTGATACGTCCCTGGCAGCTCGCCCTCCTTTGAACGGTCTCTTTGCTCACCAACCCATCACTCCTTCGCCTCTATCGCAGGTGATGACCCGGGACCCGGCCCCTTCCGTGGACGGCGCTCCATGAATCCACGGCCTAGGGGAGGTCCGTTGCCACGAAAGCTGATGATCTGGCAGCAAAACCTGGACCGCGGACTCAACAATCAGCACGAACTTCTACAGACAATGGGGAGAGATCGTTACCATTTTGCCGCGCTACAAGAGCCGTACGTGGGCCCAGGGAACGTTACCAGGGCAAACTCACACTGGAGAGTGGTGTACCCGTCGGAGCACAGGAGGGAGGATGGAGCTCCGAGACCGAGGGCGGTGATGCTGGTGAGCACCTCCTTGCCAACGGACATGTGGTCGCAGATCCATGTTCCATCGATGGACGTGGTGGGCATCGAGTTGAGGGGCACCTTCGGGACTCTGCGAATCATCAATGTATACAACGACGGTGACCACGATGGAAGTCTGGAGGCGGTACGTGATTACATGCGTACGACACGAGCACAGCCGCGGAATGGAGGCCGTACCTTCTATCTCTGGCTGGGCGATTTCAATCAACATAGTCCGATGTGGGACGAAGATAGGAATTGGCACCTTTTCACGAACCAAGCAGAAAATGCGGTGCACTTACTGCTTCAGCTGCTGGGGAGGTATGACATGGGTATGCCCCTGCCCAAGGGCATTGCAACTCTGAGAGCAAAGGGGACCGGGAACGAGACTCGCCCTGACAATGTCTTCTGCAGTCGTGACTTCCTCGATCATTTTGTTTCGTGCAATGCATACCCCACTCGCGTTCCGGGCACCACTGACCACTACCCGATCATTAGCGAGATTGATTTGGTCATGCCGGTGAAGGAAGTGGAAGAGCGATGGAACTGGAGGGGCGGGGATTGGCCGGAGTGGGTGAAGGAGCTGGCAGGGGAACTGGAGGCGTTGGGTGAGGTGGATGGATATGAGAGTTTGGAGGAGGTCATGGAAGCGCTGGGGAAATTGGATGCGGGGGTGTGGAAGTGCGTGCACAAGCATATCCCAACTGCGAAAATCAGCCCACATTCCAAGCGGTGGTGGAAGGCGGAATTTACCCAACGCAAGAAGGAACGCGATAGGTTGGCGAGACAATCGTACCGACAGCGCGACGTCCCGGAGAGCCCTGTCCATGAGGAATATTGTCGCGCATGCAACGATTTTTCGGCAATGCTGAAGAAGGCGCGGGAGACACACTGGCTAGAGTGGCTGGAGGAGATAGATGAGGAGGATGTATGGACGGCAGGACAGATGATGAAGGGGGCATCTTCTGATGGGGGACAGACGCGGGTGCCGGACCTGAAGAGGAAGGGTCCAAGGGGGGTGGAGATAGCGGCAACGAATGAGGTGAAGAGTGCGTGGATGGTGGAGGAGTTTTACCCGGGGAGAGGTGCGGGGGCAACCGACCCTCCGGAAGACACGGAGTATCCCAACCCGCTGTGGACGTACGAGGCGCTGACAGAGCAGCAGCTCCATCAGGTTATACAGAAGATGAAACCGTGGAAGGGCACTCGGTCGGGCACCTTTCCAAATTGCGTCTACAAGTTCGGCGCCAGTCTCTTGGTCCCGAGGTTACAGAAGATTTTCCGCGCACTAGACATCTACCAACACGAGCACCCGGACTGGCAACGCACCGAGACCATTGTAGCCCGGAAGCCTGGCAAACCCGATTACTCCTTAGTCAACGCTCACAGGCCGATAATCCTGTCGCACGGCCATGCGCGTCTACGTAATGCGGGGAAGACACTTCAAGTAGCGACAAATGCGGAATTTTACGGAATGCTGCCACCGAATCACTATGGGGGAAGACCGGGGAGGACAGGAGTGGACATGGTTCAAGGGTTGGTGAAGAAGGTGAAGCATGCGTGGAGGAATGGGAAGGTGGCGACGCTGTTGTTGCGTGACGTGAAAGGGGCGTTCCCGAGCGCAATGCTATCACGCGTCGTGCACAATATGAGGATGGCGGGGGTCCCTCGCGAGCACACTGACTGGATGTTGCGCAGGTTCACGGGAAGAACCACACGGCTGCTCTTTGATGACTATGCCTCTGACCCCTTCGACATTGTGGATGGACTTGACCAGGGCGACCCACACTCTGTCATCTGTTACCTCTTCTACAACTCTCCGCTGGCTCGCGTTGAACTGAACTCTGGCATCTACATTGACGACTTCCACATGCTAGCGATAGGGAACACTCTGAACGAGACAAGTCGGGCGATCGTGGATGCGGTGACGAGGGAGGGAGGTGTGAACGAGTGGGGGGTATCGCACAACAGTGTATTCGGCGCAGCGAAGGACCAGGTGTGCCACTTCTCGACACGCAAGCGGAAAGAAGTGCAGCCTTTTGGTCAGCGAAGCAAGTGGGTACCGGAGAGACGCCCGAACCTCGTCATTGACGGGGTGGTGGTGAAGCCCTCCAAGGCCGTGAAGCTGGTGGGCATCTGGCTGGACGAGGGTCTGACTTTCCGGGACCAGGGAGCGGCAGTATTGGCAAAGGGGCATGAGTGGTTGGTGAAGTTTCGTCGCCTTGCGCGCGTCTCCGGGGGGATGGGAGCGGCGTATGTACGGCGACTCTACCTGGCCATATGCGTCCCCCGCATGCTATACGGTGCGGAGATTTTTCTAGCCCCAACGCGTCAGCGCATACGAGGAGCAAATCGGAAGAAGGATACACGCACTCTAGTCAAGAAACTTGGATCCATCCAGCTACGTGCAGCCAGGCTCATGGTAGGGGGTATGTTCTCCTCGCCAGGGGATCTGCTCGACGCGCACGCCGATCTCCCTCCCATACACCTCGCCATCGACAGACATCTCCAGAAAGCCGCGCTACGCTATGCGACTCTTCCAGTGACGCATCCCCTTTACACAGAGATACGGGACGTCGAGCGGCGAGGCCATGTCAAGAAGCACCCTTCTCCGCTCCATTTCCTCATGAATTCCTACATGGATGTCTCGCAGACGACGGTGGAAAAGATCCCGGCAGTACGACGACGGGCGGAATGGGTGGCGCCGGTGGATGTGCGCGTGGCTGCCTCCAAGGAGGAAGCCAAGGAGTTGGCGCTTGGGGAATCCGCGAGAGTGACGCTGTTTTCGGATGGCTCGCTTATCGATGGGATGGTTGGCGCGGCGGGGGTTTTGTGTGTGATTGGAGTGGTGAAGAGAGCGAAGGGGGTGTGGCTGGGTTCAGCGAAGCGGTATGGGGTCTACGAGGCCGAAGGAGTGGGGGAGGTACTGGCGTTGGACTGCTTCAGAGAAGAGACTGAGGAGCAGGTGACTGGGATCTTACCTCTGGGCCTGGACAACACGTCCGCGATCAAGGCCACTAGCAGTGCAAAGCCAGGTGTCGGGCGACATATCTGGGACATTTTCCACAGGCAGCTTGGGAAGGCGCGACGCGAGCACCCCGAATTCCGTTTACGCGTTGACTGGACTCCGGGCCATATCAATATTCCGGGGAATGAGGCAGCAGACAAAGCAGCAAAGCGTGCCGCACAGCTGGGCACTTTCGGAAGGCCTCCTATGGTCTTGAAGAATCTTCCATTTAGCAAGTCAGCATTGGCGCTCACCCACACGAAACTGCTGCAGAAGATCGCGAAGAAGCAATTCAAGAGGTCGGCCCGATACACCCGCATCAAAGATGTGGACGAATCGGTTCCCTCAGCTAAATTCCGCAAACTCTGCTCTGCTCTCCCTCGCAAGCATGCCTCCCTCCTCTTCCAGCTCCGTTCTCGCCACGTTCCCCTCGCCCGCCATTTATATCGCCTGAAGAAGTACCCATCTCCCACCTGCCCGTGCTGCGGCATGGTTAACGAGACTGTCGACCATTTCCTTCATTTCTGCCCAGCACACGAACCCGAGAGCAAGGAAATTGCGGCCAATGTAGCACAACTGATCGAGGTTGCAAATCCTAAGTCTCTTCATGGCGCCCGACTTCAAATGAGTTTTGGGACTTATAAAATGTTGACCCCCAACCTTGAAAAAAAGTGTAAAAATTGTCTTACTATAAGTTAGAGAAAGATAGATATTTTGTGATTTCAAGTACTCGTTATCACAAAAAGTACCCGGAAAGGGTGTATCTCCGCAGTATCGCCTAACTCTTAGCACTTTTTGATACATTTTTTGGGCCGTATCCTTGGATTTTATCCCCGTGTCCAGCTCGGTTCAGCGCCGTTCCTATCGGGGAAACATTTTTCATCTTTCATTGGTCGCGCCCCTAATTTTCGGGTTCAATTGTTTTGTTCGCTGCTGACGAAATTTGGCCTTGTGCAGGCCGTTATGCTCGTCCACAAACTGATCTACCGGTCAATGATACAGTCAATTTCGGTTGTTACGCGAGGCGGGGAATAAACGCTCAAAGCGTTTGGATCAGCTGGCGGAGCGCTTCCTTGCGTAAGCTCGCCCTCCGCAGCGAAGACCTCGGGCGCATCCCCCAATAGGAACGTCAGCCCTACTTCGGCCGCTTCCTCCGAAAGATTTTTCGGTGAAGTCCGAACCTTTGGCGCAACCGAAGCGTACGTCTTCATGCGCGTAGATACCATGATATGTATCGTTAGATTTCTATACAGGTGTATTCGTGGGCTATAATTTCAATCGGGTGATCAGTCCGATTGTATGGGCCATAGGATTGCATTGTAACATGAGAAAATTTTGACTCAAAAAAATGTGAGGCTGCGGTGTTTCTGTTGAGAAAGTCGCAGACACTTGTATTCCTAATATTGAATAGCGCGCAAATAGAAGACATCGCCGTGACGGGGGTACACCATCTGGATTCGGCAGACTCCAACATGGCCAGGCCTGTAGAAACGGATCCGCATTCGAGGTCGATTTGGATATTCAACTTCCAAGACTTGTAATGGATGCATTTCCTCATCGGAATCATGCTTTTCAAGCCTGCATTGTGACCTTTATATAGCGAGGTACGAGTGTTCATATAAAATGTCTGTCTAGGAGAGACTAATTGTGACCCAAATTCCACATACAGTCGGATTACTCATAATGCATAAGGCCGGTGGACCCCAAAACCCCATGCATTATGAGCAAAATGCATTGCGAGATTCTTCCCACGGTGTAACACGCGTGATCTTTGTCACAGTTTCATTCATTTGTGTTGGGATTTCAAAGGGCGGTGGACCACTGCCCTTGAAAGCTGCCGTGCGCGCTGCTTGAACCGGGCGCTTGTCTCCGAGTACTTTGACATCCTGGAAGAGCTCATCAAGCAATATAACATCGTGCCAGAAAACATCTACAATATGGACGAGAAAGGCATTCAACTTGGGGTCGGTGCTCGCACCATGGTTCTCGTGGATCGCGATCAGCGCACTGTCTACCAACGCCTTGGTCCTTTGATTACCCTGTAAGAGTTTCGCTTTATTATCAATGAGAGATTTTACGACATATTTTTACAGCAAGCATCCCACGATGGACGAGTTCCTGGTTTCGGTTCTGAAATTATCAACATTCTTCCAAATGGAAGATGGTATTTCTCATGCAATCGAAAGGCTTACGCTCAAGGGTGAGGCCTTCCACCCTGCCCTTCAATTCGAGGTTGCACGGCTCTATCGGGTCGACGATTGGCATTTGCGGAAAACACGGGCAGTTCAGTAGGCGATTATGACAATCCAAACAGTTGCAATTGTATGCCAGATAGCGAGGCTTTGTGAATGTACTTTGACCGACGCGGTCACCAGCCAATTTAGCGGCGACGACGACGACGAAATCCTCCCTGTCGAATAGCCTATCAGGGAAACCCTCCTTTGGTAATTTCCCCCCATTTCCGGGAAATTTCCAAAGTCTCCATGAGATTGAGGTAATTTGGGGTAATTTGACTGAATTACCGGGGTTTCCAACGTTACCTATAGGTTCATTTTTCCAAATTGCCAGAACTGCAGCAATTGGGAAGGGCAATTTACTGATTTGATGCAAAACTCGGCGCACCAGACCGCCATTACAGCTCTTTGCGGAACTTAGGGCGCGGACGATTTTTTTCTGTTTTTGTTTGTTTTGACAAGAACACTCATAGCGCCCTCAGTTCTGGTCCATTTACCTTCGGAGTATGCTCAATCGATTCGCAATCGGAATACGCAGTTTTCTGTGTCCTCACATTTTTTATTTGGTAGGAGGGTCTCAGGTAAGCATATTTTGGGACATTTCTGGGCAGGACAGCTGGGGCATCACTATTTCTCTCCCAGGTGCCCTAAATTTTTGTTATGGTGGACTTATATGTCTTATCTAGTTCCTGGAATACCGCGATAGTGAATGTAATGTCTAGTTTCAATCTAGGGATCAGGAAATATTAGGCTGATTTGCGCTCTCAGTCAGCCTGCTGTTGAATATCGGAACCTGGGATCATAATCACTATCGCGGTATTTCAGGAACTAGATTATGCATAGAAGTACATCATATAAAAAATTTAGGGCAATCGGGGGTGAACTACTGATGCCCCAGCTGTCCTGCCCAGAAATGTCCCAAAATATCCTTACCTGAGACCCCCCACACCGAGTAAAAAATGTGAGGACACAGAAAACTGCGTATTTCAATTGCAAATCGATTGGGCCTACTCTGAAGGTAAATGGACAGAAACTGAGGGCGCTAGGAGTGTTCTCATCAAAACACTCAAAAACAGAAAAAAATCGTCCGCGCCCTAAGTTCCACAAAGAGCTGTAAATTGCATTTGTTTGCACTGAAATGGAGAACACAAAGCCTTCCCAGAAAGGACCTGGGACACTAGAAGGAAATCTAAAGAGACAGTTCTAACCGAAATTGCGCTGGCTATCGCACAAACAAGGTCCCGTGAAAATCCGCTTTGAAATGACTCCAAACAGGGCAATTTACTGGAATTTGACTTCACAGTAGGCAGCTTGTAGGGCCCCATAGGTTACTGGTACGCCGAAAAGCGGGAGGGGAAAGCTTAAATATCTCCCATATTTCGGCCGAACTCGGCAGAAATAAGGTAGGGCGCATGGACGATATGCTCATGTGTGACCTGGTGTGACCCCGCCAAAAGATCGTCATTAATTCCTTTTGCAGCCAACTCTGGCCGCAATGGCAGCTTTATTTCGGCCGGCATTTGCAAGGTTCTCGACCAAATTGACCTCGTAGCAGTTACGCTGGAGTGTAGCACGAATATATATTCGCGAATATGCATATTCGCCGAAACCCAGGAAGTGATATTCGCATTCGTACGAATATTGATGGCGAATATTCGTTGCTTAGTCAGCAATATTCGCGAATATTCGTGAATATGAATATTCAATGAATACATTGACAATTCAGGGGTTTAGTAGCCACCAATGGGCTGATGGGGATGCTTCCATGTCATCTTGTGAGTTTAAACATTGTTGAAGACTCATACAAGCCCTTGTCTTGCATGTATAACCATTTGATGGACCATCAGAATTGCTGTGTTCATCCTGTCAAGCAGTTGTCAAAGCAAAGATGGTTGGTTTGCATATAAATTACAGATGTAGTTGGCGTAAATGAAGTGTTTTATGGTTCCAGACAGAAGATGTGTTAAACAGATCACAAATTTACAAGGCTTGATTGAAATTTTAGCTGTGTATTACAGCTGCGAATATTCGCGAATATCAATTTTCCTGAAAACTGATATTCGCATTCGTACGAATAGCACAGCCACAGCCATTCACGAATATGAATATTCGTATTCGCGAATGGCTTGGCACGAATATTCGTGATATTCGCTATTCGTGCTACACTCTAAGTTACGCCAACGGGATCTGGGAAGACAGGCTTCCTTTTTCTCAGCCTACTGTACCATTTCGACCGTAGGTTCACAGCATGTCACCCGTCACCGCACATGTTCATTTTCTTCGATGTTCATTCCTCGGCAATCACGGTAAAATTGCCATTTATGGTAATCCGGCAACTGCCGGAGGAGAAGTTTTCACATTTTTTAGCCTATTTGGGCCACAAAAACCTGCCGTCACCGTCACCTATGCCCAATAGGTTCAGTTCACGACCGGCCGTCACCGTCACCTGAACCTACGGTCGAAATGGTACAGTAATCGTCATCATATCCATCGCCGCCAATCCATCACTGTGTCCGACAGCGATTGTGGTCGTGTGTCCGACAAATTCACAGATGGCGAGTCTTTGGCGTATGAATCGAACGTAAAACGGGGTGGGAGTTTCCATGAATCGGATTGGTGTATTTTCGCTGAGAGGCCGGAAATGGCGTCCTGGCGGTGCTGCGGCGGGTGCCGGTGTGAATACCCCGCTGGCTGGGCTGTAGGACTGGTTGTTGTCCATTGAGAGGCTGCGAGTGTGTGGGGTGAATGGGATGGTCCATTCAGACACAGATTTCTGGGACGGCATCGTGGATTCTGAGAACGAAATCTGGAAGCCTTTTTCACTTTATCGGTTTATCAGATGTCTGACACTTGCTCTGACAGACGGTCTTCGCGCAGCAAGAAAAAGGACGCATTGTACTCCATATATATTATATACACACACCCACGCCGGGTGCACCCGATTCCGGTCCGAGATTATGCGGCGCCGGGGCCACAAATCGCGGAACGCCGCGCCGCAACCAGTGCCCAGGATCATGATGTCTCACTAGTGCCTTGTGGAATTTCACTTCTGCCAAAGATGAACTTATCATGAGGGTCAGTGAATCGTGCAAGTAAAATTGCTTTAAATAAAGTTCACGGAAAGTGACTTGACAGCCGTTTGCAGAACTCAGGGCGCGGCCTGTTTCTCTTCCTTTTCGGGCCCGTTTGGTTTCACACTGTTCCGGATGAGCAGTCTTTGTGGACAGCATTTTTGGACATGGTTAAGGTTTGAATTTGGATGCTGCGGCCGAGCTCATCATCGCAAGGTATATATCAAATTACTGGAGGAGTCGCCACCTATTTTGTGCCAATTTTTCCTCACAAGGGCCATGAATGCCTCGTTGGCGACTTAGTGCAGCGGTTATGCTGCGTGGAGCTGTGGAACTGGGCCGCCCCATATTAAAAAAATGATATCGGGAGCACGTAGAGATCTATCTCTTTTCTATCGAGGCTGGGGGGGGGCCGCCCCATAGGAAAAATCGAAAACGGGAGCACGTATACATAGATCTCGGTGAGAAAATGATATCTGATCTTTGAGCTATATAGGTTCTCCTAACTGTTGTTTCGGTACGGGGCTTTTGATCTCACCAAGATATCATTTTCTCACCGAGATCTATACGTGCTCCCGATATCATTTTTTTATATGGGGCGGCCCCCCACGTGGAGAAGATTGAATTCCAGTCCAATCACCAAATGGTGACCACAGGGGGATCTCTGAGGGAGAAGAGCCGGCGGGGCTCGCAGGGAAGCAGGAAGGAAAACCCAATGTGATAGCCGACTACAGACATAAAGCTGGTAAGGCCGACAAGCGGCACGGCCCGCTACCAGTGTTCCATGAATTTTTCTTTGGTTCCTTCATGGGAATTGCCGTTGCTATTGATACGGCCCACTCTTCCCAGCATCGCCTCACACTATTAGGGAGAGGTTGGACGCCCATTTCTCAATGATGAGGGCATCAGCGACAAAATCCGAAGAGACAGTTTTGCTTAGAATTCCGCTGGCTATCGCCTAGCAATCATTCGGGTGAAAGTAGCTCTCCATAATAAGTCACGTTTGAGGTGGAGCGGAATGAGTGTGATCTTATGGCAGTAGCCGTTACAACACTATACATTCGGCCCGCTCTTCCCAGCACCACCTCCCGCCATTATGGAGAGGTTGGACACCGATTTTTCAATGATGAAGGGCATCAACGAAAAATCCGAAGAGATAGTTTTGCTTAGAATTCCGCTGGCTATCACCTCGCAATCATTTGGGTGAAAGCAGCTCCCCATAATAAGTCACGTTTCGAGGCAGAGTATGATCTTATGGCAATTGTTATCGCAACACTTATAGATTCGGCCTGCTTTTCTCAGCACCACTTCCCGCCATTATGGAGAGGTTGGATGCTGATTTCTCAATAACGAGGGCATCAGCGGAAAATGCGCAGAGACAGTCTTGCTTAAAATTCTGCTGGCTATCACCTCACAATCATTTGGGCGAAAGCAGCTCTCCATAATAAGTCACGTTGTGAGGCGGAGTGGAATGAATATGTTCGGGCTACATAGCAGTGTGTAGTAGCGAGAGACAATATAACGATGCTCAGGTCTATGAACAGTGCCTGCAGTCAACAATGCCCTACACTCTAAGCCCCCTACGTATGATTAATCCCTAGAGTTTAGGGTCCCCCGAAATCCGCCGGATTTTCGGCAAAGTCCTGGGCTCCTCAGCAATAATATTATTTCTACAATATTATCTGACCTGGGTGTTAGAGGGGAGCCAACCAGATTTTCAGAGGTATAATATTATCCCCACCACATCACTGGGTTCTGCCAATGTAGGACCAGATGGGTAATAATATTATGCAACTTGCATACATGGGTTCGGCCTATGCAGGTTTCGATAGACCATAATATTTAGCCGCCTACAGGCCAGGGTTTGGCCAATCCATTTCCTGACCAACTGTCATATTTCATCACCTGCATACTGGGGTTCGGTTGATGCAGGTCCCAGTGGACTTTAATATTTTGAGCCCTACAAGCTCAGCTTGAGCTGATGCACCTCTGTAAGATTATAATATTTTGCATCCTGCATGCGAAGGTTCAGCTGGTGCACTAGATAGGCTGTAATATTGTGTAACTTACATACCTGTGTTCAGCCTATGCCAGTTGTGATAGACTGTAATATTTTGCCACTTACAGGGCAGGGTTGGGCCGATGCAGTTACTGTAATATTTCATCACCTGCATACCAGGGTTCAGCCGATGGAGGTCCCAATATTTTCGGTCCTATAACCTGAGCTTCAGCTCTGCAAGACTTAAATATTTCACCATGTAAAACCCAGGCTTTGGCTGATTCAGTTCCAGATGGACTATTGTATTTCATCAACTATATACATATTATACCTTACATCAGTTTATTTAAAGCTGGTTTCAGCTGATACAGGTCCGATAAGAAAATATATTTTGGTCATATTTGTTCCCCATCAAAACTGCTACGCTTGCATCCATATTTGGGAATTTTCTTTGTTTCCCCATATAGACTACTACACTTTTGTCCGAATATGGGAATTTTTCCTGGAACTCACTTCTCCAGGCTAGTCCCAGACCTTATTCAGAACCTATTTGAATCACACAAGTATAATTTATTGCAAAACAGTGTACTGACATGTGTAATGTCAATATAAAGAGGGAGCAGCTTGTCCATCAGGTCCTGACATTGTAGTTTCTGCTCTGTCATCTCAGAGGGTATGAAGATGCACAAGTGGTACACACCTCACTTATCCCATGTTTTATCAATGGACTGGCCATCCAAGGATATAGCTATCTACTCAAACAGCTAAAACACATTGGCTGTTCATTGACAGCTGAATAAAAATTCCCAATGGTTGAATACAGAATATGGCTGTTTTGAGTCAGTATTTTACCTATGGGCATATAATAAAACATTACCAAAAAGGACTGGAGCATGCACAAAGTTGCTACAGCAGGAGACTAAAGTATACATGTTGAGAAATTTTGTGAATGTCCAGAAATATGTCAAACAACATAATCTCTTGGATCTTCTTGATTTTGCTGTATGTTATACTGACACTATATTAGTATTTTTCAGCACTGAAGGAAATTCCATCTGCATAAGTATACCTCCAGTAGGCCCTTGCCGAAGTGAAAATGAATATAATGTATGATTTTGTTGCTAGTGTAGCAAATATGCCAGAGCTTCCTGACTTGGGCATTGTCAAGATATACATTAAGTAGTCAACATACATCAAAGAGAACATGCCAGTGTCTCAAATCTGGGTTCTTTAACATGAAAGCTGTTCCAAGGTTCTGGAATGAAAATCAGCATGAAATCATGAGAGATAAGTACAAAAGAAGATATTTGAGCTCCCAATGGCTCAAATTTACATACCCGGAGGTTCCGAGGTCCTGAAACTCAAAGGAAAGACTAGTCCCAATTAGGAAACTGCTTGCGCAGAGCAGTTAAAATAGCTGCTACTAGCTAGGCAGGCAGCAAAGTATTATCATCCTGCATCAGGAGAAGCTGGGTACGCAGGACTCAAAATATTATAACCTACCACCAATCTGTGGATAAGCCAAACCTAAGATTGCAGGTGGCAAAATATTCTATGCTCACATCGGCCAAACCTAGCTATGCAGCATTCAAAATATTATGGTGTCTCAGACACATGAGCTGAACCCAAACTCGTAAGTTGCAGAATATTATAATCAATCAATTCCTGCATAGGCCAAACCCCAGGATGCAGGTGGCAAAATATCACAGTCTGTCAGTATCTGCATGGGCCAAACCCTGCCATGTGGATTCAAAATATTATTATCTCTCAGCCAGTGCATTGGCCAAACCTAAGCATGCAGGACTTAAATATTACAGTATGTAACAAATTGCAACAGCCAAGCCCTGGGATGTGGGGCGCAGAATATTATAGTCTCTCAAAAGGTACATTGGCTGAACCTAGGCTTCCTCAGTACAGAATAATACAGGCTCTCAAATGGCACATTGGCTGAATCTTCACATGCAGGGTGCAAAATATTATAATCTTACAGAGGTGCATCAGCTGAAGCTCGGCTTGTAGGGCTCAAAATATTAAAGTCTGCTGGGACCTGCATCAGCTTAACCCCAGTATGCAGGCGATTAAATATTAAAGTGGGTCAGTAACTGGATTGGCCAAACCCTGGCCTGTAGGCAGCTAAATATTATGGTGTATCAAAACCTGCATAGGCCGAACCCATGTATGCAAGTTGCATAATATTATTACCCATCTGGTCCTACATTGGCAGAACCCAGTGATGTGGTGGGGATAATATTATACCTCTGAAAATCTGGTTGGCTCCCCTCTAACACACAGGTCAGAGAATATTGTAGAAATAATATTATTGCTGAGGAGCCCAGGACTTTGCCGAAAATCCGGCGGATTTCGGGGGACCCTAAACTCTAGGGATTAATCATACGTAGGGGGCCTGGAGTGTAGGGCATTATTGACTGCATATTGTGAAGAGGAACCAGTTTCTACTCCCTCTGATTTCTTTGCGGACATCGTGGGATCTTCGGAAGATAAACATCCTTCTGCTAAGGTGAAATCACGCCGCAAGCGTTCTAAGAGCCCTAAGGTGATGAAAGTCAGAGTTGAGCCACCCGTAACGGTTGAAAAACCTACCATGATTCAACTTCCCTCCAAACCTGTGGAGAAAATTAAATCCTCCAAGGTTGAGCCCGCAAAATCCAAAGATAATGCGGCTACCTCGGACTGCGATACGAACGATCGCGAGTCTACGTCCGGACTTACTCTCGCAGAAATGCGTGCTCTGCTGGATAATAAAATCAGCGAGTTGAAAGAGATTCAAGAGAGGCAGGAAGCTCAAATGAAGATGACAAAATCTTTGCGCACTTCAATCCCGAAGAGCGTGAAGCGCGAGACACCCATTGTACGAGGTGTTACACCTGGGAGGTTAGCCGCTGAGAATTTCATGGGGAAAGCCTTACGCGGAACTCCATCAGTTTCTGCCAAAACCAAATCGCCGCCTTCCGATCCATCTGATGACTCGAGTTCAAGCTCGGGCGAAAGCTCCAGCTCATCGAGCGACGATGAATCTGGATCAACGCGGCGCGGAGCGTCCAGTCCGCGTTTGTCATCGAAACGCAAACGTGGCCATGCACGTAAGCAGAAGATGTTGTTGAAACCGATCCCACCTTCTCGTTACAATGGCGAGCCTAACGCAAACGCGATTCAGCGCTTTGCAAGAGAATCCAAGACTTACGTGAAAATGGGGCGGGTTCCTGCCTCCAGCCAGGTATATTTTATATCATACTATCTGGATGGTAAAGCCTTGGACTTCTATAATCAGGTTGTCGCACCTGATGAAGAAGATTGGGATCTCAAGCGCTTCTTTGTTGAACTGTTTGAGTTTTGTTTCCCAATCGATTTCCGTAATGAACAACGGAAGCGGCTGAACCGCTGCTTCCAAGGCACAAAGGATGTTGCCGCGCATGTTGCGATAAATCTATATTAGGTTTGTTTAAGCAGCTAGCGTTCCAATGGGAAACACTGTTGAAATTTTGTTCTGTTAATCACCCAGTGTGCGAGAGCAACTACAGGTGCACCAGGCCTTTCCAGGAGCACATCGTTAAAACAGTGTTTTTACTCAACCAGGTTTTGAACACTGTTCAACATGGTTCAGTTCAAGCACGGTTTGAACAGCGCCAGGTAAAAAGCAACCACCACCGGGGCTCGAACTCAAGACGTGCGGAAGTTGATAGTAAGAAAAGAGGACCAATTCATGGATCCACTTTGCAATTCTGCCAAGCCAATAAAACATGCCCTTAAGACTCGGAATATGTTTGAAATCACCAATGTTTCATGTTCACAACCTCTTTGGACCACTCGAAATCATTGCATAGAATGCTTAATGGTCTTTTCCAAGGAGCTGGGTAGGTAAATAATTGAAGATTGAGGTCCACCAAGTAAATTTGATGTTAAGTGATGGGGAATGGTTGCCCAATCAATCTGAGTATAGAATCATAGGTGTCAATATCTTACAAGGATATGTGTCTGGGATGCTTGCCTTCTGACCAACTGCTTCCCAACATGTTCATATTCTGTCAATACAGCTGACCTGAACAACCCGTTTGAACAGCTGTGTCCCTCTGTTCCTCCTGGCATCATCATTTGAACCATGAGCTTCCATTCTTCAACTGCAGAGTGAGTGTGAGCTTCCAACCAAATGTATGGGCTCTGGAGCTTAACAGCTTGTGACAGGAATCTATTTAAATTTTCCTGGAACGCCATCATGTTGCTGCGGCACATGACACTTGTTCAACTGCAGCCACCTGTGCAGTAGTTCCCAGTTCAATATAAAAGGTCAGATCCCTTTCATGTTGTAAAAATACCTCATCCTTTGTGGCAATTCTGGAGCGATTAAGGATTTATTGCAATGCGGGATAATCGCGAGAATTCATAATCGCCGAACGATTAGGGCTGCGATTATGGTCGGATTATGGCCTTACAATTAATCACAGATTAATTGTCCGACCATAATCGTTATCCCATAATCGGGGGCGTTCTGAGCTGGCCGCAATTATGCCGTGAGTATGCATGATTCTGGTCATTAAAATTTGATAATCATCTCTTAATAGCAGGTGAATTACCTCATAATTGTCTACTCTGACTGCCCCTAATCTTCAAGCAAGAAATTCCTGGATTTCACACAAATCTTCAATATCTGGGTGCCAAGTACATCTGATCAACATTTGGCTGATTTGAGGAGATGATCAAACAAGATAAATCATTCTCCATGGCCATGAATGACTTAACAGAGCCTATTGGGGTTTGGTAAATTAATATTGGCTAGCTCCGAGCTTTTGTGTTACCTATATTTCTGTTTCTCTGAGTGAAATAGTCCTTACTTTTTTTTCTTGACCTCTGTAAAGTGCCAGAGCAAAGCAGAGGCAGTCTTGTAGTATATACCAACCTCACACTTATCAACCACAAATTTACCTGGTGGACATAAGCCATACTGCTGAACTTAGGAGCTCGTTCGGATGCACAATCGATTGTGGATTGTCGGATTTAGTGCCCAATATAGTAATCGGATTGTGGCTTCATTGTTCGGCAATCTTGGGCAACGTCAGACCGTGGCGACCGTTGATGGTCCGACCGTACTCCGACGGACCCTCGGAGCCTTGGTCCGCTTGACAGCAGACCCCCCCGAAATCTATTCCCCGTAATTTTACTGTAATCATTCACAACTATTATGGTGGATTTCAACTAATCAGAGGTTATTATTGGCAAGTGATGAAAAACACAGTTTTATAGTAATTATTAATGTCTCCGTTTTGTTGATTTCCCCGTGCCGGTTTCTGCCAAAAACAACGCCTGCCATTTTTCTTTTGGCTAGCCCAACCATCTGCATGGTCCCAGTGCGACCACTTACTTTGAGAGAGCGACACAGACCGCCAGCTTCGAGCACAGAACCTGCAAAAATATTGGTGGATTATATGTTGCCGACAACGGACCAAGAAATTGAAGAATCCAACTCAAGATCCATTGTCCAACCATTGTGACCATCAATGGTGTTGCCACGGTCTGACGTTGCCCAAGATTGCCAAACAATGAAGCCACAATCCGATTACTATATTGGGCACTAAATCCGACAATCCACAATCGATTGTGCATCCGAACGAGCTCTAGAGTTACTCCGGAGTCGAGATTTGGATTTGGATTTGATCGGATTTGGATTTGATGGTGACTGATGGTGACTTCCATCAGTCACTCACGTCAGGACCGGTCCACCGGAGTGCCAGCTCATCGTCTCTTCGGCGTTGTCCCGCCGTGCCCGCCCCTTCCCGCCTCATCCGCCCTCAAAGTTAGTGACCGTGTTGCAGCAGACTAGCTGAACAAAAGTGTTGCAATTACCTAAATGTGTTGTTGTAAAGAAACCCGGTAAATTAAATGTGAGAATTGGCTCGTTGGAAGCCAGTTGAAAGAGCTCGTTGTCACCGCCGATGAGCGACGATGTCGTGTCAACGGTGTCCAGAGGTTTGTCATTTGCCTGATGGCTGATTCAGCTGTGATTTACATAACAATCCAGCTCCAAATCCGATCAAATCCAAATCCAAATCTCGACTCCGGAGTAACTCTAGAGCTCGTTCGGATGCACAATCGATTGTGGATTGTCGGATTTAGTGCCCAATATAGTAATCGGATTGTGGCTTCATTGTTTGGCAATCTTGGGCAACGTCAGACCGTGGCAACACCATTGATGGTCACAATGGTTGGACAATGGATCTTGAGTTGGATTCTTCAATTTCTTGGTCCGTTGTCGGCAACATATAATCCACCAATATTTTTGCAGGTTCTGTGCTCGAAGCTGGCGGTCTGTGTCGCTCTCTCAAAGTAAGTGGTCGCACTGGGACCATGCAGATGGTTGGGCTAGCCAAAAGAAAAATGGCAGGCGTTGTTTTTGGCAGAAACCGGCACGGGGAAATCAACAAAACGGAGACATTAATAATTACTATAAAACTGTGTTTTTCATCACTTGCCAATAATAACCTCTGATTAGTTGAAATCCACCATAATAGTTGTGAATGATTACAGTAAAATTACGGGGAATAGATTTCGGGGGGGTCTGCTGTCAAGCGGACCAAGGCTCCGAGGGTCCGTCGGAGTACGGTCGGACCATCAACGGTCGCCACGGTCTGACGTTGCCCAAGATTGCCGAACAATGAAGCCACAATCCGATTACTATATTGGGCACTAAATCCGACAATCCACAATCGATTGTGCATCCGAACGAGCTCTAACTCTTACTGTTTACTTGGAAACTAGAAGTATTTCATGCAATCATGAGGCTAACACTAAAATCAGGTCAATGAGCTCTTTCTTGTTTTCTCGCGATAACACAATGGGGCCTAATGTGAAGCCTGTCTGCAAAGGCTTTGTTAGAAGAGTGGTTATTTTGTTTTCCTCATTTGATCCTACCTACTTAGTTGGAGTTGAAGCCCTTGGTTCGAGCCCTACTGGTGACAGCATTTTTGCGGTGGAACACCGTTCACCACCTGCTTGATCACTATTTAACAGAACAAAATTGTTTCCCATTGGAACGCCAGTTGTTTAAACAAACCTAATAGGGTTACTGTGTTGCGGAATGGTCCGAAATCTACAATACAATTGGTATTGAAGATAATCAAGAGAAAGTTGTAAAACTATTTAATAGTCTTTCTTACGCAATTCAGACCGAAATTTACCGCCAACGCTTCGATCCCGAGGTCGCTACTTGGGAAGAAATCGTGAAGGCCGCCGGTGAAGCAGAGATCCTTGTCAAGATTGATGCGAAGCACCGCGGTGGTGGTGAATCTTCAAAGCGGCAAGCATCGCAGACACAGAAGTCTGATAGTTCTCGCACTCACCCGAACAATCAAGGCCAGCGCTCCCGCGGAGGCTTCCGTGGGCGTGGGCGTGGGCGTGGAGGGCGACCGAACTCATCACGCCCTCGCGAAGAGGTGATGCGCACTTCATCGGTTGGAGTACCTGCTAAGACCGAGAAGCCCGGTGAACAAATGTCAGCACAGCGTCGAAATGAAATGCTTGCTAAGGGTCTTTGCTTTAACTGCAATGAGCCTGGGCACTTGTCACGCAATTGCCCGAAAAATCACTCAGTACCTTCTAAAAAGAAGGGTAAACCGCCTGGTATGCAAACTCACGCTGCGCACATAGCCACTGCATCCAGTTCACGCGACGCGCTGTACCAAAGCACTGAGGTGCTGGATACATTCCTGGTTGGTGCGACACGGTTTGGCGAGCTCGAAGGCGTCGAGGAGGGCGGGGAACCCCTTCAAACTTTTGAAAATATTTCAGAAGAATTCGAAGAAATCTTACATTCTACGCCGGACTCAAGCGAGTTTGAACTGGTCTCTGAGTCGGGTTCTCAGTCAGATATCGAGCCTATGAGCTTAGACTCACCGAATCGTCCCATTGGCGACTTGTACGCGTTCTATACCGCAATGATATTGCACACAGAGCAGCCATATCCCGGAGACTCAGAATCCGAGAGTGAATCAAACAGGTTCCTGTTATATCTCGTTTCAGATGATGAGTACGTTGTTATGGATAGTGAACATGACGACAGCCTCACCTTGAAAGCCGCGGACCTCCGTGACCCTGACTTCATGCCTGCACTCTGGTATGCCCGAGCGCGGTCGATCAAGCTAGGGCTTGACCCCGAATTGATGATAAACCAAATGTCAGATCACGAAGAACGTTACCGTAGCGAAATAGGTGACGCACTCATCGGATCCGTTGAGATGTTGCTGGAATGCCATGCACTGGACACTTATGGTCCGGACCTCACACCTTACGATAGGTTTGAAGTTACTTCCGTGGGTCCTGAAAATGAGAACATCAGTATATCGGATAGAGTTCTCGCTGCAGTGTTCCTACTCCCGAGAAAATTCCTCCTTGATCCTAACTTCAACCTTATTAGTTGGTTTGAAGAAGCAGTAGCGGACCTCAGCACTGACTCTGAGCCTGAAATGGTCTCGCTCTCCTCGGGATCACACCTGGGATTTTCGAGCGATGAGTATATCTCAACGGATCACGGGTCTGACTATACCTCGGGGATGCCGTCGTTGCAGGCTATCAGTGAAACTGAAAGCTCTGTTTCAACGGGCCCACCTAGTCTTCAGCCAGTTAGTGACACAGAGTCCGATTCCAGTTCGGATGAGGATGTAACTCCCCTTGCGGCTGTTGATAACCCGCGTGATACGAGTTCGGGCCCGCCGAGTCTGCAATCAGTAAGCGATTCATCAGACAGTGAATCCGAGACGGATTCTTCTGACCAGGATTCGTTCGAAGACATGTTTGATGCCTACGAGGAGAAGGTCAAAGTTTGGACTCGTGCTCTGCAAGAATGTGGCAATGCGCCGCGAGACGATGAACCTGAACCAAGGGCACGTCAATTAGGTGACGTACTTGGTAACACGGTTGCAGCGTTGCTGGAATTTTTCCAGCCCTACCCGGGAGACGAACGCATCGCTTGGTCAGATGAGCGACGAGATTCCGAGAGATTTCGGGTAACACGCCCGACTGGGGACTTCTATACCATTGAAGATTCGTTTAATGAGGAAGTAATGGTCTTACCTTTGGAGTACCTCCGTGTTCCGGCGTTTCACTTGGTAGAATGGTACGCCGTTAAGCGCGCGAGAGCTCTGGGTATTGAAAACTACCACACATCTCCCCTTCATCACTTTCCCATTGATGAATTGCTCGCCGATGCCATTCAGCAATATTTCCGAGATATTGGTAAATACTTGCCAATGTTCAACGGAGTCTGTATTGGCCGAGTCCCTCGCGAGCCCGACGACTTGGAGGGGCCAGACGAATATCTTATTTGCATTCCGATGGGGGATGATGACTTGCATGAAATAATTTGCGAGGAAACTCTACTTAACCCGCACTTGGACCTAGTTGGCTGGGTCCTGAAGCGTCAGCTGAAGTGCGTGGCTCGCGAGAATAATCGCCGGAATGGATGGGCGTTTACTCGCCGTCCGAATTACTTCGGTAATATTTTTGATGAGCCGAACTTGGAAGCGGAGGGCGAATTTGTCCTGTATTGCGGTGCAGCCCAAATCCCGGCAGATGGCGTGAAAGGAATTTCACGCACCGCTTCCATGCCGCGTGTCACAGACCGTATCGTGGCGCGACCTCTAGTCATTGTCGTGCGTGTGAACGGCGAACCTGTGCGCGCCTTGGTGGATTCCGGATCACTCGGTGATTTAGTCTCTACTAACCTGGCAGATCAACTCCGGTTGAAGCGCAAGGAATTGGTGGATCCTATTACCTTGCAGTTGGCTGTCCAGGGATCTCGGTCCAAAATCAACCACTCTGTGAGTGTCAAATTCAGTTATCAAGATATTGCGGAGGAACGCAACTTCTTGGTCGCAAACTTGAGTGGTTACGATATGATCTTGGGTACCGCTTGGCTGTTTCAGCATAAGGTGAGCATTGGCTTAAATCCTGCGCGTGTTTGCATCGGAAGTGCTAAATCCGTACCTTTAGAAGGAGTTGCAACCGCTCGAGTGTTCTCTGGAGCAGTCGAAATGAGCTAAAGCGCAGGACGTACCTAAAGGCTGGTCGTTGGGAAGTCACTAACTCCGGAAATACCGCGCCGATGTTGTTGATCCCTAAAGTCAAAACAAGTCCGCCGAAATTGCGAGTTGTAGTGGACTTACGTGCACGGAATGCCAACACCAAGAAAATGATTTCGCCTCTGCCAGATATGGAGGGAATCTTGCGCCGTGTGTCACGGGGCAAGTTTCGATCCCTTATTGATGGCCAAGATGCATATGAGCAAATTCGTGTGATTCCTGAACACGTTCATCGAACGGCGGTTAGCACGCCTGATGGCAATATGGTTAGTCTCGTATTGCAGCAAGGGGACTGTAACGCACCTGCGACTTACCAGTCCTTGATGAACTACTTGTTTAGTGATTACATTGGTGTCTTCATGGATGTCTATTTTGACGACATAATAATCTACTCAAATACTCTTGAGGAACACATTGAGCATGTGAAGAAAGTCATAGACATACTGAAGAGGGAGAAGCTCTACTTGAGTGCGAGCAAGTTGCAGTTGCTCAAACCTGAATTGAGCGTCTTGGGTCGCATTGTTGACGACAAGGGCATCCGCATGGATCCCCATAAAGTCGACACTGTCTTGAACTGGAAGACTCCGACGAACCGTGACTTGTTGCGCGGGTTCCTCGGGTCGGTTGGGTACCTTGCGGATGACGTCCCGAACGTCCGTATTCCAATGGGGATCTTACATGGTTTGACTAGCGACTCAGTCCCTTTTCGATGGGGTTTCACTCACCAACGTGCGTTTGAAGACGTGAAGGCTATGATAGCCGAGGTGAGAGAGCACCGTCGCGAACCCCTCAAATACGGGCCTAACGCACCTCCCATTTGGCTCGTAACCGATGGTCGCAGCACCGGCGTGTCTGGTGTAGTAAGCCAGGGCGAGGACTGGAAGACTGCCAAAGTCGCGGCATTCTTCTCGGCTAAGCTAAATTCGGCTCAGCAGAACTACCCGGTTCATGAAATCGAAATGCTTGCCGGCGTTGAGTCCATGTTGCGCCACCAGGACATCCTACAGGGTTGCCGTTTCACTTGGGTAACGGACCACAAGGGGTTAATTCACCTTGTGAACCAGAAAAATCTCTCGGGCCGCCAAGCTCGATGGGTTGAGAAAATTTCGAGCTTTGACTTCGAAATTAAATACATACCTGGTTCAGAAAATGTCCTGGCTGACGCGTTGTCCCGAATCTATTCAAACGAGGCCCCAGGAACTGTACGCGCTCGTTCTGAATACACCTACCATGATGTGTTGGACAACAATGACTTGGACATTCAGTCCATTTCAATGCCTGTCTTTGCTGGAATGGAGGCTATGGCCATTTCAAGCGACCGAGTTACGAGGTCTATGACCGCGGCCGCGAAGCAAGCAGTTTCCGACGCGGAGTCAGGAAAGCCCGACGCAAAGTCAAGGCATAGCGACATGGAGTCAGCTTTTGGATCCAAACCCAGTATGGCTCCAAAGGAGGGCGGGAGTACAAAGAAAAAATCGAAGAATCAACACGCATCGCCAGTGTATAACACCGACGAGGCTAGGGATGGTGGAAGTGAACGCCAAGTCGTAATTAACGGCAAGGCACCGCCACCTGTCAATCCTTCTGATCCGTCGGCCCTTGCTCCCGACTCTCATCACGGTGATCAACCGTCAAGCGCCTCGTCAGGGTCTCACACTGGCGACGCCAGCACTGAGTTCCAAGAACAATTTGAACACCTGGACGACTCCCTACTTAATGTTGTGAATTCTGGCTGGCAAGGCCTGGATCTGGCGAAGTTAATTGCAAATAATTACGCCGAAGATGTGTTCTTCAAGCAGATCTTGGAATCGCCCAAGGCATTTCGGAACTTCGAGGTCGAAGATGGCTTAATCTACCTCAAAACCTCGGACAGCCGAGTACTTTGTGTTCCTAAAATCGATTACCGAGGCCATAACATACGTGAAATCGTGATCACGGAAGCACACTCGATTCTGGCTCACCTCGGTGTCCGTAAAACCTTGGACTACTTGCGCGACCACTTCTGGTGGAAAGATATGGTGGATGACACGCGCAGCTTCTGTGAATCTTGCATGACTTGTAAGCGCAGTAAGCCGAGTAACCAGAAGCCTTACGGCTTACTTCACTCATTGAACCCCCCTCTGGAGCCGTGGGATTCGGTTGGAGTGGACTTTGTTGGTCCCTTACCCGAATCAAAGAACCGAGACGGCGTCTTCAACTCAATTGCTGTCATAATTGACTTATTGACTGGGATGACTCACTTGGTTCCTGGGCGAATCAATTACACGGCTCGTCAAATGGCTGAACTGATGTTCGAACACATCTACAAGTTGCACGGCCTACCGAAGTCAATCGTTAGCGATCGAGACTCGCTATTTACCAGTGTATTCTGGAGACGGCTTCACGAACTCATTGGAGTTAAGCTCCATATGTCTAGTGCCTATCACCCCGAATCGGACGGAGGCACCGAACGCGCGAACCGAACAGTAACTCAAATGCTCCGCCAATGCATTGGCCCAAAGCAGAAGGACTGGGTGTCAAAACTACCAGCCATTGAGTTTGCCTTGAACTCGGCTCGCTCTGAATCTACTGGGTATTCTCCCTTCTTCTTGAACAACGGGCGGATGCCTCGTTCCCTACTATGGAACCCGGATCGGTCCCGTGAATACCCAGGAGTCGCGAGGTTTGCGCTGCAACGCCACCTTGCGATCATGTCGGCTCACGACAGCATGATTGCTGCGCGCGTCAAACAAACCCGCTCGGCTAATCGCAAGCGGCAGCCCGCACCTTTTGAAGATGGCGACTTGGTGTATCTATCAACCAAGAACATCAAATTTGAGAAGGGTTTGGCAAGAAAATTCGTCCCCAAGTACATTGGCCCTTATGCCATTACCCGGGACTTCAACAACGAATCTTTCCAATTGGACTTGCCATCAAACAAGAAGCAACGCGGGGTCCATGATGTTTTTCATTCCTCATTGCTTCGACCGCATGTCCCCAACGACGACCGGCGATTCCCTGGTCGCCTTGAGAACCAGCTTGGCATCTCTCTGGAGGGCGAGACAAACGAGTGGGCTGTGGATAAAATAACCAACCACTATGGACGTCGTTCTAAAGCTCTGTTCGAGATTCTTTGGAAATCTGGGGACAAAAGCTGGATGTCCTATGATCAGGCAAAGCGTCTTCAAGCTCTGCCTGAATACCTGGAAGCTATGGGTGTCTCAGACATCAAGGAGTTACCATATGGATCGGGAAAGCCCCCTATCCAAACTGATGAAATATTTGTTGGCTCGGCAACGGCTTATCTATCGGGACATAAAGGAGAAGGGTTGCCGGACGAGTTCACTAACTCTGCACGCCCTTCAATGTCTTCCAATCTCGGTGTCTTCCTCTCGTCTTTTGACACCTCGGGCCTGACCGAACGTCACCGTGCCTACAACAATATTCACTCCGTGCTTAAACGCATCAGCAAGCGCTACTTTCGCTTCCAGTACCTCAATTACGCCCCTTCGATCATTGATGCCCGCACCATCCGTCTTTTCACCGACTACAACGCCGCCATCATCCATGGCGAAGATCTTCCCGAGCTGGAGCCCGCTTTCTATGTCCAATTCGCCAGGGCTATGAATTCTTACGATGATTCCGGCTTCGGGTGGGCGTACCTCGAGAATGATCTCATTGTTTGGAACGACAGCCTCACCCCCGCTGATGCGGAATCATTCTGTGTCCTGGATGCAGAGACAACGGATAATATCCTGGGTGGGGATGAGGTTGCCGTCACCAAACTCTACTTCGCGAATGCCGAGCGCCTCAGGCAGCAAGCCGAGAGGCGTGAAGTGAAGTATGCTAACCAGCGCCAAGAGAAGAAGAACCTTACCTCGGAGCGGATCCCCGATGTCAGCTCGAAGAACGTGCGCGACTCTTTCACTAATAAGCGCAAGATGCTCGAGGATGCCGTCGAGGCTGCGAAGAAGCAGAAAGGGAGCGATGGTAATGCCGTCGCTGGCCTTCTGGTTCTGTCGCGGGTAACTCGGACGTCAACAACTCTAACGCCGCGGCCGGAACCTCCGATTCTACTGGGATGGACGTGTCCCGTTAGTCCGCCGTGTGCGTCGGCCTGGAGGGCGGATGTAACGGTGCGCTCTCGCGCAATCATATAATATACCTTTTTCCTTTCGTCATTCCTTACTCACCTTCCTTTTTCGTTACCTAGATGTTGACTTGCTCGTACCTTACCAATTCAACCATCTCTCTCTTTCGTTCCCATCATACCTATTTATACATACCATAAAAGCCTGTGATGTACTCGTACTTTCTTTGGTCAATTTTACGGTTACGCCACTTATCCCTGTTGGAGCGACCAACCAACAAACTGTAGTAGGGTTCGATGGATGATGACATATCACTGGATAATTCATTTTTTAAGCCACGCACACTTGTCCTGGGCACAATTCCTCTTGCATGGAAGATTCTATATACTATTCCTATGTCCTCAATTAATTTCAAGTAGAGAATACAGCTGAGTGCTGAATGCGACACATTGAAGGTCGATCAGTAACACATCAGAGCTGTGATCAACTTTCCTTTTGCTTGATTGTGGTTAAATCCAGACCATATTGGCCTCAAACTATTTTTCTTATGATAGACCACAATATCAGCTACATTCTTCCCCAAAAGAGTGAGACAATCTGACCAAGACTGATGATCCTAGATTTGAATATAACTGCACCGCGTATAAAAGCGTGACTCCCACATTTGTCAAAAGAGCTTCAGCTAAGTAAGAGACAGATGCGATGGAGCCAATGGATGACGGTGATGTGTGACATCCAAGGAACCCGACGCGTGACACTTTCCATGTCAAACATATTTTAGTTCCGTAGCCACATTCTCATACCTGGAATTCTCGGATTCTGCTACAGTATCACTTCTTATATGTTCTAGTATGTACATGATTAAATTCAGCATTTTCTGTAATTGATTGCAAGCTCTATGGGGGAAACATCAAAGTTGTCATCCAAGGAAGCCTACTACACTGTACGTCAGGGAACCCTCGCAATGTCCCGAATACAATTATGTAACGAAGCGGCAGAAATGAGGGGCCGGTTACTGAATCCGATTCTCGAAGCAGCATACAGAGCAAGGTGAAAGCTAGTTACGTGTCCCATCCTTTATTCAGGGGTGATTTGGGGGTAACACAGGTATGTGTTTCAGGAACGAGAACATTACGGCTGTTGCAAGTGCTCCCCGTCGCTCATCTCGGACAGGAAAAGGAGGCCAGAACGCAGCCGCATCCAGATCCAAGACGAGAAGGGCAACCACTAAAAAGGATGCCCAAAAATCGCAGTGGAAGTAAGCGATGGCAGACCCAATAGACTGTGTATATCTGATTTTATTGACAGGGGCTATGCGTTGGTCAGTGAATCCGAGGATGAATAGGAGGTCCTTGCTGTTTTTACGGTTCAACACTGATTTAAAGACCGGTTTCAACCCCGGTTTCGACGCTGGTTTCAACAACCGTTCAATGTGGGGTTCAACAAGAAGTGGATAGCTTTAAAACAGTCGTTAAACAGTTCAGCAACTGGATGTTCCTCAATTTTTGGTAATCAACTATGATTCGAATTTCCACTTCAGTGTTTTTTGGTACCCTCACCAGTTTAAACCAGTACTTTCGTTCGGTTTAAACATCGATTTTGCACTTTGATTTGAACAGCGGTCGTTCTGAGTTGTGGAGCATTGGGTATTGAACTGTTTATGTTTGAACACGGGAGAGGGTGTAAAGACTACCTTGCGAACATCTGTAGTGTTCAACTGAACAAAATTTCAACAGTGTTTCTCATTGAGACGCCAATTGTTTGAACAATCCTAATAGGGTTACTGCCAAGTGGCCATGCACGATTAGCTTGCTCCCCCTATCAAATCAGTGTTTGTGTGAAATTGATGTCATAAAATAATGTACTTCTACCTGACTGGTTACAGTAAGTGATTATGCGCATTCCAACTAAAATGGAATTCCGGGAGGACCGGGAGGACCGGGCACTAAAACATTCGCGCTGGCCTGCTGTACGCAAAGCCCGCTGGCCAGCTGTTGAGTTGATTCAAGCGCCAATTCAATGTGGTCATGAGTACCGAGGTTGCAGTTATACACATTCCAACGAAACATTTGGTTGAGTCACTCAACCAGACTACTTAGCGATTACCAAACTGGGACACAAGAGCGTCAACGAAAAGATCGATAACCCGCAGAATATTCTGGAAAGGTAAAAAATGTTCTTGGTGGGACCTCTGCAATCATGCATCTTCTTCCACCGTCTCCTCAACTGCGCGTTTCAGGTTGGAAATGGCTAGGTTTTTGCGGCGTCTTGCGTTTCGTCGCCCTTCTTTCGTCTTCCTCTGCTGCTGTATGTCCTCGTCCCGCCTTGGAACAGGCTGGGGGCCAAGACAGACGGAGCACAGACATGGATTGTCCTGCGTCCAGAATCCCGTACCGTAGCTGACCGTAATCTCCTCCCTCCTGCGGATGATTTTGTTGTTCGTTCGTACAGTCACTATGTGACCGTTGCCGTGTTGGGCAAAGTCGAACTACGACAATCAACTGCGTGAAACGACTGCAATGAAGACCACTCACCCGCGCATTGGGGGCACAGCAGTGGTTAACGAATCGAATAGGCCCGAAGAGGACCCTTTGCACACCATCCAAGTCCTGCATGACGGACAAGTTAGAGTGACTGGCACCGTCAGCTGGGTCGCTCGACAAGAGTCCTGTGAGCTCGTGTATGATCGTCTGCTGTGGCAACTCCTCTTCGGCAATAATGGCGAATTGACGGGGTCCGACGCCAGCAATGGGCACCGCGCGAACCGATACCACCGACCACCTTGCAAACAGAGCGGCATAGGCACCGACAAACCTGGAATCAGCGGCTGAGCCATGATTGAAGCTGACTGCGAAAGACCTACCACTTTGTTGCCTCAGCGTAGGCGCGGCCGAACCCAATCTCACTCTTCACCCATGCTTCCTGCGCCTCAACAAAGGTTGAGATGTCTTGCTACGCGCTGAGGGCCGTTTGGCCGGGTCGAAACCACCCGCGTTTAGCGTCGTTGAACGAGCCCTGGAAGCTATCGGCTTTCTGTTTGCTCAGTTGGGATGAGCTTCCGCTGAGCCGGCTAGGCTGATACTGCTGCGGGCCGTAATGGCGCCCTTTGACGTTTCGCTGAGCAAACAACGCCTCGACCACCGTGTCGTCGGTGCGGAGGCCGACCTGAAGCCGCACTGACTGAGTTGCTTGCAGGTTTCCCCATGCTTCACGAACCGGGTCGTTCAGCGGCGCCAGCATTATCGTCAACGTGTGAGGAAGGGAGGAGAAGCAGACGATGCCGACATGCCGAAGCTTTGGCTTGTTTGTTTTGTTCCTTGATGTTCCAGAGAAGCAGAAGATGACGACACATGCCGACACTCTGCGTTGTACATCTCGTACCATTCACAGCGCCGGCCCCTCAATTAAATAGACATATTAGTTAGCTATACTTCTTTAAGTATGGTACAGTTGGGGACAATCAAAGTCCGCTTGTTTCATAGCGCAAGAACCGTCCTTTTTTGGATAAATCTGACAGCGGATTCGGATCCGGAGGGGTAAAAGGAGCCCAAAAACACACCTCCGAAGTTTTTCCTACGAGCCATTGTTTTTCTCAATATTTTGGGTCAGTTGAACGACATTGTATGTACCTCTCTGAGGGCTCTGGGGCTGATATATGTCTACAACATCCTCCACACGAAATGAAAAGAGGTCTGCACAAGCCACATGGCTTCTGCGGATTGATTGACAATAAGATTTTGACTTCCTGGAGGCTTTCGGACGAAAATAGGTGCCAGATCAAACCACTTTTCACACGTTAATTGCTCGATAAATTTCCAAGATGTTGTCGGAATCGTAACCAGCTCACGAAAAGGCATCGATTACCGATTTTTACATATTTTTAGCTATCTATTGAGACATTTCTCAATATTTTGGGGTCCGATCATCGATCTTTTGAGAATTTGGACATTGTGCTCGTGCCAATCTCTCCATTTACGTGTAAAATCACCCCCTAAATCGTTACCGTAGGCTTGGGAGCCATCTGCCGACGATGGCATCCTAGTTTCCCACGGTCCCCAAATAGGCGGGTTTTGATTGTCCCCGACTGTAAAACAGATATTTCGCCCCGAAACTCAATTTAATATATCTGATTTGGGACTTAGCAAAATCTAATAATATTTGTTTTACAATACTTAGAGAAGTGTAGCTAACTAAAATGCCCACTTAATTGATTGGGGACAGCTCTGATTGGCTCCTAATCAATTATTATAAGTGCACCTTTTAGTTAGCTATACTTCTTTAAGTATTGTAAAACAGATATTATTGGATTTTGTTGAATCCCAAATCAGATATATTGAATTGAGTTTCGGGCCGGAATATTTGTTTTACCATACTTAAAGAAGTATAACTAACTAATATGCCTATTTAATTGAGGGGCCGGCGCTGTGATTATACATTCCCCACCTCACACTAATATTTCGCTCTCACAGTGCTGGCTTTGAGCGTCCGAGTTTGACTCCGCTCCCCCGAGCGCGTTCGAGCCCTGCTCCGCCTCTCGCGCGTTCGAGCCCTGCTCCGCCCCTCGCGCGTCCGAGCCCAGCTCCGCACTCGCTCTCGCCCCCGCCCGTAGACCCCTCCTCGCTCGTACCGCCCCGCTCGCTCACTCCCGTGTGTCGTCCGGACCCCAGTCCTCATACGGCGTCGATTACTACGTCGCACCCAGCACCCGAATATATTAGTAGACATGTACATACCGTGTACATCATCATCAACTCTGCGTTGTTGATGCTCGCGTGATCGGCATCGGTCGGCATTGGCTGATGCGAGGAACCACTGCCGGCCGCTGGCCAGCCGCGAAGTTCTGGTGGACATCAGTGGCACGTGGCGCACAACGCATAAGGATGGACACGGGTACACCCGCGGGTACCTTCGGGCCTACCCGTACCCGGACCCGCAAAAACCGTACCCGTGTACGGGTCGGGTCTAAACCCGTACGGGTTACCCGCGGGTCCTCAATGCACCCGCGGGTCCCCAAACCCGTCGGGTATTCCCGCGGAATTGCCAATATAAAAGTATGTTTTGCACAAATCTCAGTTGGAGGAGTTATCCTCTGGTTGATGATCAGAAATTATAGCACACAGTTGAGGATGGACTTTAAGCAGCAAGAGCAGCAAAAGTAAAGCGAGTTTGCGCTGAGATCATGATGACTCGGGGAATCTGAGTAATACCTTTCATTGGAGTGAGAAGGTTGCACCTATTTTTTTCAGAACTGGGGTTAGATTGTAAAATTGCCATCCATTTGCACCAACAGTCATGGCTGTTTCTAAGAACGACATCAAATAAATTTTCCGAACCTAGGATTTATTCTACATGTACTACCTTGGATATTCCCAACTGAAACATTTACCTTCCAGATTTCAGGGGTAAACCCACAGGTTCTTGAGCCCACTTGACGGAAAGTGTACAGGTACATCCTTTACACCTGGCACTATGAGGTCAGAGGGGAAAGTCCGGAAGTCTGAGCTCGGAGGATGCATATTTGGCTGCCATTAAGTCTCAAAAGATAATGTTTTACAGCCGTTATCAAAAGTATGTACGAGCGAAATTCTGTCACACCCGTACATACTTTTGATAACAGCTGTATCTCCTGAGATATTCCAAGAGCAGGTAAGGTATGTATAGAGCTACAGATGTAAGGTCGCGCTCAGCATTGGGCTTATCTTATCATATCTTATGGTTTTCTGCCCACTGGGTGTCCGGAGAAGGAAGAATCACCTAGAAAGAGAGGATCAAGAAAGATATCTAAGGTATTGGAACAGGTGTTGAATCCCTATGCTCACTGGTGGGATGGGAGTGCAAAAACCCGGATTTTCGGGCGTACTTCGCACACAATATTTACACGATGCTTTGAGATGAAAGAAAAATACTCAGTATCAGTGCTATATGGATCTCATAAGCACCTAAAATAACCGAAATTCTGTTCCTACGGCCCAACCCACGATTTAGGGCGGAGCAACAGATGCCAGGTAGAATAGGGGTCAGTTCCCCAAGGGGCTACCATTTCCCGAAAAATATAAGGTAAGGTAGGCGCCAGTCACTCACCGCGAACGCTCACGTGGTATGTAACGCGTGACGTGTGACGGCAAAAATTTCGAGACCTTGAACAATATAGCTCCAAATTGCTAGATTAGACGTTTCCCGAGGTGCGAAAAAATCGGAGTTTTTCTGGGGCATGATCAAATCAGAACCAACAGTCTGAAGAAGGTAGAATACGGAAAGAATACATTTGGTTAACTCCCTGCGAGACTGCCGACTCTTTCGGCTTGGTGTTTGATACGTAGATTACTATACATGAACCGTGAGAACCTTACGTCAGCGGCAAATATTTTGCACCCAAAAACCCAAACCGTGTCCATTCGATGAAATAACTCGTTCTGCATTCAAAGAAAATGGGTCATAAAAATGTTATACTGCTCTACATACAGGCCATATTTTAACAAACTGAAACCAGGGATGTCTCGGGAGGACCCAAATGCTTCATTTCTAGGTTTTACTTTTTGTCCAAATGTTTTGTGGCCAGAGCCTTATCGTTGTCACGCTTTGGTCACGTGAGCGTTTGCGGTGAGTGACTGGCGCCTACCTTAGGTGTCAAGCAAATGCCACCAACGTTTATGTAAGCCAGCGTGACATGTCCAAATATGGATAAAAAGAGGGGAAAAATGCGTCAGATAATCAAGCCGCTCGATTTCACAAATCTGGCTCCAACAAAATGTACGGATAGTCACCCCAAAGAGGTTGACCCACCCAACTTTGGTCCCAACCGAATCCTAAATAAGTTTATGTATTTATATTATTTGATCCCATCTTTCGTCTTTCCTCGCGCCCTCACCACCGTTCTCCTGCGCTAGCATGGGGAAGAAGCGGGGCTACGTCCTCACGCGACTTGGTAACTTTGCCAAAGGAGTTGTAGAGAAGCTGTCCCCGCGGAAGAAGAGAAAAACTGACGAGAAAGAGAATGTACGTGCATCTATATTGACGCGTCTCAGTCGCGTGTCGTACGCGTCGCACGCGCCGTACGCGTTCCTTTCTCACATTCCGTGATTCCCAGGCACCTCTTCCCCCGTCTCCATCCACTTTTGAGACCCCTGCGCCGATGTTCTCACAGAATGCCTCAGATGTCTTTCTTGCATCTGATTCGATGCCCCGGCGACATCCCCTCACGTATACGGGCTTCTTTTACGCACAAGCGCCGTCTGGACCTCCCGTGTCTGCCCCGGATCAGACTTTCCACGTCTTCTCCCTTCCTCCGCCGCCGCCGAGACGCCGCGCGACTGTGGAAGAAGTGCCGGATGAGGACGACATCTCCATCCTTGCCGGCCGGGCTGGCCCACTGGATTCTGACGACGAGGATGATGCCGCAGATGAGCTTCAGGCCGAAATGGCCCGAGCTACCTCCCCTCGTCAGTCCCGCCCGGATGAAGTGCCGCCCTGCCCCGGTGCTTCCACTTCCACTTCGGCACTTGACTCGGCACTTGACTCCGAAAAGCCGCTCCCGGACGGAAAACTGCGGGAGGCTCCCTCTATCTCCATAGCCTCAGCTGCTCTGAAGGATCTACGTGAGCTTCTTCGCCCCCATCGACCATCTGGAAAGGGTCGATCCGGAACTCGACTCTTTCACCCGAATTCGGATGGAATCGATGCAAACCTTGCTTAATTTTTACACTTCCCCCCTATCTAAAACTTATGGATTCTGGGCTGCCTCTTCACTGCAAGCTGCTGTATCTCTCGGGAAGGGAGTCTACTGGTCTCGCCAAGTGCGTGTCTTGGCCCGCGGATTTATTGCGGATCGTACCGTTCTGCCTCTGAATCCATATGGGTATTGGACAACATCCATGCTAGTCGACGAGGAACTGAACTCGGATATAACCCTGTATCTACAGGAGCTTGGCAAAGACATCACGGCTCACAAATTGACCGAATTCCTTGCTCGCCCAGACGTCATGCAGAAACACGGCATTTCGAAAAAGATCTCTGTTCGGACTGCCGAACGTTACTTACAGGAGCTCGGTTACCGGCAAGTACATAATTCAAGCCGTCAGAAATTGTATTACTTACAGTGCTTTTGTGACAGCTGGATGCACCCGAAGAAGGGACAATACGCCGATGGCCATGAGCGCCCGGATGTTATCGCTTACCGGAAGGATAGATTCCTCCCAGCGTGGCGCAAAATCCGGGTGCGAATGGATGCATGGTCCAAAGATAACCTTCCATTTTTTGGTCCGGATGTCGAAGGGCGGCGAATAGTCGTCTGGTTCCATGACGAAAGTATTTTTTATGCTCACGATCGCCGCCGTAAGACGTGGTATCACAAGGATGCACCTGCCAAACCGTATTCAAAGGGTGAGGGTGCATCCTTGATGATCGCCGATTTTGTTTCCTCCAAATACGGCTGGTTGCGCTCGCCAGATGGGACACGTAGCGCCCGAGTCGTGATGTTTCCGGGCAAGAACAAGGATGGCTACTTCACTAATGCCGAGATTCGGGATCAGGTATGGCGCAATATTGTTGATACTCATGGTGTTCACGGTACTCTCAGGCTGACGTCGCAATGGATATTCTGAATGAATTCTATCCCGATGAGGATCACGTCTTTGTTTACGACAACGCAACGACACATCTTAAACGACCCGAGGGATCTTTGTCCGCCACCAAAATGCCGAAGGGCCCGTCAGCCAACTTCTTTGTTGAGGTAAACTTGCGTGACGAGAATGGCGCGCAGGTTTATTCCAGCAGCGGTGCATATTGCAAACAGAAAATTCGCATGGCTGACACAGATGGGAAGCCTCAGGAACTGTATTTCCCCGACGGCCATGCCCAGGCTGGGCACTTCAAGGGACTGCTTGTGCTTCTGGAGGAACGTGGCATTGATACAGCTGGTAAGTTGGTGCAATACAAAGGTTTCAAATGCGCGCCACCTGCATTGGACTGCTGCTGCCGCCGGCTCCTCTACAACCAGCCGGACTTCGAAAACGTCAAATCCATCCTCGAGATCGACTGCGAGAAGCGCGGGTTCCAGATCATCTTCCTCCCCAAGTTCCACCCCGAGCTTAATTTTATCGAGCAGTGCTGGGGTTACGCAAAACGGATCTATCGGCTAAACCCCGAGTCCTCCCGAGAGGATGCTCTGGAGAGGAATGCATTGGCTGCGCTCGATGCCATTCCACTTGCCTCGATGCGCCGGTGAGCTTGGTTCGCCCTGTTCAATTCCCAAACTGAATTCCGCTAGATTTGCCAACCGCTCGGAACGCTTTATGGATGCATACAACATTGGTTTGAATGGCTCTCAGGCAGCTTGGGCAGCACGCAAATACCGTGGTCATAGAACACTGCAGGAATGGATTTGGGATGAGTTAGAGGCCGCGGGGTTAATGTAATATGCAATGTGTCCCGGGAGTGCATCAGACGCCATACAATTCTGACATGTAGTCAACCAATTTGAAGCATTTTGTGCTGGTGATTTTTCACAACATATATTCGATGTATACCTACAATATGTTGGAGCCAGATTTCGTCTGAATAGCTCGAGACTAGTGCTATGACTTTACTTTTCATTTATCGCGTCCATTTCTCCTAAGGTGGAGAGCGTGGGAACCCCGCACCTTTATGTAAGCTACTTTGTGACACCGTTATAACTATATAACACACCATCAAAAAAATATTATGGATGCTAGGAAATGTGCCTATTAACAATGTTAACACTTCCTAGGAAGCAGAATCCTCAAAAAGGACACCAGTCCAAAGTTATAAGCACTTCTTTCCTTTTTTGGAAATTATGTTCCTACAGCACTTTCCATCCATTCTGTGCGATTTTGGTCAGCCGGAATGGAGGATTTGGACAATTATGTAATCCCTCACGTGACCGGCCCGACCCTTCCGGCGTCTCATATCGGGGAAGGTGATGCTTCGCAGCAAGTGATGGGTTACATACAGGCCTGCAAAATATCCTGCCAGCAGCCCCAAAATCCATTTTTTGCTGCAGCCAGTGAGCAGCTGTCACAATATGCTACTAGGCATCCTATATTTTGGCCTATGCTATGTGTGGGTATCAATCATGCTAGGCTATAGAGGAAGCATTGAGCTGGTGGGCCTGCAAAATGGGCTGCCAGTGGCCTCAAAATCCATTTTTTTTGCTGTGGCCAGTGAGCAGCTGTCAAAATGTCCAGTTGGGCCCCCTAGAATTCAATTTTCGGCCTGCGCTATGCGGGGCCTAGCCTATTGAGGGGGCTGGACTGGCAAAATGGGCCATTGGTAGCCCCAAAATCCATTTTTTCGGCCCGCGCTAAGCGCGGGCAAGGGAGCTCCCATGGGAAAAAAAAGAGGAGTGATGAATTACATTTTTTGGCGCGGATTTATTGAATTTTTTGTTCTCGACCTCAAGATTTGGACGGACACGTCACGCTTTGTCACGGCTTACGTAAAGGTGCGGGGCTCCCACGCTCTCCACCTTAATTCGGATCATTGTGACTGATGTGACAGGGGTTGGTGGCATTTGCTTGACGCCTACCTTACCTTATGTCGAAATTCCTATCTCAGAGGGCGAAAAATCAGTCATTCCCAGGGCTTCAATTTGGCCCGAAACAGCCCCAAATTACCCAGGGTTTCGGTCCCAAAGATGGTCGGATTTAATCGGTCGCGCGACCGATTCGGTCGACCCTGGGAATGGCGGGGTTGCCGCCCTGGGAATGACCGATTTTTCTGGGTATACGTTCTCGCGTGATCCTTATCTTATCGGTACCCGGAACTGATCCGGCGGAGTTTAAATAAATGATAAGAAAAGATGGACCGAGATCACGCTAGAACTCTCTCGGTCTATCTTTTCTTATCATTTATTCAAACTCCGCCGGATCACCGATAAGATAAAGATCACGCGAGAACGTCTGGTGTGAGAACCTAAAGGTCGGCAATCCAGATGAAGACCGGGAGGATGTATTCTGGCACCGAGCGGTGAGTTGAATGACGAACAGAGGGAGGATTCCGAGAGAAGTGGGGGTAGATTCTCAAGTACTGACAAAGTTGATCTACAGGGAAGTAGGGAATACGTGGGCTGTATTTATACAGAACGGATGTGATAAGCATCAGGGTTGGAACAATAAAGTAGGATGAGAAATGGAGAGTAAACAATAGGGGAAGTCAGAGTGGAGGAAACATGGTCGATTCTGCTTCGATTCAGCATCCGATTCTGGTCGGATTCTGAGTGGAGTTTCGGCAGAGAATCGACTCGACACTGCCACTGAGTCGACAGAATCGAAACAGAATCGGAGTTCCTCCTCCGGAGGAGGAACTCCCACAGAATCGCGAAACAGCTCGAACGAAACTGAAACGAAACTCACATCTGATCGTTTGATGATGCGAGAATCGGTCCCCAAGAATCGAAGGCTGAATCGGTCCGGTCAGAATCGGATTCGATTCTGTGTCGATTCTGCAGTTAGAATCAGACCTGAATCATGGTCAGAATCGAGCCAGAATCGACATAGAATCGTCCACTCTGACTTCCCCTAATAGGGCTGGGTGAGGAATGGAGAGTGAACCATAAGACTGAGTCATGGAATGGAGAGTAGACAATAAGACTGAGTCAAGGATGTAGGAAATCAGAGAGAACAATAAGAGTGAGTCATGAAAGAAATAAGTAAGTATGAGTCAAGTGATCGGAAGAATTGGGAATAACAATTAGACCCAAGATCCAAAGAATGGAGAGAATAATTCAGGTGTGCATGTGACCGATAACTCGGAACCGTGAGAGTGAGGGGTTTCTCTTTTTTTTTTTTTTTTTTTTTTTTTTTGGAGCGTTTGGGATAATGAATCTTAGTCTGCAGAAGCATTCCAAGCTCATCCGCTTGTGTGCTGGCTATTAGCCAGTCGCTGCCAATGGAAGTTGTCCAGGAGGAAATGCCGTTACGCACATGTATTAACCAGTGTGGGACTCCGGCCTTCAAACGAGGCAGCCGATGCTGCAGCCAAGCGCGCAGCACAGACAGGAAACTTTGGAGGGTCCATAGTGGCTCTCAAGTCCCTGCCTTAGAGCTCGTTCGGATGCACAATCGATTGTGGATTGTCGGATTTAGTGCCCAATATAGTAATCGGATTGTGGCTTCATTGTTCGGCAATCTTGGGCAACGTCAGACCGTGGCGACCGTTGATGGTCCGACCGTACTCCGACGGACCCTCGGAGCCTTGGTCCGCTTGACAGCAGACCCCCCCGAAATCTATTCCCCGTAATTTTACTGTAATCATTCACAACTATTATGGTGGATTTCAACTAATCAGAGGTTATTATTGGCAAGTGATGAAAAACACAGTTTTATAGTAATTATTAATGTCTCCGTTTTGTTGATTTCCCCGTGCCGGTTTCTGCCAAAAACAACGCCTGCCATTTTTCTTTTGGCTAGCCCAACCATCTGCATGGTCCCAGTGCGACCACTTACTTTGAGAGAGCGACACAGACCGCCAGCTTCGAGCACAGAACCTGCAAAAATATTGGTGGATTATATGTTGCCGACAACGGACCAAGAAATTGAAGAATCCAACTCAAGATCCATTGTCCAACCATTGTGACCATCAATGGTGTTGCCACGGTCTGACGTTGCCCAAGATTGCCAAACAATGAAGCCACAATCCGATTACTATATTGGGCACTAAATCCGACAATCCACAATCGATTGTGCATCCGAACGAGCTCTTACAGCAAATCCGCGCTGGCCCTCACCCATACGAGGCTCTTGCAGCGGGTAGCGAAGAAGCAGTTTACACGATCCCCACGTTATCGCCGGATCAAAGACATTGACCCTTCCATGCCATCCGCCAAATTCCGTAAACTCACCATACCACTTCCCCGCAAACACGCCTCCCTCCTCTTTCAGCTGCGCTCCCACCATGCTCCACTCGCGCGACACCTCCATCGTCTCAAGAAATCCCCCACGCCCGACTGCCCGTGCTGTGGCGCTGCGAACGAAACCGTCGAACACTACCTGCACTTCTGCCCGGCCCACGAGGGTGCCCGCCGCAAACTTCACGCTACCAGCCGTCTAGCCCGCTACTCCAAACATCTCCTGACTGACCCCACTCTCCTCCCGGATCTCTTCCTCTTCGTTCAACGCTCAGGTCGATTCCACTCTGTATTCGGCGACTTCAAAGAACTCGAGCGCCCTCAGTAGATTTCTCTTACTCTTCATTTCCTCTCCTCTCCCTCTATTATCACCTCATCATCACGGAAACTAGATATACTAGTGGCTTTCAGCCCTATACCCTTATACCCTGCGGAATTTCCGCTTCGCAGTCGTCCCGTCACGACTTGCAAAGTTTCGAGCCGGCACTATCCCCACCGCAGTACCTACAATCTCACGATACACTTAGCTCATTATACGCCGGTTTATCTTCTGGCAACGAATCTTCATTCATGAGCAGACCACTCCATGTGTTAAGGACAAGTTGTGAACTCTTCTTTCACTCCGACCACGTGGTACCCCGACTAGGACCCCGGAACCGGCAGTGGCACGGACGACTCGACGCGTCGCCGGACGCGTACCTCTACAGCGATCGCACTGTAACTTTACAAGACTGATAATCTATTGCATATCTACCAAAGAGTGAAAGAACGATGTCTGTTACTCCCAGGGGAACACCCCCAAATCTGCCTACAATGGATCCGGCCCTCGTCAAAGACATACAAGCCCGCACCGGCTCTCTGACGACGCGAGCCCAGCTAGTCGATGCGCAGAAATCAAGCACTGTGAAAGATGCCACCTCGGCGCGGCATTACTTGGAGTCGAGCCACTTGCTCGCCAAAGACGGACGCTTCACGCGGAGCGAATTGTTCACGACGCTGATGAAACTGGCTTCTTTGCCGCAGGCCACGCTAGCGAAATTGTCGAACCCCCTGAGAGCGCTTGCGTACCTGGGGGAGGAGATTGATGATGCTGTGGCCGCGGAGGTGGCAACCGCCGTGGGCGACGCGGTTTCGCCTATCGTAGAGCAGGTGGTCGTAAACCAGCGTGCCCTACAGGAAGATGTGAAAGAACTTACAGGTATGTCATCCTCCTTTGTGAAAGCCATGGAGGAGTCGAGAGAGGAGGTGCGTGCGTTGGGGGCACAGGTGAAGGTGATGAAAGAGGCAGTCGATGCTGCGGGGGTGGCAGCGGCTACCGCTGCCACGGAGGTGCAGGCGGTACGGGCGGTGCCGCATGGCCCGCGTTCGTACGCCGCTGCGGCGGCGGGCTCGATGACGGCTGAGCAGGCGGGCATCCTCGCAAGGGGGGCGCGCATGCGACGCCAGATATTGATCGACAAAGCCACCGACGCGACCGTTGACAGCCTGAGCATGCTCAGCGAGCTGGAACTGAAGGAGAAAGCAAACTTGGCCCTTACCATAATGGAGGAGAAGATGGAGGGGGCAGCTTTTGTGGGGGCAAAGAAGCTGGTGAACGGGGGGGTTGTGCTTGACTGCAAAGACGAGAAAACGGCGGAGTGGGTGAAGAAACAGTCGATTATGACGCAGTTCGTCTCCGCGCTGGGGGGTACTTGTGTTTACAAGCCTCGGCGTCTGGAGATGATCGCAGAGATGGTGCCGGTGTTGACACAGATCGACGATACCGGGACCTAGAGGTTGGTCGAGAAGGAGAGCGGGCTGAAGGACGGAGATATCGTCGGTGCCCGCTGGGTGAAGGTGTTGCACCGTCGTGCACCACAGCAGCGAGTGACGCACTTGAAGATTGAATTCGCGTCTGAGGACGCTGCTAACCACGTTGCCGACAACGGAATCTTTTTACAGGGACGATATATCAAGGTCCGGAAGTCGGAGGAGGAAGCACGGCGCTGCGCGAAATGCCAGAGTTATGACGGACACCCGGCTATTGTGCCGCCGCGGACAGGAGCAAGGCCCGGGGGGGCAGAGGAGGAGGGTGAAATTTCGGGGCTGGGGCGGGCCCCTGGCCCGGACTGGGCGGCGGATACTGACCGGGCTTTGTTTGCGGCGACGTCAAGGAATGAGGCTATGTATTCGGACCCGGCCGCATCCGTGGACGGGTCCAAATGAGTACACCGGTTGAGGGAGATCCGCCGCCACGCAGGCTGAAGTTGTGGCAGCAGAACCTGGATCGTAGCCTGGATAATCAGCACGAGTTGTTGCAGACCATGGGGAAGGATGCGTACCATTTTGCAGCTCTGCAGGAGCCGTACATTGGGCCGGGAAATCGCACGCGAGCCAATTCTCACTGGCGAGTGGTGTATCCGACGCAGCATGGGGAGGAGGGAAAGAGGACCAGGGCGGTCATGTTGGTCAACACGTCGCTGCCGACGGATGCATGGTCACAGATGCACGTACTGTCGGCAGACGTGGTCGCGATTGAGCTTCGGGGGGAGTTTGGGGTGGTGCGGATCGTCAATGTGTACAATGATGGTGACAACGACGAAACGCTGACAGTGCTACGCGACTACATGCGTGCCAATGCATGGGGGCCGGCGCAAGGGCGCACGTACTACATTTGGCTTGGTGACTTCAATCGCCACAGCCCTGTGTGGGACGAGGACCGCAATTTTCATCTTTTCACTGCAGCCGCGGAGGCAGCGGTATTCCCGCTACTGCAGCTGCTTGGGAGGTACCGCATGAAGATGCCGCTGCCTAAGGGTGTGCCGACACTGCGCGCGAAGGGAACGGGAAACTTGACGCGCCCCGACAATGTTTTCTGTAGCCAGGACTTCTTGGATTTCTTCGTGTCGTGCAATGCGTACCCGCTCCGAACGCCGGGAAAGTCGGACCATTTTCCGGTCATCAGCGAGATTGACCTGGTGCCGCCAGTGAAGAGGGTAGAAGAGAAGAGGAATTGGATCACGGGTGATTGGGACGAGCTGGAGAAGATGTTGGAAGGGGAACTGGAGGCACTGGGAGATGGGGACGTGGATGGATACGCCAGCGTGGAAGAGGTTGTGAGGGCGTTGGAGAGGTTGGATGCGGTGGTGTGGAGATGCATCGAGAAGCACATTCCGATTGCCAAGGTCAGCCCGCACTCGAAGCCTTGGTGGACGCCCGAGCTCTCCGGGTGCAAGAAGGAGAGGGACAAGCTGGCGCGCAGGTCCTACCGGCAACGCGATATCCTGGACAGCCCAGCCCATGAAGAATACCGCCGGGCGCGGAACGATTTCTCGGCCAAGATAAAGGCCGCGCGGGACAGATGCTGGATAGATTTTCTGGAGGACATTGACGACAGTGATGTGTGGACGGCCGGGCAGATGATGAAGAGGGGTCCGACGGATGGGGGGCGGACGAGGGTGCCGGATTTGAGGCGGAAGGTGGCGGGGAGGGAGGAGGTGGCATCGACAAACACACAGAAGAGCGAGTGGTTGGTGGAGGAGTTTTATCCGGGGCGTGGGGTGGGTGCAACGGACCCGGCGGAGGACACGGTCTACCCGGAGCCACTGTGGAAGTACGAGCCGCTGTCGGAAGCTCAGCTGCACCAGGTTATTGCCAAGATGAAGCCCTGGAAGGCGACCCGCTCGAAAACCTTCCCGAATTGCGTCTACAAGTTCTGCGCGGCGCAACTGGTCCCACGACTGCAAAAGATCTACCGGGCGTTCGATGTCTATCAATACGAGCCAGAGGACTGGAAACGCACCGAAACCATAGTCGGTAGGAAGCCAGGGAAGCCGGACTACTCGGCGGTGGGCGCGCACCGTCCATTAATCCTGTCGCACGGGCACGCGAGGCTCCGGAACGCAGGGAAGAACCTACAGGCGACCGTTAATGCAGAACACTACGGGATGCTACCGGAGAACCACTACGGGGGGAGGCCGGGGAGAACAGGGGTGGATATGGTGCAGGGTTTGGTGAAGAAGATCAGAGATGCGTGGAGGAAGAAGAAAGTGGCGACTCTGCTATTGCGGGACGTGAAGGGGGCGTTCCCGAGTGCTATGCTCTCGAGGGTGGTGCACAACATGCGCATGGCGGGGGTTCCGCGCGAGCACACTGACTGGATGCTGCGCAGATTCACAGGCAGGACGACGCGGCTCGTTTTCGACGACTATGTGTCCAACCCATTCGAAATCGTCGACGGGCTCGATCAGGGTGATCCGCACTCGGTCTTGTGCTACCTTTTCTACAATTCCCCGCTCGCACGCATAGACAAGGACTCCGCCATTTACATCGACGACTATCACGCACTCGCAATTGGCGACAGTCTCCGCGAGACAACCCGAGCGATAACGGACTTGGTAACGAGGCAGGGGGGAGTGGATGAGTGGGGGACAACACATAACAGCAGATTCGGCACGGCGAAAGACCAGGTGTGCCATTTTTCGCAGCGGAAACGCCTGCAGCAACAGCCCTTTGGAGAAAAGGCGAAGTGGGTGCCGGAGGCGCGGCCAAACCTTGTCATCAACGGCGTGTTGGTGAAGCCTAGCAAGGCGGTCAAGTTGGTGGGAATCTGGTTAGATGAAAAGCTGACCTTCGGAGAGCAAGGGGCGGCGGCGTTGGCGAAGGGCCAAGAGTGGCTGATGAACTTCCGACGACTTGCGCGCGTCTCGGGAGGGATGGTACCAGCGTACATTCGGCGGTTATACCTTGCCATTTGTGTGCCGCGGATGTTTTACGGGGCGGAAGTATGGCTGGCGCCCTCGCAGCAGCGCGTGCGGGGGGCCAATCGACGGAAGGACGGGCGAGCGATCACCAAGAAGCTCGCCTCGGTGCAGCTACGAGCAGCGCGACTGATAGTGGGAGGAATGGTGTCTTCTCCGGGCGACATGCTGGATGCCCATGCCGACCTGCCCCCGATGAATCTGGCCATTGACAGACACCTTCAGAAAGCAGCAGTACGCTACGCAACATTACCTCCGACGCACCCACTGCACGCCGCCGTGGCGAACGTCAAACGATACGGACACGTCTTGATGTAATATTTCATCACCTGCATACTGGGGTTCAGCTGATGCAGGTCCCAGCGGACTTTAATATTTTGTGCCCTACAAGCTGAGCTTCAGCTGATGCACCTCCATAAGACTATAATATATTGCACCCCGCATGCAAAGGTTCAGCTGATGCACCAGATGGGCTATAATATTGTGTAACTTACATACCTGTGTTCAGCCCATGCAGATTGTGACAGACTGTAATATTTTGCCACTTACAGGCCTGGGTTGGGTCGATGCAGTTACTGTAATATTTTATCGCCTGCATACCGGGGTTCAGCCGATGCAGGTCCCAGCGGACTAGAGTATTTTTGGTCCTACAAGCTGAGTTTCAGCTCTGCAAGACTTTAATATTTCACCACGTACAATGCAGGCTTTGGCTGATCCAGTTCCAGATGGACTATATATTTCATCAGCTGTATACTGGGGTTTGGCTGATGCAGGTCCCAGCAGACTGTAATATTGTGGACCCTAGATGTTGATTATGCCACTGCAGGAATCATTAGGTAATAATATTTTGCAACCTACAGACCAAGGTTCAGCCAATGCACCATGTGAGGTATCATAATATTTCAAAACCACCAGGTTGAAGGTTGGCTGATGTAGGACTGTAATATTTTGAGCCCTACATGCCCGGGTTCTGCCACTGAAGGAATTGATACATATTATACCTTACATCCTCAGTTTAGTTAAAGCTGGTTTCAGTTGATGCAGGTCCGATAAGAAAATATATTTTGGTCATATTTGTTCCCCATCAAAACCACTACGCTTGCATCCATACTTGGGAATTTTCTTTGTTTCCCCATAAAGACCACTACACTTTTGTCCAAATATGGTAATTATTCTTGGAACTCACTTCTCTAGGCTAATTCCAGACCTTATTCAGAACCTATTTGAATCAATGTGTATACACAAGTATAAATTATTGCAACACAGGGTACTGACAGTAATGTCAATATAAAGAGGGAGCAGCTTGTCCATCAGGTCCTGACATTGTAGATTTTTGCTCCGCCTTCTCAGAGGGTAGGAACATGCACAAGTGGTACATACCTCACTTATCCCATGTTTTATCAATGGACTGACCATTCAAGGATATAGCTATCTACTCAAACAGCTAAAACACATAGGCTGCTCTTTGACAGTTGAATAGCAATTCCCAATGGTTGAATACAGAATATAGCTTTTTTAAGTCAATATTTTACCTATGGGCATATTATAAAACATTATTGAAAAGGACTGGAGCATGCACAAAGTTGCTCTAGCAGGAGACTAAAGTATACATGTTGAGAAATTTTGTGAATGTCCAGAAATATGTCAAACAACATAATATCTTGGATCTTCTTGATTTTGCAGTATGTTATACCGACACTATATTAGTATTTTTCAGCACTGAAAGAAATTCTATCTCCATAAGTATACACCCAGTAGGCCCTTGCCGAAGTGAAAATGAATATAATGTATGATTTTGTTGCTAGTGTAGCAAATATACCAGAGCTTCCTGACTCGGGCATTGTCAAGATATATATCAAGTAGTCAACATACATCAAATAGAACATGCCAGTGTCTCAAGTCTGGGTGCTTTAGCATGAAAGATGTTCCAAAGTTCTGGAATGAAAATCAGCATGAAATCACGAGAGATAAGTACAAAAGAACATACTTGAGCTCCCAGTGGCTCAAATTTACATACCCGGAGGTTCCGAGGTCCTGTACCTCACAGGAAAGACTAGTCCCAATTAGGAAACTGCTCGCTCGGAGCATGTAAAATAGCTGCTACTAGCTAGGCAGGCAGCAAAATATTATGGTCCTGCATCAGCAGAAGCTGGGTATGCAGGACCCAAAATATTATAGCCCATCATCAATTTGTGGATAAGCCAAACCTAAGATTGCAGGTGGCAAAATATTCTATGCTCACATCGGCCAAACCTAGGTACATAGCGTTCAAAATATTATGGTATCTCAGACACATGCGCTGAACCCAAGCTCGTAAGTTGCAGAATATTATAATCAATCAATTCCTGCATAGGCCAAACCCCAGGAGGCAGGTGGCAAAATATCACAGTCTGTCAATATCTGCATGGGCCGAACCCTGCATTGTGCATTCAAAATATTATCGTCTCTCAGACATTGCATTAGCTAAACCTAAGCATGTGGGGCTTAAATATTACAGTATGTAACAAATTGCAACAGCCAAGCCCTGGGATGTGGGGCGCAGAATATTATAGTCTCTCAAATGGTGCATTGGCTGAACCTAGACATCCTCGGTGAAGAATAATACAGGCTCTCATATGGTACATTGGCTGAACCTTTGTGTGCAGGGTGCAAAATATTATAATCTTATGGAGGTGCATCAGCTGAAGCTCGGCTTGTAGGGCCCAAAATATTAAAGTCCGCTGCGACCTGCATCAGCCGAACCCCAGTATGCAGGTGATGAAATATTACAGTGGGTCATTATATGGATTGGCCAGACCCTGGCCTCTAGGTGGCTAAGTATTATGGTCTATCAAAACCTACATAGGCTGAACCCATGTATGCAAGTTGCATAATATTATTACCCATCTGGTCCTACATTGGCCGAACCCAGTGATGTGGGCATAATATTATAGCTCTGAAAATCTGGTTGGCTCCTCTCTAACACCTAGGTCAGATAATATTGTAGAAATAATATTATTGCTGAGGAGCCCAGGACTTTGCCGAAAATCCGGCGGATTTCGGGGGACCCTAAACTCTAGGGATTAATCATACGTAGGGGGCCTAGAGTGCAGGGCATTATTGACTGCATATTGTGGAAGCCTGGCGTGGGATGCTACATCTGGGACATCTTCCACCGGAGACTGACGACGACGAGAAGAAAGCATGCGAATTTTCGCCTTCGGGTGGATTGGACACCGGGACACGTCGACATTCCTGGGAACGAGGCTGCGGATGAGGCGGCCAAGCGCGCGGCACTGGAAGGGAGCTTCGGAGGGACTCTCGGGGTCCTGAAGAAACTCCCCTACAGCAAGTCGGCGTTGACGCTGACGCACACTCGGCTCTTGCAGAAGATAGCCAAGAAACAGTTCAGGCGCTCGGCCCGGTACGCCCGCATTAAAGATGTGGACGAATCGGTGCCATCAGCCAAGTTTCGCAAGCTGACGACCTCTCTCCCGCGCAAACACGCCTCCCTGCTCTTCCAACTTCGCTCCCACCACATCCCTCTCGCTCGTTATTTACACCGGCTCAAGAAATCCCCGTCACCCACCTGCCCGTGCTGCGACATGTGCGACGAAACCGTCGATCACTACCTGCATTTTTGTCCTGCTCACGAGGAGGCCCGCCGACTTTTACACGCCACCAGTCCACTAGCCCGTTATTCCAAACACCTCCTGTCCGATCCCAAACTCCTCCCCGATCTCTTCCTTTACGTCCAGCGTACACGCCGCTTCCACAGCGTCTACGGTGACTTCAAGCCGCTAGAACACCCCGATGAGTAGATTTCTTTCAGTTCCTCTTACCTATCGATATATTTCTCTCTCTCTCTATTTATGAACATGCTCACGACCATTTATGACCCTATATCTCTTTATTGGCCCCGGCCAATCTGCGGAATTTCCGCTTCGCACCCGTCTTGTCACGGTGTTGCAAAGTTTCGAGCCTGATGATACATTATAAATTACAGTTACATGACAGATTACGATACAATAGATAGCTTTATATCTACCATATGTCTTAGACACACTGGATATAAAACAAGGATTAAAAAAAAAAAAAAAAAAAAAAAGGACAAGTTGTTTTTTCAACGCGAGTGGTCCAAATTTAATTTTGTCTGTTAAGAGACGGTCACGTTGCAATGCTGTATTGATTGCTCTTAGCCACCGGTTGTGGATTTCTGTTGTAGTAAGTACTACATTTGGGCTCTGAATTACTCGGGTCAGTCGGAGATTCCAGATTAGGTGCCACGCAACGGACACGAGGATAGCATATACAGTTGTGGACAAACAAAGTCCACCAAAATGAAAGTCGAGTTTTTTAGCCGAGATGAATGTTTCAATCGATAGATCTCGTCGAGAGCTCTCGATTGTGCTATAAGATAAGTAATTATGTCGAGCCGTTCCTCCGGAAAAGGGCATTTAGTATCCAGGAGGGTCCAAAATTTTGGCGGCCCCTCAAATATTGTGGGAAAAATATGAAAAATAGCGCAATCGACGCGGCTCATTGAGCCGCATCTGTATCTGTAAGAAAGCGAATATTGTATCGAGTGGTTCTTACGCAATAAAATGTTCTTTCTTCGATCAAATGTCACGATTTTATGATCCGTTTGATGATTATATCGCTCAAATGTTGTCACACATTATGACCGGTATGGGTACGGTTCTAGGGAGCTGCGATACCAATCTTGAACACTTGCATCTCCCACATTGGGTCACATTGCACGGACTGGGACGTCTCGTTGATCGCATCACTGTGGCTATGCTAAACAAGGATAAACACTTTTTTCGCGAATCGTCTCTATTTGCAAATCTAGTTTGTGGATCTTGGCGAAAAATTTGGCGCCGCTACTTTGTCGTGGGAAAAACTTCGGAGGATGTTTTTTGAACTCTTTGGGCCAGTCTGGTCCCAGGAAAATTGGAATTGGGACTTAAATAAGTCTAGTTAAGGCTACAGGCAATTTGTGGACTTTGCTTGTCCACAACTGTAGTCTCCCCTTCTCCGGGATTATAGTACCTTTGTCTGATTTGAATCGGGCAAGGTTGCAGCCCAAAATCAAACCCCAATTTAATGTTGGCCATTGTCCATATTTCTTGCCCCAAAGTTGTTGTGTTAGGGTCCAGATCAAGGTTTGACCAGGTGCGTTCCAGTGTTTCGGGAACACTACAAATATGACAGCGCCCTCGGATTTCCATCGTATCGATGTGGGTCCAGAAATCACCCACCCTGAAAGTATTGTGTAGGCATTTCCAGTAAAATTCACGTGTCAGGCGTTGCAATGTTACTGATCGAGTCGAGGTCCATATTGCTTCATCTGAAGGTGTGTAATCGAAAGTTTCTTGAACTGAGTATCGGGTGCGTTCAAGGTTTATGAATGTGGACTGTCGTTGTGGTTTGAGCATCATTTTTTGGATGACCTTGGTGAAAAATCTCTGGGAGCCTTTAGATAAAAGAATTCCTGGGCATTCGAACATCACGTCAATTTCCGTATCGACTTGGACAGTATTGATGTGATCGTTCGTTAGGGATTTAGCATGATTGTCTAACACTTTTTTGAATTGAACACGAGCTGTCCTCTCATTTAGGCGTGCGAGTACGGCTTTGATTAGGTGGAACATTGGGTCTAAGATGTTGTTCTCAAAAGTTTGTCGATCCTTGACTAGTGCTCGGGCTAGAAAATCCGACGAGGAGCATATGAAGAGCGGTATATTTACCTCAGTGTTTTGTAAAACCATGAGTAGCCCTCCCAATAGTGCCGATGCAAATGTTCGTGGTATTTCAGGTCTGTCGAATGTCAGTGTTAGGATTTAGGCTTCCTTGATTTCATCTGTCTCTTTGTTGATTTTTACGGTGATGGTTGGGTCAAATTCGGCGGGATGTACAACGTTTGCATGCAAGAAAACCGTCAAAGTACTGGGGGAGATTCCAGATATCTTCCGTCTCCGTGCAGGGATCTCAGTGAGTGAATCCTCAGCAGCAAAAATGCGAAAACCATTCCCAATATCGGAGAGTGTAAAATTCGGGTCAAAGGAACTGACCTGGTTTGTTTCTGTGACATTTTTGTTGGAATCCCATTCTTCATCTGTCAGAGCCAGTTCATCACATAGATCAGGATTGAGCATTGTTGGATTCCATTTTGGCAGGATACTGTCTATCAGGATCTTAGCCGTTTCAATGCATTCACCTGGGTTGTGGCAAGCAAATTCTGTTCGGTCTCGATAACACGATGGGCAACCACAGTTCTTGCGGCCTATTCCCGTTGGGTTAACTTGATGGGGCTTTCTTGGAATGGTTGATCGCCGGTTTGCAATAATGAAAATGTGGCTAACAGTTCGTGCTCCATGATTGAGTCTCAGGCAAGCCGCTGCTGTTCTACGCATGGCTCGTTGATAGAGAATTTTGTTCGTAGCCGGGTGTTTCCACATAGGCATGGCTAATTTTAAATTTTGACTGATTGATAAGCCTGTGAACTGGAGCTGATATTTTCGGGCAGCCAGTATCATTCGCTCAAGTTCGTCCGGCAAAGGAGTTCTCGGGGAAATTGGGACATGAACATCCTGCATAAAAATATTCAAAATTTGGCCTGGTCGAACATTAATGTAGCTGCCCTCCAGGAATTTTGCCAGGATATAGTCGACAAAAAAGCACCAAAGTGCACGTTCAGGGCCCTGTGTGAGGTATGCCTGTAAATTCCAGAGATCAATGGCTTCGTTTCGGGCGGGGATATCTAAAATCTGTTTACCGCCATCTGTAAGAGCTCGTTCGGATGCACAATCGATTGTGGATTGTCGGATTTAGTGCCCAATATAGTAATCGGATTGTGGCTTCATTGTTCGGCAATCTTGGGCAACGTCAGACCGTGGCGACCGTTGATGGTCCGACCGTACTCCGACGGACCCTCGGAGCCTTGGTCCGCTTGACAGCAGACCCCCCCGAAATCTATTCCCCGTAATTTTACTGTAATCATTCACAACTATTATGGTGGATTTCAACTAATCAGAGGTTATTATTGGCAAGTGATGAAAAACACAGTTTTATAGTAATTATTAATGTCTCCGTTTTGTTGATTTCCCCGTGCCGGTTTCTGCCAAAAACAACGCCTGCCATTTTTCTTTTGGCTAGCCCAACCATCTGCATGGTCCCAGTGCGACCACTTACTTTGAGAGAGCGACACAGACCGCCAGCTTCGAGCACAGAACCTGCAAAAATATTGGTGGATTATATGTTGCCGACAACGGACCAAGAAATTGAAGAATCCAACTCAAGATCCATTGTCCAACCATTGTGACCATCAATGGTGTTGCCACGGTCTGACGTTGCCCAAGATTGCCGAACAATGAAGCCACAATCCGATTACTATATTGGGCACTAAATCCGACAATCCACAATCGATTGTGCATCCGAACGAGCTCTAATATATGGGATCATATTTCCGATCCATGCACCTAGCATACGACAACTCTGTCCATCAGGTATAATCCTGATGTTGGGGTCGATTTCACCAATTCGCATTTTCTCGTTGATTCGTCCTTCCTTGATCACTTTGGCTCGGTATTTCGCCCGGCCAAACGGGAGTAGGACAGTCTTGTGTTCATTAAATTTTGCCGTTGAGGCTGCACACCAAAGCCGTAGAATTTCCCATAGTATTTCCAGTTCATCGTTACACGATAGATAGATTGAGGTATCATCAGCAATGAGTGAAATGACAAGATTTTGGTCAGTGCCCGGAATTTTGACCCCTCTCAGAGGTGAATTCCGTATGAGGCAAGCTAAAGGTTCTATAGCAAGATTAAACAATAGGCAGGAGAGCGGGTCTCCTTGTCGTACACCACGAGTAACGAGGAAGGGCTCACTGATCTGCCCGTTGATCATAACTACGGTCTCGGCATTTGTGTAGAGATTTTTGATTGTGTTACAAAATTTTGCTGGGAAACTCATATGTTTTAAGACTCTTAGCAGGTAATTGTGATTGATTCTGTCGTATGCCTTCTCCTGGTCAAGTGCGACTATGATTCCATCTTCCTCCGCAGCTTCTGCATAGTTCAGGAGGAATTTTGCAAGCTTGACTTGATCCTCAATTTTGCGTCCTTTCATAAATCCTGCTTGGTTAGGATGCACAAGAGATGGAGCGACATTCATTAAGCGTAGTGAGTAGGTCTTTGTCATCAATTTATAGTCACAGTTCAAAAGAGTTATTGGTCTGTAGTTACTAATCAATGACTTGTCTCCTTTTTTGAAAGCAGGACAGAGCCAGCCAGCATTATTGCAGTTTGCATATTAGTTGGCACAGCCCCGATCAACACTATTTTGGCTTGCCAGAGTAAATCAATTGTTTCTCGCTCATTTCTGGACCGATTGTCATAAGACCATGGGCTAAATTCACCGTTTTCTGGTGCACACTTTACGGTGCTAATTTTGCAGGCTCATACTAAGGCTTGAGAATCTTGGTTTCCACAAGCTGTTGCCTCATGCGCAAAATTATGCGATGGAGAAAAATCTATTCTGGGCCTCATAGAAGGTCAAAAAAGTGTAAGTACCGTCCAGCTAGCTCCTCCAACATTTTGGGGGGAATCGGGGGAGGAACGCGTCTACACAACGTGACGAAGTGCTCTGGTTTTCAACCTGTGAAAATGGTACGATCGGCGTTCAATTTTTCTTGCAATGAAAATGGTGGCAGTGATGGATCTTGAGTCCTGAATATGCACACATACTATCAGCTAGTGTGCTCCTCAAATTTCAGGCAAATCCGTTGTGGATTTAGTTGCGGAGTGCGGCAGCAAAAGCCGGATCACTGATCTGATCAATGGCTAAGTTCTAAACACCCCCGGCGAGCTCAGTACTTGTCCAAAACCTCCCAAAATTCAACTGGAGGTTCCCGGGTATATTCCAGCGATTTGACAGTATTGAAATTTTATGGAGATTGATTGGTTCTCTCGTATAAATTCGGATCATGATTTCACGTATGGTACCAATACACAATTTGAAATCTTGGTACCTACACATAAATCTGGTACGAGAAAATGAGGCTTAAGAAACGATAAATTTAGCATCCAATATCTAAGGAATCCGTGCAGTATTGAGCGAGAAACAATGCAAATGCTTTGGCGCATCAAATGTGCCGAAAATTTGCTGATCGGGGCTGTGCCAACTAATATGCAAACTGCAATAAATTTAGAGCTTTGTACAATGCCAAATTTTTCGATGTCGGCATATAGCCTTGCGAGAAACGTCAGTACATCAAACATGTTGCGATCTGTGCCCTTGTTTTGGCGGAATAAGATGTCAAGTAGTTTGTAGAATTCATAAGGAATTCCATCTATGCCGGGTGCCTTGCCATTGTTCGAGAGTCTGAGTGCTTCTCCAATATCTTCGGACTGCAAATCTGCATCCATGTCATTGAATTCACTCTCTGAGAGGTGGGCAGTACATTTCTCCAGTGTGATTTCAGTCGCCATCATCCTTCCGTATTCATCTGGAAGATCTTTGTCTTGAATAGAATTATGATAGTCTCGGGCCATGTGAGCCATTCTCTTTGGACGGGCTTCATATTGCGGAACGGTTGAGTTTGTGCTGGCATCAACCTTGAACTCATGTATTGATTCCTTCGGATGGTAGCCTTTGGCTGATTGTGTCCAAGATTTAGTACGTAAAGTTTCGCCTTCAACATCATATCGTGTTTCTGACAAGGCCTGTTTTTTTTCAGATTCTTCCCTCAGGTGGTCTGCAATTTTCTTCTCAAGAAAGTAGGCAGCCAAAGCCCTGTCTTCTTGTGGCATGTCTTCATCGTGAATCACAATACTCAATTGTGCCTTCCAAGTTCTTATCTGTCGGGTTGACTCACTGGTGATGAAGCGCGAGCAGTATTTACCATAAGATATCACATCAAATTTGAATTGGGCCCATAGCGTCTGGATGTTGTTGACTGGGTCTCGTTCCGAGTGCTCAAGATCATCGAGGTCCTTCAGAAGTTGGACAGCTAGGGCCTGGACATAATTCATGAATTTTCGAGTCTTCAATAGATATAGCGGCATACTCCATATGCCAGGACCGGGTTTTTCATTGGGTCTGCATGTTACCTGAGTTAGGACCAGTCGGTGGTCGCTTTTTACTGGGCAGTATTTAATTTCCCAGCCTCTGAATTTTTTGAACTGCTGGTTATCAACAGAGATTCGATCGAGACGAGAGTATGAGGTGTGAATTTCGTTCGTATGTTTGTCAGTTCTCTGTTGAACACACGTGTAATCTCGTGTGTCAGGGAATGTAGTACGCCACCCATCTTCTAGGCGCAATAAATTCTTAAGCTTTTTGAAGCTTTCTGGTACCATCTCTGCAGCCCCAGAATTTCGATCTAGGGGATCTTCAACAAAATTCCAATCCCCCAAAGCCACCGTTGGGAATGGAAGTTGCGGGTCATCAGCCCATTTTTTCCAAAGTTCCTTCCACATTTTATCCCGCTTCCGGGCGGTTTGGAGCATATATGTTCAGTATATTCAAGGATTCTCCATTATGCCATGGTACAGCGATCATGAAAGCACGGCCTGGGATCAGTTCATATTCACGGATATTTTCGGTGTCCAAGAATCTTTTGTTGAGTACAAAAGCGACACCAGCGGTGGAACATGGTTTTTCTTGGTGAGCTGAGTGAAATAGTTTGAACCAACGTCCAAATACATTATTGAATTGAGTTGCTGATTCAACATCGAAGTGGGTCTCCTGTATTCCCAGGATACCAAGGTTATTTGAGTCAATCGTTTGTTTGAGGAAATTGAATTTGTGGTTTTTGTGGTGCATAGATATGCTAGAGTCCAGGCCGGCAATGTTCAGTGAACCGATCATTAAATTTGACCGCGTGAATTTGCCTGACCTCAGTACACGCGGGGGTTTGTTCTTTTTCCGTATAGCCATGTTTTCAGTTTCCCAGCTGTCTGGGTCAATTCGAGGGTCATTTGCCTCGGAGCATATGTTATGTTGGATGTGCGAATGAATACTCATGATTTGTTGTACTAGAGCTCTCAATGTCCGTGTAGTTGTTATTCGCTTGTGTTATTTCATTTGTTACACACGGTTCGTTTATCACCTCCATGTCTCCCATACTCTCAACTAACCGCTGGTTGATACCTTCAGCAATATCACCTTCGGTACTTCTGGTACTTATTTCCAGCTCAACATTAACCACACTGTTGTGTGATAAGTGTTCAGTTGGAACACTGATACTGGGGAAGGTACCAACCCGTTGCTCTTCGCTTTGCTCCGTAACAGCCAGAGCAACAGAACCGTTACAGGAGGGGCCTAGTAATTGGTAGCCAGGGATAGGCCCCTGGGTACCCTGACTCCTGCCGATCTCGCATTCTGAACTCGCAGCCTGCAGGCACTCACGAGAGGGATGCACCACGTCCCCGAAACCCTCCCGTGCACCAGAAGGGCCCAAGGTACCAAAATCGGTGTCATTCGGTTGTATAGGCATAGTAAAGGTGCGTTTTAGGACCGCTGTCACGGAGTAAAGGTTTTGGTGAATTTATCAAGGCCCCATCCTCTGCCCACCATCTCTCCCTTCCTTCTCTCATTGTCTCCCCTCCCTCGCATGATCTTCTTCCTCAAACAAGGTCCTATTAGCCTCTTGTACATCTGGTTGTACCTTCCAAGTCCCTCACTTCCAGCCACGCCCAAACTCCATCATGCCCCAAGCAAGCCAAATCGGTTTAGTCAAGGGCGCACCTTGCTAGAAAACTCAATATCTAATACTATGGTGTGTGTGTGTGTTCTACTCACGCCCAAACGGGTGCTTTGCAAGCATGCACCTTCAAACCCTTCTGTGCCATCAAGACCCTCGTGCTCCCGGATCCAATGTTCTGCTCGCCTCTCTGGCTTCAAGTCTTCTCCAAGATTTCTCTTCTCTTGATTTATCGTCGATGATATCTCTCACCATGCGATGTTAGCCGTCGTTTTGTTTCAAGACACCTCTCAAGCTTCAAGTCTCAAGACTACCTCAAAGCCTCAATACTGCATGCTTGCTGCTTTCGTGCGCACCGTTCTGTGGGCTGCTGAGGCCGAACCTACTCCACTGTTTAGGGTTCGGTGAGGAACCGGCATGTCAGTAATATCGGTTAATAACATCATGTTAATAACTGTTAATAACTGTTATTAATATGTGCCTCCAAAACACCCTCAAATCTTTTGTGAATAACTGTGAATACCCCCCCGGCCTACAGCCCAGCCCTCTGACATTCTACTAGAAAGTCTTACATCCAAGAAACACAATTTGGCGCATCAATGACCGGAAATCACCGAGCTTCGGTACCGAGTGCATCACACCTATGACCATTCGCGTCAAAACGCGTCGCGTCCCACATCCAGCAAGTATGCCTTACCCACCCGCAGAAACGATCTCGGAGGAGGATTTCCAACAGGCTCTGGCTATGCTGGAGCATCTCCCGTTCAACTTACCCAAGAAGCTGGCTCACAAGGATTTCAGCACGTCGGCTTTTGCAGAATTCGTCCCGCCATTCTGTCCTGACAAGAAGTACCTCGACATCTCCGAGGACGAGGTAGAGACCCTCAGCGAGATGCTGAAGCGGTGCTTCATAACATCGATGAGAGTGTTCTACGGTCCGTGCAGCACGGCAGGGGTGGTAAGGTTTCCTCTGGTGCAGAGGATGAACAAGAGGCAGAGGAACCATTTGGTGACAATTCGGACTCTGAAACAGATGAAAGCGACCCAGAGGAGGATGAGGTCCCGCCGCCGCTCCCTATCGCATTCAAGATAGACTCCGACATCAACATTCACGCCCCTGCTTTGCTTGATCTCGTTACCCTGGCGGCTGCTGTTGATACTCCAACCGTTAACGCCACGAACCAGTCCACGGTCATTCCACCGGAAAAAGACAAGACAGAGGATCCCGATTGGGACTTCTAGGGCATATTTCGGGCGATTTTACAATGTTAACAACGGTTATTTACAGTTAATAACTGTTATTAACAATTTTGTTACTAACATGTGTGAAATAATAACCTGTCTCGGCCGCGCTTTGTTCTTAACATTTGTGACTAACCCTCGGGAGGTTCCTCACCGAACCCTACCACTGTCGTAGCGACCCCCGCCCCACCGCTGTCGAGCGTTCCACCCCTGCCACTTAACTTCGACCCTTTTAAACGTGTTATCAGAGCTGTCCGAACAAATTCCAAAAAGTGAAATAAGGGGTCCCGGACCCACCCTACCCTTCGAGGGTGTGTCCCGGCATCTTCCGGTGGCTGCCCCTTGATTCTCCCCGACAGAAGGCCGAAAGAACTCAGTACGCAGTAATTTACCTTCTTTTTCTTGTACTAACTCGAATGAAGGTAATAAACAAGCAAGAGTTTCAACAGACGATAGAGCTCACGATTGATAATTTTCTGCCAGCGAGGCTGACCACTTCCCTAAATTTTCAGACCTAACATTTTCGCAGCGCGGTAAGAAAACACAACCGAAACCCAACTACAAAATTGCGAAGAAGAAACCGAAAGAGGTCGATGAGCCGGAGGTGAGCGCTTTGGAATGGAAAGGTTAGCTCCAGTGCACCAATGCTGATTCAAATATTTGCACAGCCTGAAAAAGTCAAAAAGAGGAAAGCTAAACTCGCCGCAGACCAGGCGGCTGTTGATCAGGCCCCACGCTACACCACAAGAAGCTCTACACGAGCTGCCGCTATCAATGGTGGCGGAGACTAGCAGTTACCTACTCTTATACAGCTAATTCCCTTGTACCATTAACTCTCACACTTGCCTGCTACTCTCTGCTGACCGTCCATCAGGAAAAAATCACATGGCTACGTACCGCCTGATAGCTCCGATACTTGTGATAGCCAGGTCGACAAGTCCCCATTATATGGCACCGCGTAGCTCTCCGCCAAGGCTTGATAGCCGCCAGTAGCTCTGGCGTGGAAGTATTGTAGCGCCTGGTAGCTCTCTGTAGCACTGACAGGCAGCCTCAGTAGCCCTCAATAGTGGGCAATATCCAGCAATAACTCATATAGTTGTCCGTACAGCACAAAAGTAATGCAAAAAAAAAGATCATTTCACAGGTACGAAGACATGATTAAACTACGATACAGACGAGGGCAGGGGACAAACACTGGGAATACACACATAACCAACGCAGGCGACGACAGGATGATGAACGCGTAACATGGGCGCACACCACGGGATCGGCACGCGCAACGGTGGGCAGGTGTGACACGGGCGGGCATACGGGTCGGTACAGGGTGCTGACAACGCTCTGAGTCCCTGCGTTCGAATCGTCGGTGTACAGGAAAGAAGAAAAAGGTAAGAAATGATGACAATGTCAAAATAGTGAAAACTCACAGCTAGAACTGTTGCCGCACTTTGAGAAGAGACCGCAGGCCTCGTATGCTTTTTCGCCAATCGTCTATCTGCTTGGACTGTCTTTGGTGCCTGTCCCCGGTATTCTGTGAGAGGACATTTCCCATAGGATGAATAAGAGGATGAACTCTGCATTCTGGACTCAAGCTAAACACTCAAGTCTCACACATTGTTTCCTTTTCTGACCCATCTCCCGGAGCTACCGATCCGTGGCGTGCCGGCTATCAGCCGCTACTGATCCTGGGCGGGGCGGCTCCCGAGGCTATCAAAAGCTACTAATCAGTTACGCAGAGCTACCAGAGCTACTGATCTTTCGGAGCCTGGCTGGCAGCAACGTAGGAAATACTTTTTTCCTGATGTCATGTAATTAATCACTGTCCTTTTCAACTTATAATATAATCCAGAGTGTGTGTTCAATGAATAGGTCTGAGAATATTTCAGTGCACATGTATTCACCAATTTATGACCATGAACTCATTTTTGTGACGGTAATTGACACCGAGATTATTATATTGGTCTTGCGGAGCACCAGGCGATTGTTTGCGCATATTAGAAACAAAGGGTACGATTTTAAACTCCGCTCATCTACTCGTCGCTCTCTCATGCATTGCCGCCTCCTGCCGTTTTCGTCCACAAGTCTCACTTACGCAGGTCTCATGCACCCTATACTTCGCTCTAGTGGCCTTCTGACCCCATCCCAGGCCATTCTCGTTCAATAACGCGCGAATACCGCTTTTTATTAGTGGTATCCACTCCGAAGCATTGAGCAATACGGGCTCAACACCGCCGAAATTCCGTCGGAGACCTGCTAGTAAGTCATTATATTGCCTGCGGGTCCCTTTCTTAGCCCCCTCGCCGCGAATGGACTCAAACCAGGGACCCCGGCGGGTGGGCGACGAAAAAGGGCTGTGCTGAGGATTATATCAAACCCCTTCTTACTGACGACCCTGTCTTGTCCCTCCAGTGGCTATAAATTTATGTGCACATCGGGGAGGTTGTTCAGAGCCGGCCTTCCGGTGAGTTTGCTCAGCTTCGCCCAATTCATATGCCTTATCCGATGCCGGCTTCTGGCCCTGCCTTTGGCTTATACTTGCACCGGTAAGGGTGGATGCGGGTACACCCGCGGGTACCTTCGGGCCTACCCATACCCGTACCGGTAGAAACCGTACCCGTGCACGGGTCGGGTCTAAACCCGTACGGGTTTACCCACGGGTCCTCAACGCACCCGCGGGTCGAGCGCGGGTCTGAAATCGCGACCCGTACCCGTACCCGCCCGCGTCCGCGGGCAAACCCGCGGGTGTACCCGCGACCCGTGTCCATCCTTATATGCGGTGCGTCACCGGTCGGCATCTCCCCATCTCGGCTTGTACTTGTGTCGCCGCCTCCATCCTACCCGGCATTTAAGGTGCTTTGGTGCACTTTCTCCGCTGCGGCGTGCACGGGGCCTCGTAGACCAAAATATTTGGTCCATGTTGTCGCCGTCCTGTTTTGGAGGTGCGAACCCCACATGATATCTATCCGGCTCTGGTGCTCGATGCATCTGGAGGAGGGCCATCGTCGCGATCTATGGGGTAATTCGATCCGATCTACGCGAGCCGAACGTGCCTGGGTGGGCTCTTTCAGGTGGTCTCTAACCCCCGCGATGGGCACTCAAATCACTCTCCCTAAGTTAACATATCCCAGTCGTCGCCGATACACTCACAGGTTTCTCTCCTAGCGAGGCTACTATTCGTTCCCCCACAAAACCTTCAATCTGCGTACCGTTATGCGCACTTGCGCGGGGATGCAGTTTTACGTGGCTCGTCCCTTGTAATCTACGCTCCATCTTACTCCCCCATAGGTGAACGAGACCAGTTCACAATGACCAGCACTGGATCATTGCCGACCCGGCGATTATTTGGGCTTTAGCCACGACGGCGGTAAGTCGCGGTTCTAGCGCCAATTTGTGCTATGTGCGTCCATTTACACGTTCTATCTACCCCCTCCTACCACTCATGGCACCTTTGGAGAGGTGCGCGAGCCGCAGGCATATAGACATTCCACTTTTTTTACTTTCCCTTCTTTCCGTACCCACTCCATGTGTTTTTTGTTCCCTCGGCCCTCACCCAATGTCAGCTCCCGCTCACGTCGACTCCTCTCTCATGCGGCTCTTTGATTCCTCGGCCCCAAAGCTATACTGAATCAATCAACATCGCGCCCGCGCTCCCCGCGGTAACAACCTATGTACTCCTCTCATCTACCAACAACTCCATCACAATCTCCACGGCCGAATTTTGTATGTCATGACGAAGCCCTGAAGAGCAGCCATCGACAGCTCTCGCTCGGGGATCGCCTCTGCGAAGGGCGCCGTAAAAACTGAGCACCCTAGAGGTGCATTAGTGAAAACGATCAAAAAGTTACCAAAAAGGAAAACAATTCGGTGGAAACATTGCTCCAGCAAGATGGTAGTCGACAGTCACATCCTATCATACATGAAAACAAGACTTTGACAGGAAGTCACGCGTTCTTTCCTTATACGGACGTCTTCACGTGTTGTCGGCGTTAGTCGGCGTTATCGGCCTTTCGGTTTGGGGTCTTTGAGTGGCGGGTTTCTTTTTTGGAGATCGTACTTAGAATCCTTGAAGCAACCTTTCGAAGGCGGGTTTTTTCGTACATACTGCGGGTCAAATACTATTGGCAGCCCGAGGAGGAAAATTTCCCTCGAGCTAACCTCCCGTGTTCCTGTTGGAGTAACAAGCCGAACTGTCCAAGCTGGACTCAGCTGGACTCTATTGGACTCACCTGTGGCGGGCGCGACTGGGCGCGCACGCCAATTCCACATGTATGTATAACAACGGACTCACGATTATTTACTATTACTCTTATGCGCGCTGTTACTCTCGGTGTTTACTTGTCCCCGTACGTAGATTCTATATCTATGACTCTTTAGCTATGCAGACTCGTTTGTATTTAAGTAGTAGGATGCTACGAATTTCATTTAGTTCAATCCTCGTTTTATTCCCCGTTCAATAGGTTATGGGCCCCGCCCGAATCTAAATTCTCCACACACATCTACTACTACGCAACAAACCTCTCTTCGTGCTCATACACCATGTCCACCCCCAACTCGAAACTCAGCGACTATTTCCTTCGTGTCCCGAAATGCGAGGCCGACGGAACGAATTGGAGCATCTATAAAAATCGCTTCGTTTACGCCGCTGACGCCGCTAGTCTTGCAGATCACTTGTTGGCCACTCACCTCGCTCCCGTCGCACCCGTAACTTCCTCGCCGCCAACAGCAGCAGATACCACCGCTCTCGAAGCTCACGAAAAAGAGCTCAAGACTTGGAAGTCGGGCCAGGCCATCGTCAAGCAGGCCATCGCGAGCTCCATCCCCGACCCGCTGTTCTTGCGCGTCAAGGACGAAAAGACAGCGGCAGACCTGTGGAAGAAGGTGTCAGATGAGTTCGAGAAGAAGAGCAAGATGGTTACTGTGGATTTGCGACGCAGGCTTCAAGATGAGCGCTGCACAGAGAACGCGGATGTTAGAACTCACCTCGCGAAGTTGCAGACACTTCGCACCGATCTTATCGGCATGGGCGCCGACCCGGGCGATGAAAACTTCACCGCCATTATCCTCGGCTCGCTCCCCGCCTCCTACGATCCTTACCTCTCCGCGATTACGGCGACATCAACCTTGCTCGCCAAAACCCTCTCCCACGACGACCTTATCCGTGGCCTCAACGAGGAGGCCGACCGTCGATCTCTCAAGCAGAAGTCCAAGAAGGACGACCGCGACATTGCATTCTCCGCGGGAGAACGCAAGGATGGCCGTAAAGGCGGCGCATCGAAGCGCTATAACTGCCACAAGAAGGGCCACGTCAAAGCGGACTGTTGGGCGAAGGGCGGCGGAAAGGAGGGCGAGGGACCGCGTGGGAAGGGGAAAGGAAAAGGAAAAGGCAAGGGGAAAGCGAAGGAGACCGCCAACGCCGCTGAAGATGACGGCGTGTGGATGGCACAAACCGGCAGCGACAAAGACGACGAGGGTCTATGGATTGCGCAGGCCGAGGCGAACGTGGAGAGGTTCCAGGACGAATGGGCCGGACTCACCACGGGCGACGGCAGCGCTACGCAAAGCAGTGCGGGGCGCTGGCTGTCTGATTTTGACGACGAAGACTTCTTCGAGGAAGAAGATGGCGCCGTCAGCGACGCGGCCTCAGTTCCCACGATGGAGGACTTACTGGCGACAGCGAACGGCTGCACGTCCGACGCGGACGACAGCGACTCGGAGTACACACCCTCCGAAGCGACCGGCGTCGCATTTTTCTTGCGTTGTCTTCAGGAATCGGACAGCGAGGACCACAGCGAAAACGGCTCGATGCCGGACTTGCAGGCTGTGTCTGACAGTGACAGCGAGTGTAGTTCCATGCCGGATCTGCAAAGCGTGTCAAACTCGACAGACTCGGAGGAAGATCAAGATTTGGGGGAAAGTGACGCTGAGTCCTTACCCAGTTTCTTCTCCGCATACGAGTCTGATTGCAAATGCGATGAGAAAATCAATCGCACTGCTACGCAGAATGGGCCGGATCGCCCACCGAAAGATCTCGACGACGACATGGCCGACTGGGTCAAGATCTCTGTCAACGAGTGGCTCAGCAATCAACAGGACATCGGAGAGGAAAAGATTACCTCGTCCTTTGATACAGCAATGCTCGCGAACGAAGCGGGCACTCCCGGCGTCGAAACGGAGCTTTACGACTCGGGCGCATCGCGCCACATGTCCCCATACCGGCATAAATTCTTGAACTATACCTCCATTCCCCCGAAATCCATCACTGCGGCTGACAATGGCACATTTCAGGCTATTGGACAAGGCGACATTCGCATCAGCATTCCGAATGGCAATAGCACCGCCAGCATACTCCTGAAAGGAGTTCTGTACGCGCCGAAATTAGGACTCACCCTTGTCTCCATCAGCAAAATCACTGATGCTGGATTTGCGACGCTCTTCCGCGATGATTTCTGTCGCATTTTCGACAAGAAGCGGAAGATCTTGGGCATAGTCAACAAGAAGAACGGCACGTATCGCGTTCAGCACGCACCTGGGGAAAATTCCACTGGAGTTACCGCCGCGAGCGCGGTCGAGACCGTCTCCATCGAAGAACTCCATCGCCGCATGGGGCATATCGCGCCGGAGGCCGCAAAGCGTCTTGTGAAGGATGGTGCGGTGACCGGGATCAAGCTCGACGAGTCCACGGAGATTCACTCCTGTGACTCGTGTGAGTACGGGAAAGCTACGCGCAAACCAGTTGCGAAGGAGCGCAGAGAGCCGCGCGCCGCGGCCATGGGAGACATCGTCCACTCGGACGTGTGGGGACCGTCTCCCACGCAGACAATCAACCGCCGTGAGTACTACGCCAGTTTCACGGACGATCACACCCGCTGGTCCCGTCTCTACATCCAGCGCAGCAAGGACGAGACTTTCGACTCGTAAAAGGCATTTGAAGCGTGGCTTCAGACGCAGTTTGGCGTCAAAATCAAGAAACTCCACTCCGATCGCGGAGGAGAGTACTGGAGCAACGAATTTGACGCGCACCTTGCCAAAATGGGAACCGAGCGCAGTTTTACGGTCCATGACACCCCGGAGCACAACGGCATCCCGGAACGCCTCAACCGCACGGTCCTGGAGCGCGTTCGCGCGATGTTGCATGCTAGTGGGTTGCCCAAATTTTTGTGGGGCGAAGCCGTTAACCACGCGATTTATCTGAAAAATCGCACGTCAACACACGCGTTGGATGGCAAAACACCTTACGAGCTCGCGTACAAGCGCAAACCGGACGTCGCGGGTTCACCTTCGTCGGAATCTTGTTGGTCGGCAATAATGGCGGCCTGCATTCGCTGGTTCTTGTCGCGCTTCGGTCGGGACGGCCCTTGAAGTGCGGTTAAACTCAGCATAACTCTATGAATTTAAGTACATACCTCAACGTGATGGAGCCGAATCGGGCATAAAATCGGCGAGCCAAATTATCGGGGTCGCACTGAGCGAGCAGGAAACCAATGGCAATGTAGGAAGTGTCGACGGAGAGAATGACGGGGGAATGGGACGTATAATCAAGCGGGCGTAAGGCGGGAGAGGTGAGTAGTGCCTGTTTCAAGTCTTCTTGCGCGCTAATTTGATCCGGGCCGAAAACAAACACAGCTCCTTTACGGGTGAGCATGACGAGGGCGTGGGCACGGTGAGCGAAATTCCGAATGAACATGCGCACAACTCCGACGGTGCCAAGGAATGCGAGGACCGACGATTACCCTAATATAGGTCGGATCCCAAAGTCCGGACAAATTTTGAGAAAAACTTCGAGCAAAAAACACGAAAAACGACCGCTTTGCGGAGAAAACGATTTCCGCAGTCCCAGAAAGCGTGGGAAGATTTGAAAAGTCCGGACAAAAGTTAGATTGAGGCCGATTTTCCGGATCCGACCTATATTGGGGTAATCATCGGTCCTGGAATGCGCGGACTTCTGACAAATCACGGCAAGGTCCCCAATTCACGATCTTGGCAACGCGCTTCTCATCGGGGATACGGCCTTCGTACGTGCAGACGTGACCAACGACGGTGATGCTGGGAGCGCATAGAATGGCTTTCAAGCCAGAAAAAATATTTCATTCGCTGAACAATTCGGTTCAACGTCGCAAAGTGTTCCCAAACAAAACGGCGGATTCCGGGATTTTCGGGAATAGTTTCGTAGGTGCCGTCGAGAAGCTGGTAACGGGAAGCGGGACCGCGGACCGGCACGTCATCAATGTACGGAATCGTGGCTTTGGGAATTTCCGGTTGTAGAATAAAAGTAACGTCATGAAAAATGGGTACTGAATTGGTCCAACCCATGGGAAGTGTGACGAGTCGCAAGGCTCCGTATAACGTCTGGAAGGTGTTGTAGTCGCGAGAAGACTCCGCGAGAAGGCGCTCGTCATAACCAACATAGAGATCAAGCATGCCGCCACAGGCACGGCCGGCAAAATGTTCGGCAATCTGATCGGTGAACGGCGGAACTCCGGAATGCTGGATCGTGACAGCGTTTAGGGGCTCAAGACTGTGAACAAGGCGCAAGCTGGTGCCGTCCTTTTTGACGACACAGAACCAACGGGAGCGGTAGGAGGAATTTGATGGTTCATACACGCCGGCGGCAATTTTGGTGCGAATAACTTTGCAGACTTGTTCGTGGATGCCGGGAGGGATTGGGATGTTACGTTGAACCCAAGGCGTGTGTGGAATCACGGGGATATCGACGGGCGGGAAGAAGTCGGTGCGGAATTTTCCTCTCTCTGAATCATTCCACGCGAAGCCAGATTCCTGCTTACACATAAAATCGTGCATCAGGTCGCGCTCGGCAGGCAAAAGGAAGTCGCCCGGATGCATATCATCAATGATATCGCGGCGCTCGGATGTGTAGCGGCCGGTAGGAACAAATGGGGGTGGATTCGGATCGAGGGTGGGAAGATCAGCAAGGGGATCACCGTCGATGTGGCGCACGATACGAAATTTATCAGGTAAAGTCCCGAGAACTGGGCGAACTTTTTGAGCGACAGGCTTATACTTCTTGTTGGCAAAGGTTTCGACTGGGGGATCAGATGGAGAGGGGGATGAAGAATGGGGAATATTATTGGCAAGATTAGATGAAAAAGTATTGGCGCGAGTTGAATCGCGCATAGGCACCGCATCAAACGCCGGTTGAACGACAGTATGTGCGTAGGTGTAACGAGTGAGTTTTTTATTTAGTTCCTCTCCTTATTTTCTTTGCACGTTCCTTGATCTGGACCCGACGCGACTGACATCGCCACGATCACACTCCTTTGATTCATTTCTCCTTTTGTTTCACCTGTCAATCCGTAGTATATAAGCCTGTGATGTTCGTAGTTAGCCCCTTGGTCAATATTATACTTACGCCACTCACCTCGTTGGACCGACCACCCACTCGAACCGAATCCTTCGTGTGCCGGAACTAGCAGCCGACTCACAGGCCGACTGCTCTCCGTCACATCTTTTTGAGTGCTCGATAACTTGTCTCAGCTTTCCTGGTTTCCCCTCGGGCCGTACCCCTGAGATTACCGCTCTGCTGTCGACACCCCGAACGACTAACTATGGACACCGATAAACCGAAACGATACACTACACGCAGCGTTACCCGCGCTGGAATTCTTCCTGCCTCTCCGCCCCTCTTCAGTCCCGCTCGAATTTCGTTCGGCACTGTGGAGTCTGGAGACTTGCTGGACCTGGATACCCCCGCCATCGATCCGTCGATGAGCATCTCAGCTGCTTCGGCAGCGAGAAACCCATACGCTTCTGCGTCCCTGGGGACTTCCGTCACTTCGGTGGCGAGACCTTCCGCCAGCGCCGTGCGCGCTGGAGATATTTCCTCCTCCAAGTCGCCAACGATGTTGGCTGACTCGGTGGACTGGGGTGTGCTTGGCGATGCGCTGGCACTGCCTGTCGTGAAGGAGGATGATGGGGGCTGGACCCCCGTGACTCGTAACACCGCGCGGTCCCATCGTGAGCAGTCGAGATCAAATCAGAATAGAAATACCTTGAACATATTTTCTGGTTTAACTTCGGACGCTGAGTCGACCACAGCGCAAGCTGTTGGTGAAATGAGTCCTGAGGACCGCGAGGCCCTCGCCAGGCGCCATGAAGTGTACGCCGCCCAGTTGCGGGCGGGGTTGGGACGCCGCAATACATCCGAGAGGTCAGATTGGTCTGATGTTGAGAATACCAGTACCAACCATCACGAAGAAACCGGACCGGAGAAACTTGCCATGCGCACAACACGCCGGGCTGTGGAGGACGATGACGACCTCGATGTCGCATCACCGCCGGTCGCGGGCTCATCCGGTGCCAAAGTCCATGGCATTGCCTCCCTGGATGGATTTTCCGAGGCTGAGATTAAAGCCCAGAGCGACGTGCTGAATAATTATGCTGAAAGTCATCGCATAATTAAGCAGGAAGGAAAAACGAAACCTTCCGTGAACACGTTGGAATTTTCCACCATGAAGAACCCTTCTTTAAAGGGGAAGGCTCGCAGAAGACGTTCTAAGAGCCCGAAGTCAGAAAAACCCAAAGGAGTTGAGGTTGAACAACCTACCTTTGTTGAACCACTCCCGAAGCCTGTCCGAAAAGAACTTTCACAGGTTGAACTCGCAAAATCCAAAGATTTTGCATCTGCCTCCGACCGCGATGCGAAGAACGATCGCGAGTCTATGTCCGGACTTACTGTTGCAGAAATGCATGCTCTGCTCGATAAGAAAATTAGCGAGTTGAAAGAGCTTCAAGTGAGGCAGAGTGCTAAGAAGCACACGAAACCGTTGCGCGCTTCTTCGAAGCGCGACACGCCCATCTCACGGGGTGTTACACCTGGCAGATTGGCCGCTGAGAATTTCTTTAAGAAATCTCTGCGTGGCACTCCAGCAGGTTCTGCTAAAACCCAACCGCCGCCTTCCGACCCATCAGATGAATCGAGTTCAAGCTCGAGCAATAGCTCCAGCTCCTCGAGCGATGATGGGTATGGATCATCGCGGCGCGGTGCGCGGAGTTCGCGTTTGTCGTCTAAACGCAAACGGGGCAACGTGCGCAAGCAGAGGATGCTGCTGAAGCCCATTCCGCCGTCGCGTTACAACGGCGAACCGAATGCAAACGCGATTCAACGCTTTGCTAGAGAATCGAAGACTTACGTGGAAATGGGTCATGTTCCCGAGGATGAGCAGATCTATTTCATTTCCTATTATTTGGATGGGAAAGCCCTCGATTTTTACAATCAGGTTGTCGTACCTGATGAAGAGCGCTGGGATTTCAAACGATTCTTCGTTGAGTTGTTTGAATTTTGTTTTCCAGTCGACTTCCGCAATGATCAGCGGAAGCGCCTCAGTCGGTGCTTCCAGGGCGCGAAAGATGTCGCCGCTCACATTGCAGAATGGTCTGAGATCTATAATACAATTGGGTTAGATGATACCCAAGAAAAGATTGTTACATTGTTCAACAGTCTTGCGTACCAGATTCAGACTGAGATATATCGAAAGGGTCTTGATCCCGAGGTCGCCAGTTGGGACGACATTGTCAAGGCTGCCGGCGAGGCAGAAATCCTGGTGAAAATAGACCAGAAGAATCGAAGCACTGAGACTGGGTACCAGTCGCAGGAAGACGAAGATCAAGATGAATCAGACTTTGACTATGATGAAGAAGATAACGTTGACGTACCAGATGACGCTGACGCACCAGCGGAAAACCAAGATGATCGCAAGGCATCCGCTCCCCGAAACGGAGGGCGCGTTGAGACGCCGCGATCGCGCGAGACAATGCGTGCAGCCGCTGTTGAAGTTCATCCTGAGGATGATCAGCCTCTATCGCATGGACGGCGTGACGAATACATGCGCAAGGGCTTATGTTTCAACTGCGGTGGGCGCGGCCATTTGGCTCGGGACTGTCCGAGTCCCAAGTCAGCACGTTCCACGAACGAAACAAGGTTTGATGCTCACGCGGTGCGAATAGCCGCCGATACAAGCATGCGCGATGCGCTCTATGCCAGCACAGAGGTTCTGGAAACGTTCCACGTCGGCAGCGTGCGCTTTGATGCCCTTCTCGAAGTCGTGGAGGGCGGGGTGGAGCCCATGGAATTTTTCGATGATTTTAGCGCGGATTTTGACGCGTTGACTTTGGGTTCCGACTTCGAGACTCAAGTTAACTATGATACCGATCCCGACATGCCTTCACTTACCGAAGCGATAAACGATAACGATAACGAGTCGATGAAATACGATGGCTCCGAGAACGCACCTGGCGAAGATATGCGCGCAACCAAGTTAAACTTGCGCGCTGTCGTCGACTTCCCGCATGAGTTGTTTGCCGGTCACGCACCAGACACAAATAAATGGAACATGGTTGGAGAGACGAAAGGTCTGCTCACCGATTCTGGAAGACTTCTAGCCAGTTTCCCGAGCACACCAGAAGTTTCCCACTGTGCATTCTTGCATCAGAACACGAAAGACGACCGGCGGTTTGGGCCCGAAACTCTGACATCCGGAATGGATGGCAACAATACCACCAATCGCTTGATGAGCGACTTGGAAGCGTTGCCAGCGTACAACGCCAACAAGGCAAGAGGTGGTGGAAGCAAGGAGAAAGACGCGAATGACGGCTTGGCACAGCCTCCTGTCATTGAACCTGATCCCGTCGATCCCATTGATCCGTCGCCGCTTGTCGTGCTGGCTTCCGCGGAGCCAAATTGTGCGGTTCGTGCCGACACTGATTCGCTCAACGAACACGAGCAAGCTCATTCAGAACTCCTGAGCTGGGCCTATCACTTGCCAGGAACTCTATTCAAGATCAATTCTGGCCACGAATATTTCTTGATGCCTGATTGCGCTCCAGACGCGCGCAAGATTTCTACTAGAGATTCCAACATCGAACATGACGTGTAGATCGTCGTGTAGCGACGACCTGGAGGGCGGATGTAACGAGTGAGTTTTTTATTTAGTTCCTCTCCTTATTTTCTTTGCACGTTCCTTGATCTGGACCCGACGCGACTGACATCGCCACGATCACACTCCTTTGATTCATTTCTCCTTTTGTTTCACCTGTCAATCCGTAGTATATAAGCCTGTGATGTTCGTAGTTAGCCCCTTGGTCAATATTATACTTACGCCACTCACCTCGTTGGACCGACCACCCACTCGAACCGAATCCTTCGTGTGCCGGAACTAGCAGCCGACTCACAGGCCGACTGCTCTCCGTCACAGTAGGTGACAGTATCGGAGTCGGATCCGAGATTGGTACAGGCTGATAAATAGGTATGTTGGAGATCGGAGATGGAGTAGTCGGAAGAGAGGGCCGTGTATGATTCGATAATAAAAGAGTCTGTGTTGTTGGGGTCCTGGACGATGACGAGAGCTACCTCTCCTTGATCAGAGATCAAATCCTCGAGTGTTGAAAATTCTGGGGGCGAGAACGGGGCGGACCACGCGGCACAGTGGGGACGGTCGCAACTTTGTTGGTGTTCGGATCACAAATAGTGATGGTCTGATTTTCATCTGCAAAGTTCCGAACCACACTTTGGGTCAAAACATCGAACGGGCGGCCAAGGAGAATATCGTAAGCGGGGTTTCGGACAACATGAACTTGGAGATATAGAGTGATGTCACCAATACGGAATGGGACGTTGCGCGCGAGACCGAGAGACGGGGAAATGGAGCCATTGGCTGATTGCATTTTTAAGACGATGCGAGGGTCATACGGAAGTCCAAGTTCGTGGCAAATGGCCTCAGACATCGCAATGATCTGAGAACCGCCATCAACGATACTCTCAATCCGTTGCTGATTATCAACCACGGGGACAATGGATCGGATGGCAGAAGATTCCATGGAAACAATCAAGTCGTCGGGGATTTCACCGGAGTTATAGAAGGTCCCGTATGGGTCGGGGACAACAAAGGCGTCGGGCGGGAGATCGAGATGGGCGGCGCGAACAAAATTAGCCGGCATGGAATCGAAAAAGGCAGTATTACGGGCATCCTTCGCTTTCTGCTCCTCAAGCGAGTCGGGGAAAATATGAACGGCAGGGGGAAGGGTTTCAGCAATGAATTGATCTATGGGCGCGCCGGCGGAATTTCCCGTAGCTTTCTCCTTCTGGTTCGGGGCTACACGGCGGCTAGTTGTGGCTTCACGAACTTGCGCGCGGACTTCGGGTGACAAAGATAACAACTCCCGCTGAGTGAGAGTGACCTGTGTATCCATTGAACGATCAAAAACGGTGCTCGCAATTTTCTCGTCATAAATCGGCGCAGAAGTGCGATACGCGGGGTCCGGTTTCTTTGCTGGGGCCGGATTTGGACGTGCTCCGACATTACGGTCACGTGGAGGAGCATAAGCAGCATCTCGCGCGTTCGCAAAAGGGTGTTCAGGCTGAGTAACAGGCGTCGAATTAGACTGATTCTGAGGGCGAAGAATCAACGAATGTGACGTGGTAGTGGCGACGGGACTATTGGAGGTGTTGGCCAAAACAAATTCAACCGCCTCGTTGAGATCCTTGAGATCATACGGATCATCAGGATGAACGTCGGGCTGTTTGATCTGAAGCCGTTGGTGGACGCGATCCCAGAGTGAAGCGGGGGCAATGGCACGACGGAAGGCACGACTCTGTTCCGAAACGGAGAGCCTCTGCTTGCCAAGGAGATAGCGAGTGATCACCAAAAATTGGCGGTAAAATTCGCTGTAATCCCCTTTTGATAAAATCCCCACACGAGCATACTCTCCCACGAGCGCGTCAAGATCGGCAAGAGAATACTTCCGATTGACATCCGTGCCGGGGTAGAGTTTCAAGACAGCGGCTTTAAACTCGTCATAGGACTTGGTAGGCCCGAACTCCTCGAGAGCTTCCCAAATGTCCTGATCATCAACACTGAGAAAGCGCGTCGCGTGCTTCTTTTTCTCAGCACTATCCGTGACAGCGGCACGCACAAAATGGAACTCGAGGTCGGTGAAGTAGCGATGAAGCTCGCGGGGTTTAGAAGAGTCGAATTGTGGCGCATTGCGATCACCACGGGCGGGCATGGTAACTGTAGCCATGTTGATAGTCGAAATGGGAGTGGGGGCTCGAGTGATGGGTGGAGTGTAAAAGAAACAATTCAACGGCGGCGAGAAGGGATCGTCGGGGTCGAAATCAATGTTATGCCGAGCAACACGGGCTGGGACAAGAACTAAGAGGTCGGAGTCGGAATCCGAATCACTGGGGTTGTGATCGGAAGCGTCAAGAAGATCGTGTGGGTTCTGATGGACGCGAAGAAACTCGTCGCGAAGAGCGCTGCGAGGAGTGGGACGAAGGCTGCGAGACGAGCCTGAAGCAATGGCGATATGGAACCCCTCGCGGTGGGCTCCAAATATGATATGCCTACGGCGCGGCTGGGAGCGGAGCTAAAACCAAAATCGAGGGAACAGAGGGGGGACGTGTGTGCAGTAAAACCGCTCACTGGGCCGTGGGATTAATGACAAAGTGCGAGGGTGTCCAGCTAAGGTTCAAGCGCGCTCGCAGGAACGGGGGCGTGGGAATCGGAGCCGCAACGATGAAGGCGACTCGAAGTCGACGAGGAATAACAATGGTGGACGCAGTGGACGACGAGGGACACGAGGGCGAGTGCGAGAGCGATAAGAAAGCGTAAAAAACCGAGTTTTAAATTGAACTGAAGTGGGGAAATCTTCGTTGTTTTTTCAAGTTGAACTACCTACATTTTATACAAGAAAAATATGGTCTAGAGTAAGTAAAATAGAGTCAGCTAATGAATAGAATAATAAGCAAATGAATAAACTAGTCAGCAAAATATCGCTAAGACCGGGGTAGGGCGCCCGAGAACATGTGGAAAGTAAGCAAGAAACTCCGAATGAAATTACTAAGGTCAGGAGATTGGTAAGATGAGACCGGAAAATGCGAAATAAAAGGGAAAGTTCAGGGGGCGGGAGCACAGGATTATAGAAATAAATGGAGGCGGCGGTGATTTAGTTCGAGCGGCGTCAACTTCAACTCGGCGATCAGATCCGGTGAATAAGCTGGATTACACGGCTAGCGCCGTACACTGCTCATCACCGCGACAGCTTTTGCTGCTTTCGTCTCACGCTCGCGTTGGATCTCGAGAGCAACCGAAAATTTCGTGTTGTTCAGGTTCCTAGCGAGTGTGTTGACGATGCGGGCAAGGTAGGGATTCCAGCGGCCCGTGTTGTCCTCAATCCCTACGTCGGCATGGAGCTGAGCTACCAAGTCGTCGAGGGATTTTTTGAGGGTGTCAGCGAGGCTACTGACATCTGTCTGGTCGCGCAAGAGGTTAACAGCTGCATTCAGTTTAGCAAGCTGTAAGGCCGTAGCCTTCTTGCGCGTCTCAGACAACATCTTGTCGAACACCATTTGGGTCTCATGTACGATCTCCTCAGCTTCGAGACGAATCCCGTCGTTGAATTGATATACAGGACCCTTAAGGGTCTTCAAGATGTCCTCGGGGATATTATCCCCTTCCGCACCCCGAGTAAGACGATCGCGCGCTTCAATGGTTAAATGAAAACCGCGGAACGACTTCCGGAAGCCCTTCTGGGCGTCGTTGTAGAGTGCTTTGAAGCG
>JARKIA010000400.1:0-112285 GCA_029289565.1 Mycena galericulata | reverse complement strand
TGAGCTGCGCAGGGGAAGTCCAGTACCAAAGCGGCCGAATCCCGACCCGCGCATTATGAGCACGACGGGGTCAACTTCTCCAAGTCCACCACACATCTCGGGAACAGTCTCGTCATGTATCTCGACCCTGCTTCTGGGAATACCTACGTTGGGAGCATTGAAGAGATCATCGTTGGCAAGCAAAAAACAGAATTCAAAGTTCGACGCCAAGCCCCTCTCCCTCCAGGCAAGAATGATCCCTTCAAGATCTTCTCCCATTTCCCTGCGGAAACGTACTCGTCAAAAATGTCGGCCGATGTTGACAGCGTTGAACCTGAATATATCATCAGCCACTGTGCACGCTTTGAATTTTCAGATGAGCGAGCAGTGATTCTGAATCTCTCAAGGGTATTCCCGTCGCCTTACTTTCCAAACTAGCATTGACCTTTTTTGCAGGGTTGAGTTGAAGGGCAATTCGGAGTGCGCGCGCGGCGGAATTTTTTTATATTTACATACACGATACTGTACTTTGGATACCAGATAACACGATTTTGTTCTATTGAACGATGTGCCCGTACTGTATAAGAAGCCTGTGAGGGATGATTTGTCCCAAAAATTGTATAGGGTCACAGGGTTGTGACACAGAGTTGTGACAGCAGGCTTGTCGTCGACGACCACGGTTAACGAGTGTAGATCGCTCGTTACCGGGGTAGCTCGCCAAGGCCACACACTCGACGGCGGAGACAGTGTCCAGCGTCGACCTGCGCTCTCGGGATAGCTTCCGAGCCACAACTTTGACCCGCGTGCGACGTGGTGACCCTCGTCGCGCGCAAGTGGCTCAGCATGAGTTTCAATCCGCTCATGAACTTTCGAGGCCAATCCCGTTACTTTCCCACAACTCCTGGCTTGCTGTCCTTCGTTGACATTCCCATCTTTGCGCAAAACCCGGGACCCTCACACATTTGACCCTCCCCGAGTGTCGATCGCTCGGCGGGGGTTCCAATCGCTTCTCGAGTTCCAAAATCTGTCCCGTTACTCTCCCCGGCCTCTGGCTTGCTTGCTGTGCACTCGTCGACGTTCCCATCTTTGCGTAGAACTTGGGACCCTCACACATTTGACCCTCCCCGAGTGTCGATCGCTCGGCGAGAGTTTCAATCGATCCTCAAGTCCTAAAATCTGCCCCGTCGCTCTCCCAGGCCTCCGGATAGTCGTGCGCTCGGCGACGCAACCAACCTTTCCCTCAAACTTGTGGCTATTTGACTTTGACCCTCCCCGAGCGTATATCGCTCAGCGCGGGTCTCAGCCGCTTCTCGAGCCCGGGAATTGATTCCGTTGCTTTGCACGTCCTTTCTGTGCCACGAGGGTCTGCTCGATGTGCGTTTTTCTATGACCCGTTCTCGGCACATTTTGACGCATCTTCCCATCCAGCTCTACCAACTCTGATCACATAAGGCTCTCGGACACAGCGTATGACATCTACCTCAAGCTTTTAGTGAGTCGCCGCGAGCTCCCTCCCGCTACGGACCGAGCTGATACCTGGATTTTCAGATTCTCGGCCTTGTGATAATTTTCAACCTTTTATCTCAAAAGTCCACGCTGTAAGGCTGTCGATGGAGACTCCGTAATGATCAACGTGCTCCCCGCGTCCGTCCTGAGCCGCGAGAGCTGCCCGATGTGAGTTTTCTTTACGACTCTGACCTTGGCGCCTTCCCTCCCAGCTCCATCAGACCATGGTGGCTCAAGGCTCTCGGAAGCAGCGTATAACATATATCCTAAGCTTTTGGTAAGTCGCCGCCGGCTCTCGTCCGCTACGGACAGAGCTGACGCTCGGATTTTCAGCTTGTCTAAATTTCGGCATTTTATCTTAAACCCCACGGTGCCGGGGCGTCAATGGAGGCTTAGCGGCCCTTACGGGTACTCCCCCTCCTCCCCTGCGTCGTCTTCACCACCGTCTACGTTCCCGCGTCCCCCTCCTCTGCTCCTTGCTCCCCGCTTCTTCGCCGACCTCCTGCACCCGCTCCCTTGTCCCCGCGCCCAACACGCTCTGTGCCCCCTGCGGCGTCGGGATCCAGCACGCTCCGCGCCATGCTACTCTGTCGCGTGTGGATGCTCAGACTGCGCGTCCGCGTCGCGCCCGCCCGCTGCGTTGTTGATACGGAGCAGCGCGTTGGACTTGCGCGCGGTCAGCGTCATTTGTGTGAATACAAAGAAGACAGGGAAAGAGACAGGTCGATAATGGGTGTAGATGTAGCGCAAACGAGAATATAACACGAAATATAATATACCTAGGATCCGACCTGGGACGAGACCGTCGAGGAGGCACATGTGGCGGCGGAGGATGAAGGTGGAGGGCGGGGAGGAAGTCCACGAGCGCATCCAGGGGGATCCGTAAGTACTGGGAGGCCGGGGAGACATGCACGAATCGAAGATGTCGAAGCAGACCAAAGCCGTGCGCAAGACATACATGGCGCACAGACATATCTGCGGTGCCCTCCATGTTCTCGGGAAAGAATAGTGCCGAGTCTTCCCACTCCTGAATCCGCTCGCACATGCCGAGGAAGAAAAAGATTCGGGAAAAAAATGACGCACCCATCCCAAAGCGCATCTTCCGGGAAGCCGTGGCTGCGGAGGCAGATGCGTGTTAGTATGAGTAGCACGGACATTGAGAAGAGAAGGGCGGGAGCGGGAGGAGCGGAAGGGAGTGAAGACATGTAGAATGAGAGGAAGGAATGCAAAGAATGACGCACCCCCGCCCTTCACGACGCCCCTCCCCAGCAACAGCCTGCACGTCTCGAGATTCCTCGCCGTATTCGCTCTCCCGATCTCCAAGAATCGTGGGAGTGTCGCCTGCGGGAGCCGACCGTCCTTAAGCGTGGGTACGGGTCCCGCTCAGCGCGCTCGGCGTCCGCGCGCGCCGCCACCTCTGTGCCGCGATCGCATCCTCCCGCGCCTTCGCCGCCAAGTCCTGCCATGGCGGTGGCGGTGGCGACTCGAACGTCGTCGGGCCCGAGACGATGGATCCAGACGAGGCGGCAGCCGCGCGCACGGCGCTTATCGCCCCCGCCGCTCCGACGCCTTCGGAATTGTCGCTCCCACCCGCGGGCGGCAGCGCTGAACCCCACACCAACGAGCACGCTCCCTGCGACCACGAGCGTCTCCTTTGGTTTGTTCCATCCTCAGCCTCAATCTCATTCTCTTTACTGTCTACCCTACTTGTGATTCTCTCGCGCTGTCGATCTTCCTTCCAGTGCTTTGCTGTCACCTCCCTGGCCTCTCCATCCCTTTTCTGGGCTCTGTCCCACTCTCTGGGCTCTCATCCACCTACTTGGCGCACCCTCCTCGACCTTTTGACTGTTCTCGCGACTTGGGGGGGCTTGTCCACCCCCAACGTCGTTTTCCCACCTCCAGCGACGTCCACCGTATCCACCGCCGTTCTCCCTTTTCCCCCTTCGTTCTAGCGTCGTCTCCTCCTAGAACGTCGGGATGAACGTGTCCGCAGCCGCCCTCGCGTACGCCCCGCTGTCCCGTCCGCTAATGTCGCCTTAGCCGGTTTGCAGCCACCAGCGCTCGCTGTACAGCGCCCGAATCGCCTCGTTCGTCGCCCACCGCCAAACCCAGCCGTACGCGCACGAGGGCAAGGGGGACATCTACCTCGTCGCCAGCGTCCTCAATTCCGACATCTGCGATTTCCGCAGGCACCGCATCACCGGCGCCGCCCTGCTCGAAAAGGTCGCCTTCAAGGGCGGCCACACCAAGCGCATGGCCCGCCGTCAAAGGGAATACGGCAAGTGCGAGGGGCGCCGCACACTGATTTGGATCTGCCGTTACACCGTGAAACGGCGGTACTATTGTGGTGCGTGTCCTTCCATCTCTCCGTGGGCTTGACTGACTTTTCCTCCCAGAACGATTGTTCCACTTACGACTCTTCGAGCGCGGCGGCGTACGCGACGTCTACAAGTGCACCTGCAAGGTCGCGCACCGCGAATTCCTCACCTTCCCCTCGATCGGCGGCCTTGCTCAAGGACACGCGACGATGAAGAGCGTGTTGAGGGCGATGGGTGAACAGATTCGCAGGACCTTCTTCAGCCCGTCGTTCGCCACGAAGGACATCTATCAACTCATCCTTCAGTCTTGAAGTACTGTGTAATACTTACTCTACATATATCTGCCTCTGTGTATACTCTCTACAGCCGTATGTAATTTGTACGCGTCGGCGCGTCGTTTGACGCGCCTTGTAATTAAATTCCAAATTTTTGCCGCTGCGTCTCGAAGGTCGACGACCCCCCGCCAGCGGGTGCACCTGCGGGTGCACCTGCGGGTGCACCTCAGGGTGCACCCTAGGCTTATGCTGAAAGTTGGACTTTCGGCGGCACTTTCCTAAATTTAGGAAAGTCTTTGTTTCAGTACGGCTGAAAGCGCCGCCGAAAGAAATCCTTTCGACACCCCTTTCAGCCGAACTGAAAAGAACATCTTTCTTTTCACTGGAAATGGCTCCTGAAAGTTCATCTTTCAGCAGTCCTTTCAGATGTGGGGGACAGTGAATAAATAAACCGCTTTTGAAACGGCCCCTGAATGTACCTACTTCTGGGTCCATTTCAGACCAAATAAATTTATTAAGTCTTTGCACAGTTTGTGTTATGTCCTGAATTATCTACTTTCCGCTAACCTATTGACCTAGGTCAATATATTCCTCTATCCGGTGTGACTAAGCGATACCAATCCTTCACGGTTTCTGATTGATTCTGAATTACCTCTTCAAATTTTGACACCATCCAAATCTCAACCAGTGGTGTTTCCGACTTAGTTACAGTAGTGCTGCGCATACAGTGTTAGATTCTTTGTGTCTGCTAGTCTTACAAGACATTTTATTGAACCCGCCAATGATAAGTGACCATTTTTTCCAACGGAATCCACAAGTCACAGTGCAAGCAAAGATGAGAAGGGTCTTGTGCCATTAGTAGTAGCAGTCTAAGAGTTTTCTTAATGCCGAAAGAGGTCCACATACTGTACATATACAAGATCGTACATGTCAAAGTCCGTACTTCATGATAATACCAATAGAAGATGCAGTTCCGGATGTATATGTACATAGTTACTACAAGCAGGGACGAGATTTGACACGGGCCAAGAGGGGAGGAGACTGATAGAAGTCAAGCAAGTCCGTAATGGTGAAGGCCAAGCGAGGGTTCAGGGTTCGGCAGTAAGTCACGTGTAATAGGTAAGTTTGACAAGGCCGAGACAAACAGTGAAACACGCCACGTCAAGCCTTCTTCCCTTCTCCCACCATCGTCTTCACGCTTTCGTCCCGCATAACCTGCATCCGCACTCCTTTCATCCACCAGCTCGGTATGAGTCCGTCTATTGATCTATCTCCTCTTCTCAACTCCTCTGCTAGTCAAGCTTTCTTCACTTTCCACCATCGTCGTCACACTTCCGTTGCCACGACTTGGAGGTGACTCTGCACATCTCAGGTATGCACTCATCCTATCCCATTCATCCTCTCCTTCATTTTTCTTATACTTAACTCGCAGTACTATATATACAAGAACCAGGTGACTCCGTGGTTACGTTGGAATGACACGTTCTTCAACATCTCCTCGCTGATGCCCCGCTTTCCGGCTTGTTCCAATGCACATCTGTTCTGCCCTTCATTTATGTGCGTGCTCTATTCTCTCTCCTGCACCCACCCATGTTAACTAACCTCTTGCAGAATGGTACAGTATTGAGGTTTGTCTCGTCCCGAACACTGTTTCTTCGCTGGTAAGTGATATTTGTCTTTGCTGTTCATTAAAATCCTGCTGACTGTTGTTACAGTCCTCTACAATTTTTGTGGTGGATTCAGTACCTGGCGCCTCTACTCTGCAGTAGGTATACTCTGCTTGTCATACATACAAAGTTTGGCCCTCATTCTTTTCCAGGTAGCACTGTATGTCTCGCGTCTGCTGTGTTCTCGATTAGTAGTAGTATTGTTGAGCTACATGTACATATACAGTCAATATATATCTGTTGTGTTTTATTCGTGAATTGTGAAAGTGAGGATGCCAGAGAAGAAAAGGATGTAAAATGCGCGACATGTCTGTCCAAATTGGTGAAAATTTGGCGAAAATTCGGTGGACCAATAATCGGATTTGGAAGATTCTCACAATTTAGCATTAGGTAAAATTTGTCACAATTTTGTTCGGATTTGTTCCATTTGCCACAATTTAACCAAATTGTCACAGATTTGAGAAAGAGGGTTTTCCTGATGTTTGTAAGTACTAAGATTCACGTAGAGGCACCCAGTCATCCCCTTACTTCAAACCGAACTGATTTCAGTCTAAAATAACACATTTCCCAGAATTTTATATCCTAGGCCAGTTCTGCCACTTGTGCACACATTTTCACATCATCAGATCTCATTCTGGCATGAACAGAACAATAAATTGGAAATACACCATCAACCATTCAAGCCACCAGTGACTTATGTGCGCACGGCAAAATAGCCACTGGGTGGCTCCAGTGGCTGTTGCGCAAACTCTAATGCTCCGCCACCCTCGGTCTCCCGCAAAATGGGATGCATCATCCGTTGTCCGAAGTTTGGGCCTCATTTACAGACAGCCGCTCGGGTTCCCTATTGCTGACGGCGGCGGCGGAGAAGATGCAGGAGTAGGAGCCGAATAAGGAGGGGGGAAAGAAGTATCAACTGCGCGGGTTCGTCAGCTCCACGATGGAATGGGGAGGGGAAGACGGCTGTACCTGATTTCTCCTGCGATAATATTACATAATAAACGGAAAATTGGAAATAGGACAGCTATCGTGACCCAGTGGGTGACTTCCCGTAAGCATAAATATATTCCTACGAATTTCCAAGCGGTGCCATTGATCTCGGCAAGCAAAAATGTGAACATATTATATTCGAGAGCGACTCCCGCAAGGGTTAGACATATCATTTTTAAATAATTCCTTTGAACGCGAGATCCAAACAAAACCCAAACAACGCGTCAACAATTGCACTCATCCTAACGCCGTGAACATGGACATCGACACGTCTTTTATACACCAGACTACCGTGGAAATGGAGCTGGACGACGAGGAGATGGATCAAGACAGAGTTGTGACCGCAGCAGCTCTCATTGTCCTTGGGGCAGAAGAGGCACGCAGACTACGCACCGAGCGCAGAAAGCAGAGCCGGCTGTATCTCTGCCGACCCCAGCTGCTGCCCAACCCGAGGTTCAACACCCCGTGGCAGGTACTCTATACCCACGGAACTGATCGCTCCTTCATTACAACAATGGGATTCGATATCAAGTCTTTTGCGGCGGTACTCGAAGCCGATTCAGCACTGCATGGTATTCAACCCCCGTCCCCCGAAATGATGTTGCCTCTGCCGGAAAGCCACGCCCTGGTGCACGGTCTTTGGATGCCGCTGGCGCTCTCGGACTTGTTTTGCATTACCTCAATTCCACCATGCGCGAGATCAGCTTACAGCAGATCTTTGCCCTGATTCCGACGACAGTGTCTCGCTACATCAGTTTTGGACTTAAGATCCTCCTTGCGATTCTGCGCAGAATGCCAGATGCCGGTATCAAATGGCCAGCAAATGTCGAGGAGTTTCAGTCATACAATGACCTCATCACCGAGTGCCATCCCTGTTTGACAGGAGCATTTGCGAGCATTGACGGGCTGAATCTGCCCGTTCAGACAGCTGACGATGAAGAGATGGAGAATGCGACGTATAATGGGTGGCTTTGTGAGCACTTTATCAGCTCCGTGCTTGTTTTTTCTCCACAAGGTACGTGATTAAGGCTACTCTAACATTTAATAGCTCATTCAGGAGCCACCAGGTACTATAATCGCCGCAAAGCTCAATGCACCGGGAAGCTGGCATGACTCCCGGGTGGCAAAATCAATATATGAGAAGCTCCGCACGCGCACACCAGTGGGGTTTTACTTGGTGGCAGATACAGCTTTCCCCCGCGGAACGAGCCAAATTGACGGAAAAATTCGTGCACCCATCAAAACAGGCCAGGCGATTCGAGGGACAACTGCGCAGATCGAAGAAAAGCTGGCCTTCGATCGCGAGCTGCTGTCATATCGCCAAACGGCCGAATGGGGGATGCGTGGGCTGCAAGGCTCCTTTGGACGGCTCCGAATTCCATTAGACATCGGGGATCAAGACGAACGAGGTGATTTGTTGGAGATCTGTGTCCGTCTGCACAATCTCCGTGCTCAGCGTGTTGGATACAACCAGATACGCACAGTTTATATGCCACTGTGGCGTCAGAACAAGGAGGACGAAGAGGTTTGGACAAGTTTCGAGAACATGATGTTCTCCGAGCAACGCCGAATGGACCGTGTTTCTCGCTTCCATAATTTCCCGGAGTATGCGTCTAGATAGATTTTGTATAACTCACTGGCACTCCGAGTCACAATTGAATCATATTTATTTGTAAAGAACGACAAGAGTTGGCCAAGCGGGCAGGTAAAGAACGACATGAGTTGGACAAACTAAGTGATGGGTATATAAGGCTTGTGAATCAAAGACCGCTCGACTGGTTCTTGGACGGGCTAATGAGAAGGGACATGGAGGACCGTGGTCAGGAGTGACCACCAGCTCAACCGCATTCCCAGTGACAGCAGATGGAAGTGGGCGAGTGGATTCAGCTGCGGTATTCATCGCTGGACGTGGGCTGAAGCGAGTTGGAGACAAACGTGGAAGGCGAGATGGACCGGGAGTAGGAGTGCGACGGTGGCTCAGAGGACGGCGGGAAGTAGCACGGTGAGAGCGAGACCGGCTGCGCATATCGAAGGTGTCCCAATATGGGTTCTCGTTCTCGTCCTCGAATTCGTCATCGGTGGATGGATCTGACACCCAATAAGTCATTGCGCCGCCTTCGGGATAGAGCGTCTCACATCGAATCTTCTTCCCAACCCTCTGAATCCCGGTGTCGCGTTTGTGGCTACAAAGGGCGCGATTACGACGGCGCGAGCGACCACGAGTCCCATCGCCACTGTTGCTCATTTGCAATACTTCCAGTCGCATCTCTGCGCGATCGCGGGCGCGCTCGAGGTCGTGGACGTGGTTTTGAAGGATGGTGAGCTGCGACCGAAGACCCTCCGTGACAGCCTGAGCATCGCGTAGCTGCTGAGTCAAGGTGAGAATCTGGGTGTTCTCGAAGGTCCGCTGCGCACGCGAATCATCACGGGCCTTCTGCACATCCGGGTCCAACGCATGCGCGAGTTTGTTGGCAAGGTCGGCCCCAGTTGCTCGCGCGTTGCGTCGGAGGGGTGGTGTGGGTGCACGGCGGGCAACAGCGGTGTGGACTGACGTTGCACCATGCTCAAGAACTTCCACATCATCATCCGAGGAAGCCGCATCCGAGTTGTCGTCGAACTCGGAGTCGCTGAGATCCCGAGTGCCCACGCGCTCATTGATGAGATCTTCGAGCTCGTGGGCACGCTTGACTTCGGGTGGGCAGCTTGCACTCCCCGTAGGCTTCTTGGCTTTGAGATACTGGGGCATGTCAGGATGCGATGTCGAAATTAGCAGCAAATTACACACCGTCTTATATTTGTTCTCCAGCGACTTGGGAGAACGCTTTGTCCTCCCATGCAAGACGGCCCACTTATTGAAGCGACGGTGAATGACCTTCCATCCTTTCTGCCCGACTGGAAGCTCCTCCTCGATGAGGTCAAACAGTTTGGCGGTGTCTTCCTTGTGGTAATTGCCTAAATGACGCCAGTCAGACAGATACAGAGAACTAAGTATGCTACACACCAGATCCCGTTGGGCAACCGCGTTTACGCTGCGGCTCGCTTTCATCCTCGGAGACCGAAGAGGCCCGCTGCCTCTTCTTTCCCTTTGGATCTGAAGCACGCTCCTTGCCCTTGCAGCGAGAACCAGCAACCTTGTCCGCTGGCTTAAGACCACGCGCTCGGGCGATTGTGGCAGGATCTCTGAGATCGAGGTCCGCACCCCCAGGAAGGGTAATGAGAGCAGGGTCGATTGGGATCGCATGCTGAGCGGTACCGGCCGCAACAGGCCGCAGCGCGAACTGATATTGGTCCTATAGGGTATGGCAAGGTTAGTAAAGCAACACATCCAAGATGCACAACATACCTGATTGAATGCGTGCTCAATGGGAGAAGACGGTGCGCCATGGCTACTGTCAATCTGCCGCACAAGAGTACATATAAATACAAGGGTAGAAAAGCATACAAGAGCGCTCGCGCCGAAGCGATGGACAGGCTCTGGGGCTTGGTCAGGCCTCTGTCCGAGAAGGCTCTGCTGCAGTTCCGTAGTTAGCTCAAAAATGCGAAAATAGCGTGCAAACATACTGGAAGCGGCCCGTTATGGTGGCGCCAGCTGCCATTGGGCTCGCGGTACAGAACGTTGCCCTCACTGTCCCGCATAAGCTCCGGAACGGGTGGATGGAGGGGGGCGAAAGGAACACGATTGGGAGTCTGATTAGACATTTTGCAAGTTAGTTAAGAGAGAGGATGTCCCAGGATGAGGAACTGACCTATCCAGATACTCCTCCCTCCTTTTTAAGCCGCTGGTCATCGGGAATTTCGGTGGTGTTGCGGTGGTGTTGCTGTTAGACGAATGAATTGAGGTGGAGTCCTTCGAGTCTGTAAATGAGAAGTGGTCAAGGCAAGTTCTAGTGTTGCTCGGGTCGGGTCGGGCTTGAAAGCCCGGGCTTGGGTCGGGTCAGGGCGGGCTTGGGCTCGACAAAATCCTGGGCCCGACCTGACCTGGGGGTCGGGCCCGGGTCGGGTCGGGCTTGGGCTCAGGCCCAGGCCTGCCTATATAAGGCAATGAGCAAAAGGGGGTATTGCGGAACATTCCGATATCTTCTCCGACGTCCTCCTCGTCTGCTAAACAAGCAGTCTCATTCATGCTTTTGACCTCTGAGGGCATAAATGGGTTTCCCCTGCGTTAGGCAAGGGCTGCCCTCAACAAGAAGCATACCATCCTCCGCATTGAGGAGTTGAGTAAAGTTGTAGTTGCTGTAGACGCCGCCGACGGGGTGAACGTCTGACTTCAGGACATTTTAGTAATGAAATTGACCAGAATCCGACCCAAACAGTGGTTCACCAGAATTGCCGGTGGGGTAGATGATCTGTACGCATTTTTACATTATTTAAAACAAAGATTCAAACTAACATTTGTGAGGTTCACGATCAACTGAATAGGTTGCGCCAGCGCCCCTTCATCAGAACAAGTTAGATAAAGCATGTCGGAAGCCACGGGCTGCACACCCGGATTACAAGGTATGAATAGACATTGTCAATGGGGGGCCCTCACTGGCATGAGCCAGGGCACACTTTTTGGTTGAAGCCCGGGCCTGAGCCCGGGTCGCGGGTCGGGCAAAATCTGAGCCCGACCCTGAGCCCTACCTGAGCCCGGCGCGGGTCGGGCCTGAGCCCGACCCAAGCCTGGGCTTGGGCTTGAAGCCCGACCCGGCACATCACTAAAGGCAACATTCAAGCGAGGGGTTTCATGGCGACCTCAGCTCGGGATTAGTCGGGCAGCTGCATTGTCGACAGTCTATGCCTCTCTGGGAGTCGCGCGCAATCGTGTCGACCCTGCAAAAGGCTGCGAGAATGGACCTGTATTTTGAAATTATGATCAATTGGGCGCTCCACTCCTGCCTGAAGGAGAAACAGTGTCTGATACCAATGTAAATCTTGGGGAGGAACAACAGAGGAGGAGCAGAGGAGGGACTTGAGGGAGGGAGGGAAGAAGAGAGCGGCGCGAGGTGGGCGTAAACCACGCCGCACGGCAAATGAGCACAGCCGCAGCGGGATCAACGGAAGCTTCCCAAAACGGTCTATTCACGGAAAAGAAAATCTGTTCGAGGGGGGGGTACCCCTCGAATAGATTAACATCTATTAGAGGGTCTAAGCGAGATCTCTGGACGATGGGGTCCTGATGGGAGCTCGGCATCACGGCGGAAAATGCTCAGATATTCCCCAGGAATATATTTATGCTTACGGGAAGTCACCCAGTAATTCTATATACAATACCCTTCCAAGACACCAGACTACCTTGGAAACCAAAGTAGTTTTCTGCTGCTCCACAGATATCCCCAATCTGAGACGCGACGCGCGCCGTCACGATTACATCAGTCACGGGCACGTGCCGTTATGGAGACCTCGAGTCTCGACAGTCAATCGACAGTTGCTCCGACTCGACAGCCATGCCGCCATTCGGTTGGAATCTTCCATGCATCCTACTTCAAGGTCATACAAAAACTTCCACAAATCCCCCGCTTTGCTGCTATCCAGTGCGGACAGACCCAGCTCCCAGCTACGGCCTCTTGAGTCTCGACGACTTGATGAATCTACGGCTCGATTCTCGAGCTCAACCGGCGACCTACAATCGGCGCGGCCAAATGCGTACTAAGTTCCCTCCCCGGCCCTCGCCGACGCTAATGCCGAGGCGCGCGCCCGCGACACTCGCGCGACGCGGTACGGCATCGCGCGACGCGGCATCACGCGGGCAGTCACCGCTCGGCATCGACCTCGCGGGGGCAGGCGCAACCCCGAACGGCGGGCGCGGATATGTATGCGGGGTGCGTGTGGATAAAAAAGAGGCTGAGGGGAAGACGTGATGGGCGAGCTAGGGGTGCGATGGAGAAGAGAAGGTCGGTCTGCGCCTTTCTCTACCTACTTTCACATTTCCCTACGTACTGGTTCCCGTCTCTTCTCTACCCTCGGCCCCCTCCGCGTCCCCGTTCCTGTCTCTGTCGTCCTTCCCTCACCGTACCGCCTCATCTAACCCCGGGCCATTCGCACTCCTCCCATCCCCACTCCCACTCGCGACGATTTCTCTCTCCCTTCTCCCTTCCTTGTCTCTCGCTCCCCTCCTCTCGTTGCTTCACGATACTCCTTCCCTGCTTCCTCTCCGATACGTTCGCCCTCCTCCGAGCCTCCTTCATTCCCCGCCCTTCTTTGCATCTCCCACCTCGTCATCGCATCTGCGTCCCGCTTCATTCTCGTAGTGTCTATCCTTCTGTCATTCTCCCTCCCCTCCCCGCGCCGTATCGGCTTGTCGTTTTATCGTGCATGATGCAACGAACAACCACCCCATGATCCAAGTTTTTGAGCAGAAATGTCACGCAGAGAGCATCAATCTCAACGCAATGGATCCCCGCATTCGTTGTATGCCCCACACCGCGCACCTTGCGGCAACCAGGGTCAGTATAATCCCAGCTTCAGTAAATCCATGCTAATAACTAGAGGTAGCAATCGGCGTCACCACCGCAAGAAGGCTTCGGGTCGTTCACGCGGTCCTTATCAGGAGACTGTTGCAGTTCCTCTCCCGAGAGCCTGACATCGGAAGCGGACGATGCTTCTGTGCCTGTGAATCCGTTTTTTTTTCGGCTTGCATTCTAACCACACACACACACGGCTTCGGAGCATCATATTGTTATCCGGCGAAGTCCTCAGCGTTGGCAGGAATGGATGTGGGAGGTCAAAATCTCACCCGAGTGCGTGGTCAAGGAGCTCGAGCAGGTCGCCCTGCTGCTTATCCTCGATGTCAAGACTCCATGGTCGTCAGCGCACCAAATGCTAAGTGAGCCTAAATATTACAGCATCCCATGGGTTGGACTGACGAGGGCGGGCGATCGATTACCGCTCCGTGAGTGACAATTTCGTGGCAAAAAAACCGCGATCTATGCCATCTCGAGTTCTCCGATGCTGACTGGGATGTCATAATCATGGCCACCAGTTGGTTGAAGTCTTTTGGAACGGCGACCACGCCATCAAGAAGCCGATGCTTTAGCTCACCATCACCATTTTCCGCGCTCTCCAGGATGATTGGCGGAAAGCAAGCACGGATCTCCCTTCCGTTTTGCGCAACGGGCCCATCGCAAGCTAGGTGACTATTTGATCAGTTCCCTCTCTACACATAGGCTGCCCGTACGTTCCCGATTCCTTTATCGAGTGCTATGCACTCCTGTGGGCCTGGTTTCATGCCAGTCCTCGATCCGCGGATGGCCTTCGTGCCGGCTTCGAGGGCGACCGTGACGACGACCTCGCCAACCACCAAGGACCCGCTGGAGTATCGCATGCATCACGCCAACAAAACTCCCTCAGCTCCCGCAACCTTCTTCGTCGAAGTAGAAGTGTAGGATCCCCTCGGAAAAACTTCACTGCGCGGTATCGCGTCAGGGATAGGGCTTCGACAATACTTCAAGCTTCCCCGCGAGGAGTCGCGTCCAGTTTCCTAATTATATCCTTTTCTACTTGGCACGGGATATTCCAACTACTCTTGGTGAGTCGATATTTTATTGTCTCATGATCATTACTCTGTGCAACGTGTTAAAACCACTTCCTCACGCGCTGCAGTTGCTGTTGAATGAATTTTTTCCGGTGGCCGGGGCCCGTGACATCATTTCTCTCCGCCGCGCTAGCTTACATTACATGAAACCAGAGATAATCCGGACTTGGATGATCGTGAAGCAACTCACGCGCATGGTCATCCAGTCAATGCTTGCGCCATGTAATCAGACTACTGGATTTTTTTTTGGCGCCTCCTCCGTCTGCGTACGCGGCCGTCTTCAAGCCGTACAGTACCGACAGCCATTTGGAGTTTAATTTTACGGGACGGGCTCAGCTCTAATTGCCCGTATACGGTAGCTCACCCTCTCATAAACATTTCGCCGAACTCCCCTCCATTGTGCGTGGTCAGCAGCGCCCAAGCACGGTGGCGGCTGCAGAAATTCTGAGCTTTCCTCGGATCAGGCTTGACCGGACTCAGGAGACAGGCACGACCGGTTTTGTGCCTCATTCACAAACAGTGTTGTCCCGGGCTCCGATTTTATTCAAGCCTGCGCGGGCCTCTCTGAATATGATTACTCAAATCATCAGTCCAAATTATGTTTTTCAGGGATTCAAATAGATGAAGTTCCTGCGCACTCATACCTGACTGGCTTCTAATACATATTCTTTTTTTTTGTTGAGGTGGTATGGAAGTGATAGAATTACAAATCCGGGAATACCAGTTTAAAAAAGAGGTTCAGAAGGTTGAAAATGTCCGTAAGGCCATTTTGAGTGTCTATTGAGTTCAATAGGACACTTGAAAAACTGATTGAAAGACTCATGTAAATCGAGAGAAAAATCAACCAAGCCCGAACTCAAGCTCAAGTCCAAAGTAGGGTATGGCCTGAGATTTTATACTGACCCAATCCCGAGGTTCGACCCGACCCGAAGAACACTGTTCAAAAATCCAAAGAAGACAAAATATTCCCGGGATCAACACTTTTCGGGGAGACTCGCGGTGACCGTCGTTTCAAGGTAAATCTTTTCGAAAAAGTTGTGGAGACATAACAAAAACTATCACAGACAGAGAAGGAAGGTTTGTGGCACATTACCTGATCATTATACAGACAAGATCATGAAGGATGCGACCGTATGCGTAGACACTGTTCATTCCGGAAGCCGGTACATATACTATGTAGCACTCAAGATACAGTAACGGACGGGGGTAGGATCATGCCGCTGCCAGAAATATCAAACACGGCGTAATCTTGGTCAGTATCCGCCGTACTTGTTTGGTTGCGACTCGGCACCACTTGCACGGAGAAGGTTCACAATGTCTGGACGACCCATCGTGAGCGCTGCCTGCAGGGCGCTTCCGAGAATTCCGCCTTTTGCATTGACATCCGCCCCTTTGTCCAGTAACAAGCGGACAAGAGTCGGGTTCCCAGCAACCGTTGCAGCCTGCAATGCGTTGCCGTATTCACCGCATTGTGCATTGACATTTGCACCATTCTGAATCAGGAGTTGTACCACATCTGTGTGGCCTCGATAGCATGCAACCTGCAGCGCAGTTCCAAAGAATCCGCCTTCCGCATTGACGGCTGCCCCTTTTTCCAATAATAGGGGGACAACATCACCGGGGTCCCCGGCAGCCGACGCGGCCTGCAACGCGTTGCCGAAGACACCGCATTGTGCATTGACATTTGCGCCGTTCTCGAGCAGGAGTTGTGCCACATCTGTGTGGCCTCCCCTGCATGCAGCCTGCAGCGCAGTTCCGTTCCTGCCTTCTGCATTGACATCTGCCCCTTTCTCCAGGAGGTAACGTGCTCCCTCAATGTACCCCTCTTTGCAACATAGAAGGAGGGGTGATCGCATGGGACGCCTGGCTGGCTGGGATTCACCCCCATAATTCAGAGCAGTATACTGCTTGCTTCCTTCATCCAAAAGATGCATGGCCTCGGGAAACAATGCTGTCTGGTCAGCAGCACGCAAAAGATGGTGACACCAAAACTCGGCCGCATAAGACGTCAACGGATAGTTTGGCAAGGTTTCTTCGTTGAGGGGATGCTCGACAAAGTGGAGAAAATAGCTGATGCAACTGCGGGCAATGAAAGTATGTGAGGGGCCTGAGCGGAGGTCATAGCCAAATTTATTGGTGAAGTGGCTGGACATAATATAATCCTGGACTGAGGCATGGGACAGCACCAAACCGTCCCAGTTGGGAGCTGTGGCTAAGCCTTCAAACCACTCAGGAATTGCATTGAGATGATCCCTGCGTATACTGGGATCATATGTGTAATGCTCCTCTTTCGAAAAGTGGAATGCAACAGCGTCGGCAAGCTGTTCGATAGAGAGGGAGTAGGCAGAGAATACAAGCCATCGAAGTATGCCAGTCACGTATACAAGATCTTCGGGGCGAATTCGGTCCAGGAAACGGTCATAGATTCCAAATAGGTCAATTGGGAGATTTTCAAGTGTTTGCTCCAATTCATTTTGCCTTTTACAGTGTGAAAGTTCAACAAGGAGACAGGCTGCCAGACGAAACCTGGACATACAAATCAGGAACTGCACTACCCACCCTTGATGAAACTAAGTAACTTACATTCCACTGCTTTTCACAACGACTCGGTCCACGATTTCGCTTGCACGAGAGGCCCAGATTTTGAGCTTGCGATTTTCACGTAGTTCAGTGGTAATGAAGAGTTTGATATCATGCTGAATAATGTCCGACTCGAGGAAAATATAGGGGATGGCCGTGAATTTCTCTGTGAAGATGGCCCGAGGTTGGCTGGTGATGAGGAGGTGCAAGGGGGAGTCCGTCCAGTGGAGCAACATTGTAATGAGGTCTATAAGTTGCCCGTGTTCGGAACCAGGACATTCGTCGAGTGCATCAAAGATGATATATGTTCGCCCGACCTCCCGAAGCAGCTCTTCGAGAACATGCTGAAGATCCCTAAAGTTTGGCAAGGTCTGCCCATTTGATAGACTGTACTGCTTTTCCAAAGCGCTATACGGGTGGGGAGACTGGGCAGACAGTTGCAGAAGAATGCGCCGTAGCGCAATTTCAACTGCTTGACCTTCCCTGGTCTTGAAGTCGAAATAAAAAAATGCAAGGGAAAACGACTTTCCCAAGTCCTTGGCTAGCTGTCGGTCCTCGACAAGGTTCTGGATGGCTGTAGCGCTGTTCATTTTTTCCCCGTTAAAATCAATTATTGGTTGCAGAGGAGAGGCATCACCTGAGCACACTCTTCCCGCTGCCCGCTACGTTCCACTTAGTATGAGAACACCGACTCAAAAAAATGAGAGCTGCTCACAAGGACCCTGAATCCACAGCGGTCCTGGATAATCTTGCCATTGAATGAATGCCTCACCGTCCAGGAACCAGCGTCCAGTTCCCTCCATTTGAAGCCTTTGTGTCTCATGTTGCTTTGCCGCCATGTCGGGTGGTGATCGCAACCACTTTTCGAGCTTTTCTGCAACACTGCATTCCAGCCAGTCAGTGATATTGTGACACGAGAGGACGAGAGCTGACTTCATATCATGAACCTTATCCAGCGTGTCCTGAATTGTGCTCTGCTGTATCGCGATATCAACTAGACGGTTCGTCTAGGAGGAGTGTCATTAGCCTGAATAATGATCTATTGGTTGTCGTGCATACCCTGAACCGGACTGCAAATGAATCGAGCTCTTGTTGAAGGTCGCTGATTTTGCTTCCTAGCTGGTTGTGTGCTACACCACGAGTAATCCCTCCTAGCCTGTCATACGCGACTATATATTCGGAAGCTTCTCCAAGTAGCCTAAGCAACGAATCAGACGCGCCCGAGAATCAAAGGCAAGACGAACCTGGTATAAGTTTCCACATCCGCTTTGAGACGTCCGATAAGGTCGATGTGATTTGTCGCCTCCATCCGCAAGATGGTAGCACAAAGATCCTGCGTTATAGCAGTAATTTGGGCTAGGAGAGCATCCCGCTTGTCATTCGTAGCCTTTACTTCCTGGATATACATTTATCATTAGTATTAGTCCAAAAGCCGGATTGTCGGTCCAACACACCTTGTAAGCCTTCACAATTTGGGAAAGGAATCCAGCAGCTGGAGCGATGAACGGGACCGTTTGGACAAACCCCGCAAGCTTTTCGGCCATATCGAGAGCAAGGGCGATGTTATCGATCACGTAGTCCTGGGCGTTTGTCGACTTGGCGCCACCGCCGGCGAGGGGGGACTCGCCCGCCGAGGCAACCAAAATGATTGATGGCATGGAAGGTGTGTTGCCAGCCGGAGGATTAGCAAGAGATACAGGCGATGCGGCCTCCGTCGAGATGGCGGGAGTGTCCGAGTCAGCCAGGATAGATGCCTCAGAGACCTGCTTGAGAGCAGGCTCCTGCGTAGACGGCACATTCGCCGGATATGATGACTGTGAGTGAGCTTTCCCTGCAAGTTTTCTGAAGCCACGGCGGATATACATGGTGAGAGGCAAGACGAGGAAGCGAGTTAGCGACGTCTGAGCTCCACGTGTAGTGTGACCAATGGCGGTGCGTGCGGTTGGCAGTTGACAACAGGATCCAGATCAGTATCACCCACTCAAGAGAAGGTACGCTGGATGAATCCGAAGGATAATCGCAGGTAGGTAGGTAGGTAGGTAGCATTACACGGCCGGTCCCCCTTAGGAACGCCGGGGCCCAAGGATTATCTAAGTGTACAACTTGTAACTTGTGGACCTGAGTAAAACTACAAACAGGACGTGAGAGACATATTTTGAGAACGGCGCCCTATCCCTCCGAAAATTCTCGTCAAAGATGCGGACCTTTGTCGAGACCCGAAAGATGCGGGTGATCTTGTAGAAGTAGCTTGAAAAACTCTCGAAAGATACGTGCAAAAAATATTATGCACTCTAGGTATAAAACAATACATGGAGACGACGATGAAGTCAGCCTACACCCAACGCGTAAACAGATCCGGCTAACAGCTAGCACAGCCCCCGCGACCTTGCGGGCAGGCGGTACGCGTACGCGTGGACGAGGGAGAGTAACAGCGAACATAAGCGCTGCCAGCCGGCGATCCGTCGCTGGGGCGGCGGCCGTCAGCGGGCGACTTCCGAAGTTCGTTCGCATTTGAGGGAGCGGCAAGCTACCGGTAACGAAGCGCAAGGGTTGTTTTGGCTTGCCAAACCCCGACCCCGACGCTGGTGATCGACGCTCGCGTTAGCTACTCCGCGGGCTCGATGAGTAGCGGGACACGGATATACCGTTAGAATATACGAGCATGTAAAGCGATTGCGACGCACCCCCCACAGCCGTGCCCTACGAGGCCCTACGGTGGACGAACCTGTAACACAAAGATCGATACCCGATACCTATACGCGCCACAAGCGACTAGAAAACGCTGAAAAGACCCAGAAGAGACTGTCGAGTTACAGCAGAGTAAATCACGACCATGGGAATCTTAAGACAACACCACATAGTAGGGCTTGTGAACCACAAGAAGCCGCCAATGTTGACACGATATGAAACGGTGCTTGATAAGATTTCGAATGACTTGAGGGCTTGTCCATGGATTGGATTGATGGTTGTCGTGCCGTACGATGGGGAAAGGCAAGCGCGGAAGAGCAAAAACGTGGAAGGGAGGAGAGATGGCGGCAGGAAGCAAGGAGCGAGCGCATCAAGTTGATCATTTGATGAAATCACGCCCACGGACCCTCGATCGGAGTTCGCGCGCATTTTCGATGACGAGCGTCCGCGTTTGCATCCTTACACGGCTAGCTCCTGTATTACCCTTCTCTTGGGCTCAGCGATCTCAATCTCGACGGATATGGATAAGCACGCAAAAAAAAAACCATTTACATAATGGCTCGAATAGCTTTTTCGCAACCTCTTCTTAACAGCATATTTCCCCATATTTCCCTTTATCGACTGGGCCCGAGCGCCCAATGTGGACAGGGCTGTGAGATAAAGGTACGGAACATATTCGGTGCTGGAACTGATCTCAATCGAGGTCAATTGGACGGTAATTTGGTATTACACCCTCTTTTTCGAGTAATGACGAGAAGAGCGGGACTCGCGATAATGGGAATGCTGTAGCAATCTGTATAGGTGAAACGTAACTCGTAACGGGACCCTCCTTTCGTTTCAGTTTTCCGGGCAGGTAAAGCATGTCGGACGGATCGTTTCAACGGAGAAAGCGTTACATCCAAAAGGCGTAAAATACCGTTTTTTTTTCCTACCTGCAAATTATGCGGATCCATCGTCGTCCGCGTCCGAAGTTCATAAGTCTTTTCATCCATCATATGTGTACGCCCAAACATCTTCAGCGGCGTTATTTGCGACCAATCTTACACCTTCGTTGATGCATGCCTGAGCGACGGTGAACCTGGCTGCGGGGCCGTCGGATCCTACACTGAAAAAAGACTTGTGCAGCTGTCATTTTACTCGGACGAAACTCTAACTCGGCCGCCTTTCGTTTCCACATTCAAGGTAGGTAACGCATAACGCTCCGGGTGTTTCTCGTTTCAAGCCAATCGTTTTAGTAACGGTCCAAAAAGCGCTTCACCTATACAGATTGCTACAGTAGCTTAACCACCGGTCCGAGGGGTCCTATTGATGAAAGGCTGAGATTGGGACTTAATGCGCCGGCGTGCGATCTGGCCATCAGATGGCGCGGCGCCCCGCCACGCGCCCCCGCCGAAGGCGTAAAGACCCACGCAGAAATTCGGCGGCTCATCTCTGACCCCGAGAGTCCCAGGACTTCTCCAGCGGCAACTGGCAGGTGGCAGGTCAGAGGCTGGTCGAGGAAGTGCTTCTCCCGGGGTCCACCGCGGATGCAGTAGGCTAATGTTGGATTGGGCGCTTGATCTTAGATCGAGGGTCTCAACCATATTCCGCGGCTCCTATGCAGTTCGATCTTCGCGCCAAAAAAAAATCAAAACGTAATACCTCGTGGTCTACGCATGCCCCGCATAAATGGCCCTGATACCACGCCAGCTCAGGACAACTTTCTCTTCTTGTTCTATCTCCCCGTCTTCCGCAGGATGTCGTTGCACAAAATCGGGCAAGACCAATGGACGCAGACGGCCGTGAAATCGACCTTCAGGATTGATATCCCAGACAACTTAGCCACTGCGTCCACGAATCCGACGTCACTTTGCGGTCTCGGGTGGCGCTTCTGGTGCTCAATCGAAGCGGAGTCGACCCCCGTGTTCATAGACGCCCAGGGTGTTATGGCCCCGGGGCGGCGCATAATCCTCTACTTTAACCCACACCTCGTTCAGTCCGCCGCATATGGCGAGTTGTCGTTCTCTATCCAGACTGTGAACCTCTTCGCCCTGAACGATACACCCTTCTACCCTACATTAAACCTCCCCCACAACGGTTATCCGGAAGATCTCACCTTGGGGACTTACGGGTTTTCAAGGAGCAATCACACGACACCTATAATTGCAATAACGGTGACACTTCCGTCGAGCCTAGGACTCTCCCTTCCGCGGTCCCTGGAACCACGCATGGAGACGGCATTTGCGGACATGATCGGCGGAGAGCAAACCGCAGACATCAAGTTCTACGCCTACACCCGGGTTGGCTCATCGTATGTTTCACACCCCCGGCCGATGTTTGGTAAAGTGTCGCTGCTGCAGGGATTCTCTCCGGATCTCGACGATTGTGAGTTACAAATCTGTCGGTGGTGGTTCTAATTTACCTCAACCGGCGCTTCGTCAGTGATCTCTGGGGCCGAAGGGTTCCATGAGTCGAAAGTGGTTGACATGGATGATTATGTCATCGACGAGAGTCGCTTTAGGGACTACGATTATATGTCTGATAGCGACTTGGACGCGGACGATGACGACGAGTCGGGTGGTCGACGGTCCCCAAAGTATTGGACTCCCGTCTTCCGTGCCCTTGATTCTACCCTTGAAACGTGAGTCTCAACCACAACACAAATATCTATTTATCAATCTATATAGCCATAATTCCCTAAAGAGATCTGAACTACTCACCCCTGAGGGAGAGAAAATGGAGTTTACGGCCGCATCGTCTTCGTCCCGTCCGCTCTCGCCTCTATATAATTCCCCAAAGAAATCTAACCTAACCCCTGCTGAGCAAATGGTGCCTCTTCCGCCCTCGCCTGAGTCGCCTCACATTTCCCTTCCCATCACCCCTGTCCGACATGGCATGGGACGCGTGATCGTGCTGAAGGACACCGCGTTTCGAACGTGAGTTCCCGTATCAGTGAACGGGAAGTTTAATCTGATGTTGCGACATGTAGGTGGAACGCGCTCCTGAATTACCTGTATACCAAGAAAATCACTTTTCACAACCGCAAATCGCTCGGGGCACCCGTTCGCGGCAAGCTGGATTGTTCAGCCAAATCCATGTATAGGTTGGCAGAAAAGGTGGGTCCTCACGACCGCCTTTATCGCGCGTGAAATTTACCAACATGCGGCAGCTTGGGCTGGAAGAGCTCAAGGTGTTGGCTTTTGAGTCCGTGCGATCTCAGATGTCCGCAGACACCATAGTCCAGGAAGCCTTCTCAAAATTCACGTCGCTGTGAGTTTTTTACAATCACGGTTACTGCGCATCATGCCGAGTTTCTGATATCAATCCAGGTATCCCGAAATTCAAAGCATCGAGGTTGAATTTCTTATCGCGCATCTCTCGGAGGTGAAGAAGGATATACAGAGTGAGCTGAAAAGTATATGCGGAGCGCGTCCGGAGTGTGCCGAGGTGCTGACGGAGATTGTGTGCCGGGATACTATCCCTAACCCGGGGACCAAGCGCGGCAAAAAAAGAGGTTGAATATCATTTAGCACATTGAATTTGGGCACATCTAAGTGCATGTCTCCCAAACCTGTAGTTTGTTACCATGCTCTCTCTCTATAATTTCGTTTTCGGTGTATTTTGAGGCAGGGCACGTCCGGCGCTGGCTATAGTGCCACGCTTCGTCCAGATTTTGGATATTTTATACCTCTTGCGATTAGCTAGTCACTTCTGGTCTCAACTCAATGTACTGTATCCTCCTTCTAGTGATTTCTTCCGCGATAATGAATGGAAACATATTGGAAACATATCGCCGCAGAACGGCTTGGCACCGTAATTCTGTATATATATATATATATGGCTCCCTTTGGCGATAACACCCCACCGTGGAACTCAAACTCGTTTTCTGCTTCATCAGACCTCTGCAACCGAGAACACCGAGCGTCAGTCGCGCGTCGCGACGCGCAGCGCTCACATCAGTCACGGGCACGTGCCGTTACTGAGACCCACATCCCGCCCATTCAAGGATTCAGTCCCGCACCCATGGCTTCGAGATTCAAGGTCATGCAACCTTTCTGCAAGTCCCCCGCTGTGCCGTTCTTCACTTATTCTCAAGCGTGGACAAGGACTCCCGAGTCTTGACTCGCGCTCACTTGATAAATCCACATCTCGAGACTAAGACCTAAAATCAGCGTAGTCTCTCTAGACAGACACTGTAATGAAAACCGGCTCGTTCCTCGCCCATTACAAAATCAGCGCGGCCAATGAGTATTTGGCTCACTCAGATGACACGCATCGAGTCCCCTCTCCGCATTTTATCACCCCTCTCCGTGCGCTCCTTCCGTTCCCCGCCTTTCTTCGCGTCTCCCACCTCGGCCGCCCCGCATCTTTGTCCGCATCCTCTACGCCTGCAGTACGGCGGATCCCCGCAAAAGCCCTCCGTGCACGTATAGGCGGAGGCGAGAAGCGGAGGAATGCATCATGCTTCGTAAGCTTACCTGGCCTTCCTGCCCTCGCGCGCGCTGTTCCGGGCGTCGATCACCACTTCCTCTTCCCTGCGCGTCGTCATCTTCTCCCTCTTCGGCGTCGTCACCATTGGTGTCCCCTTTCCTACGGCCCATTTGCGGTATCGGTGTAATTTCGGATGTGTCAAGACTTCTACATAAGTATCCGAGTCCTGGCGACTTCCACCTGCCGAATTGCGCAACTCCAAACCCGTAATCCAAACATCCATCCTACGCGCCCGGAGATCAACAGATGGAAGGCTCTCGTATTCTCCTCGTGCGTTCATCCGGTATACATCCTCCATGTATACGACATCGTCTTTTTCTGCTCTCATCCCGTTGCCCCCGTCTCCTAACTCCGATGCTGCCCCGGCTTCCCGCTCATCCCGAGCCCTAGTAGGGCTCGTGTCATTACGTAACATTTACGACGGAAATCCTAAAATATGGAATCTGGGAACGAAGGTTGCCAGCAAACCCACCCTCACGAATCACGATCCGCCCCAAGCCGACATCGCGTTCATACTCGTGCCGGTTAGTCGATGTAATGTGATATGGAGTGTGGATCACCGGTGCTGCGTTTGCACGACAAGGCGACAGACGGACCGGACGGAAATCAAACATCACGCACGCTGTCCTTCCAAGTCGACACCGCGGCCGGCCGGGGTGAGCAAATATCAAAGAAAAAGAAGTATTTACTATTTACCACGGACACGCAGCACACCCGAATAAAGATCGCGACAATATTTCGAATCCATCCATCTTTATTCGATCCTTTTTTCATTTCCTTCTTTTCTTTGAGCGTTGGAGCTCGGAGGTCGGGCCGTGGTCCGATCGCGATGTGATCCCGCAAGCCGATGTGCAATAAACAGTTCGGTTGTTGAAGCGTTCTAATTATTTTATAGACCCCTTTGGGGTTCCTTCCAATCTCCTAGATGTTAGGGTGCACCCGGCCTGTAGTCCTTCCCGTCTTCTCGGAACCCCTCTCCGATTCTAATCCTCTGGACCCCGAGGACCCCGGCTGACAGGAAATCGATTTATTTATTTAGAAACTAGGCTGCATCGGCGAGACTCGAGGGGACGGGGTAGGGCTGAACAGGACCCTGGCGGTGTACATGTGCTGCGCGCCGGTTGGGACTCGCACCCGCCGCCCGTCGACATCGACGCGGCCCGTGCCGTCATTATGGGTTTTATAGATATGATGTTCAGGTGCACAGTGAGCCTTGAGCATGGCGGAAAAGCGAATGAACAAAGCCAACGACCCTGGGCTGCTTAAATACGTTAACGGACCCCTATTCACCAAAATGGTACTGGGACCATTTCTGACGCAGTTCGCAAGTATAGCTTCAGGATGTAAGCAAGATCCGTCCCGGAGCAGGACGTACTACCCGTCCCTATCCGTTGAAGAACATCGGCGTTGATGTTTCGTCAAATTAGCACCGCGGGGTACATAGATAACTCCAAATTCTTGCTGGGTGCGGCTCGCAGCGTCGATAGATTGGAAAGAAGGTAGTGTTATGTGGGGCGATGAACGGAAATTTACGTCTCAGAGGTGCATCGCTCGCTGACCTTGTACTCCATGAACGTTCGTTCCAGTGCCGTCCCGGACAGATATTGTAATTTTCGCAGGCCCATTGTACCTTGAGTCGTGCGGATCGTACAGCAGTACGTCTTCGATGCATGCTCTCTCGACCTGCCCCGCAACTCGGATTGGTTTGCTTCGAGGTCAGTCCATCCCAGCCTCGGGAAGAAAAAATAATTACAGCGATTTTACAAATGGCCGCCTCGTGTCTTGGATGATTTCCTGTTCCTAGCGCGTTATTGAAGATAGTCCGAGGATGGGCGGCAGGGCCCGTTATCAGTTACAAATAAAGGGGACTTACTCCGTGTCCATCGTTGATGATGAGTGCGAGTCGATAAGGGCCCAAATCTAAAGAATCACATCGATTGTGCAACTAGGACAGGCGAAAATCGAGCCCGACTACGTACCCTCCGGACTCTGTTCAATCAACCTGGATCGCTACAACTCGGTTCTTCTGGAGCATCATGTCCAGACCGGGAGGAAATTTGGATGCTGAGACAAGATCAAGTAGCATACCATCGTACCATCAGCACAAGTATAAGCAAGAGAGCGAGAACGAGATGATACAGACAACTCGTAAGGGATGCGGGGGGTATCCTGAAAGATAAAATGTGTCAGGTCCACGTCAGATTTTGCGGGAATGGGGAGAGTGAGACGGAATGGGTACGGGCCTAGTGGCTTCGGTGTTTCTGATGGCGACAAAGGAGAGATAGCGGCGAAGGAGCAGTAGAAGCAGAAATACTTCCGCCCATCGCCGCCTCCTGAGTGACAGGGGATGCGGCGACACAGGCGCCTCGGTCCGTCCAAGTTCGCCTCCCGGACCCCGACTTGCCCCCGCTCTCTCCTCCGCTACTATTACTTCGGATTCTTGCTGCATGACGCATCGATGACGCAGCATGGCAGCGTCGATAGGTTGGGACGAAGACATTATTCTGCGATGCAATCAACAGAAATCAACAGCTCGGTGGTGCAGCAGTGCTGACCTGGGAGACCACAAACGCGCTGTAGGCGATTTAGTTTTTCAAACAATTGAGGCGGGATATTCTTTATCGCTACGTGCTTCAAGTTGATGCCTACTCTCGTGATTTGCCCCCTTCTCGAAGTCAATGAGCCTGAGCCCCCTAGTTCAGTCATGAAAAATCGCACGATCAAGGCTGGTCTGAAGAAGTGCAGTACCCTGGCTGGCGTCCGAGGTTCATTGAACCTGATGGAAGGGTCGATATGGGCCCGAATCAGATCGATTTGGAACCGAGGGATTCGAAATGTAACCCGAGGCACTGTCCGGCCTCCGTTCAATTCACTTTGACTGTGAGCGAGACGCATTCGTTGTTCCACAAGATGGCAGGAAATTTACTTGCGGGGGATATAACCAAGCAGAAGTCGTACAGAATGCGGGGTGCCTCTGTGGGATAAACAGTCGGAAGTAAAAGTGAATTTGAAGCAAGAAGGAAACGTAGCTATAGCGCTGCCTGGAAACGTAGCTATAGTGCTGCCTGGATCCGTCATAGCGGCGAACGTGAATTACCGCCAGTGTGGAGAAGATTAGGAGTAGCAAGCGCTGATACTGCGCTGATCCCGTCTCGGGTCTGCTGGTTTCCGGATTCAGCCTGGTGTATCGAGGGTAACGTCGGGGCATACAAACACCCTGGACTCCGGGAGAGGGCTCGTTTGGAAGGAATGCGTTCTTGGGCGAATTTAGGACCGGGTGATACAGGACCAAGACCTGACGAGGCTTCTTGATCTTGATGCATAGTATGGGCATATTGGCAAGCTCTGAGCTGTTCCTCTCGGACAACGGATGTCGATAGCGTTCCTGTAGGATCCAGATCTAGCAAAGCCGAGTTACATAAGGGCCAGCAGCCATCATGAGGTCGTTTGGGACGATGCCGCTGGCAGTCCGGTGCTGTTTGGTAGCACAGTAGCAAGCACCACAGTGGAGGGTAGTCAAGCTTGGGTAAGCAAAGTAAAAAGCATGTCACCTGTGTACGCAGTCACGTGTTCTGATCGCAGCAACGCGTCTACAACGCGTCCACAAGAGATCGTTGTCCATTCGCATTATTTTCGGCGCACACAATTGCACAGATACCGCGTCATTGGATTCAGATTCAGTTTTGCTACGATCGGAGAATCGCTTCGGCACATTGTACAGTGCAGAGGCGCCGATTCCAAGCGAGTCCTTCGATGAAATGTGAGGAAGAAGAGCAAGCGCCTCCAGATTTAATTAGAAGCTTTATAAGATATCAACAGCTATTTATGCTACCAATCCGAATATGAATTATTGTTATCATTAAGTTATCAGACGTTGAACCATCTCCGAGGGCTTCTGATTGGCCCATCTCTACGACTTCAGCTTTTGTTAGAGGTTTGGATTACAGTCGAACTGTTGCCGCTTGGAGTCCGTTGGGAAACCCTCCTGCCACCTAACTTTGTGGACATGAGGAGATGGCGCCTTGGCGGCGTCTTGTGCTGTGTTCAGGGAGGGAGCGCCTATTATTGAGGGGGGCGGTACGTAAGCAGGAGGTGAGATCCCCGCAGGCCAAGCCAGGGCTAGCCAGGGCTGCCTGACTTGGTGTTGTTCCGCCAGGGGCTGCCTCGGAACCAGCCCTTGTGACAGGTCGTATCTCCCGAGTTATTGCGCTCACGTCCGCGGCCCAGGCCGTCGGGAAATTCCACAATGCACTGCCGTCGCCATACACCGCATAGTACTCTCCCGTTACAAACGGGTTTAGTGCGATGTACTGGGGAAGCGGTCAGATTAGTATGTTATCTGAACGGTAAGTGGAACTCTCGCATACCACGATCCCACTCCTGCGAGTCACTTCCTGTGTATTGCAGAGCATTGCCTCAACTAGAGGATACTGACCGCGCAGATCGAAGGTCATGAACTTGTCGTTGTATAGTACGACGTACGATCCCTGGACGCCTAATGCTACGCAAGTAGGCCGCCGTATTTTCATGCAGATCTGGATGTCGTCCTCCAGCGCTGGCGGGATATTCTGCCAAGAGTATCCTGAGGGAGATACGGAAAAGTAGCTGGCGCCGGGACCGAAGGTGGTACGACTGGTCCGCCCGCCCTTTGATGCGACACCCTTGATGAACCGGGCCAGACGCACGTAGTTGGGTCCCAGGCATTCGTCTACAGATAAGTAGGTGAGGTGAAGGATACACTCCCGGCATGCAGAGCCGTACCTTCGTACCAATCTTCGCCTTTAGTAGTTCTCCAGTACAGGGTGTAAGTGCCTGACTCCATTGGAAGTCCGACATCGTAAGGAATGTCAATGGCTTGCGGGTGTTTTCGATCTTCAAGGAGGCGGGCCAGTCCGGCTGGAAGTACGTTCTCGCTCCTATAGGTGTGCTTCAGTAAACTTCCGTCAATGGTTCATAGTCTGCTCACCAAGCATAAACTGATTTTGCGCCACAGAAATATGACCTATTGGGACCGAAGGAGAATTGGCAGCTCATGATACGGAGGGTGGTGCAAGTTCTTGATTTTGAAGAGGGACAGCGGGAGTCGCTTTAATGGGCGGCATGTGTGCTGCCGAGCGGACGTTCCGCTCATTTGTGGCTGATTCAGGGACAAACTGCTCTGCGGATTATTAGCTCATGAAGCGAGAATATTGACCAGGATGCCGAGACGACCCTGTTCGATGAGTTAACGGGATAACGTATCAGCGGTCACTGTCGTAGGCAACAAAAAGCTCAAGGGCCCCACACATGCGTTGCCAGAGAAACCTTAGCACGACGATGCTGTTTCAGACTAATAACTCAAACTTTGAGTTGACTATATGACTTGCCGAGATTCGGATGCGACAGCTCGCAAGTGGTTTGCTGGATGCAGTTGAATGAAGACATTGGACGCCACGATCGCAGGCATGCCACTCGATGTTTCTGTAGTTGCCAGCGTGGCCGCATTTAAGGCAGATATATTTTTATGAATCGAGGCGGGAGCAGTGGAAGCCTGCGAATTCTGACGAATGCGGCCATATTCCCAGAGATTCAAATCCAGAGGCATGGAAATAGAACAAACCCCTGAACAAAGCGTGGTGTTATTGGCCACCCTCCAACGCTACTTGATGAAGTGGTGTCTCTTCTTTGAGGTCGTTCAGTGTAATTATAACAGTCGGATGGCGTGCATGGGAACTATACCATTGAATAGCACGTTGCAGTAGAATGATGATCAATCTTCCAATCCAGCGAGGCAACTAGTGAACGGCAGGGCGCATAAAATACTCTGTATGAAGAATCCATGAGCGCGTGGCTCTGAGGCCAGGGATCCGCTTACCTGCAGTCTCCCCCGATCGCCGTTTTTCAACGAATGCCTCCGCCCGAACCCAATAATCCTCTCCGCCCCGCGCACCCGTCTGCCAATCGGCGGCCCAGTCAGCATCCGCGATCAGGAGCACCACGAATCGCGGATCCAAGGCGAGTTCCGCCCGCCGAACGATCTCGGCATTGAAGTGGGGGAAGCCTGAACACACAACCACCAGCACTTTGAGCAGCTTGCACTGCTCCAGGGCAAGTCGGCAGAGGGCGTTGGGGGCGAAGTTGTTTCGGAAGGAGAGGTGAGTGAGCAGGGGCATCGACGGGATCCCAGCCCATCTCTGAGCGTCGCAGTGGCTCCAGTCGCAGAGGGATAAATGCGAGACGTCAGAAAAGAGCGCATGGGAAAAGTCGATGGTGGGCTGGCCAGAGAAGAGCAAGGCAAGGACGGTGGAAAGGCGCTTCAACGGCAGAGCTCCGAGAATTGATAGGAGGCCTAGTGTTGGACCTCCCGCGAGGCACGTTGCCGAAAGACTAGTCGTAGCGTCGCATAAAGAGAGAATTTTACAGATGATGTCCGGTTTTTGAGCAGCTGTGAATTGTACATGCTGAACATGGTCGTGGAAGAAGGACGGCGGCCTAGACTCGAAAAGCTGGGACAGTATAGGATACTAAAATAATTGGCAATTTGGTGTTTTGCCCGTCCTCCCCGGTCCGTATAGGGAGAGTACATGGAAGAGAACCGGCTCAATCCTACATCCAGGTATGTCGTCAACACATTCATAGTAACACAAAAGGGAAGTTACCAAATTTTGACACGTCGCGCCACCAGCAGGAGTGCTGGGACGGATTTCGGGGAGGAGAGCGCCGCGACCTCGAAGATACGTTTCTCAATTTCCGGGGGCAGCAATGGATCCGTGGCCAGGGGGTGATCTGTCCTCGATGGAGGATCCGTGGTCGGAGCAGGCATCGTCAGAGACGAAGCCATGAGAGAGGCAAGTCGTGAGAGTGGAGGTACAGCCTTCGAGTCTCGCGATGTGTATCATTCCCGAGTTGATCCTGAGATGGAAACATTTTGGGATTGATATATTGCCTACGAAAATAATCATAACGGTGTTGGGATCGTGGAATTAGGATGCACGAACTGTGACAAGGATCGCCAAGCCACGCTGCATACACATGTATAACAGCGGTATCGAAATATTGCGGCGGCGAGTAGCCAAGACGCTGTGTGAGCGAGTGAGCGCAGGAACAAGTATTGCTTCAAACTAGCGGAAGCTTCGTAGCTTCGGTGCCCCCAAGACTCTGGGAAGTCAAAAGGTCGAGGGGTGAAGGTGCACCGCATCCGGCCTGTTTCAACGAAGTTCCATTTCAGAATGAACCTGATTGAAGATGCCGCGAAAATTGGCGCTGATTCAAGTTTCTTTTCGACTTATGATCATCGAAACTTTCGTTAAATCGCCTGGATCGGATACGGCAATAATGATAACAGACGTCAGAATAAGACTCACGCGTCGAAGTGCACTGGATTCGCGAGTCCAGGCGTGCACTTTCAGCGAGAGCACGGTCAACACAGAAGATAATTTCGATTGCGGTTTGGTTATTATAACAAGTGGCGCGATTGTTATGGACGAAATTCCGGGGACATCCCACTCTCTAAACGAGAACCTCACTCCGGTGACGCAAACGACGAGCTGCTCGAGACGGCTATGAGATGGGTGGCAAGCGGAGCGGCATTACTTACAACGTTGTGTATTACTGCGCTTTCAAAAGATCTCCCCATGGCGGCAGGTCGAACAAGCTGGGGAGAGCTTGCCAAGCGTTTCCGTCCGGTTTCGAACGCTTCTTTACCCGACAAGGCACAAGGTCCACAGAAATCAATACTTTCCCACTGGAAAGGGTCGAAGATTTCATCAACATGATCCAATTCAGGCGCAGTTCATTGCAGTCTGTTTCACGCTCGCATGTGTCGGATCTACAAAACAAGGAGTGGATATCGCGGCACCAGACATTTGTGAATGTCGCGGTGGCTGAGATGCATTTCTGCCTGGCCTTTCTATCGGAAAGGGAGTCGACAATGGTGCCAACGGAATATCTGCAACATTCATAGTATATCCCCGGAAGCACGGAGAGGAGGTAGAGATCTGAGGCGAGACTGAGGGCCTTGTAGTCGTCGTTGTTGTATTCCGTATATCCGGCTGGAGGCGCGCGGGAGAGCCAGAGGAAGGATAGATGGCGGTCAAGATCGAAATCATGCGGGTACGGATGTACTCAACCTCGTATTTCGTCGCTAGTCGAAGAAGACTCGACAGAGTTTCAAATCCGTCGATCGGGGAATTTACAAAGTACCTAGTAGGATGAAGACGTGAATTTCGTTCATCGCTTTGAAAGGTGAAAGGAGGACGCACCCCGCATGGTGAGTGGCCATCAAGAACAGCTCCAGATCCCGGGCAGAGTCATGCAGCTCAATCAGAGGACATCCTTGATACATGTCGACAGCGGAAGGCTGCGGAATCGCGAAAGTATCGCTGAAGATAGGAGACTGAGCGATCAAGTACACCCGAAAAAGTGTCGTTTCGGCTTGAAGAACAACAGTTCCATCGTCAAACCAAACATTCGGTGAGGGCACTAGCTGCATGGAGCCAGCTTTTCGTTCGACCATGGAGTGTACTGTACAGGCGTGTATGTAGGCAACCACCGGAGGGGCGTTACGCACAGCCACAGGTCCAGAGGTAGCAACCGGTTACCTAATTTGGGTGAACACTTACCAAATATGGCAATTTCGGGCCCTGCAGGGCCGGAAAATTACCAAAATGGGCTCCCAAAGACCAATTTTGAGCGTTACTCTTGCGATTTAGGCAACGATTTTGGGGCTTGCGTTATGCGTTACGTTGCCTACGTACACGCCTGTACAGTACGAGAAGAAAGAACGTATGATGTGACTGATCGGTATCTCGGCAGTAGTCACATAGAAGTCACATACATCGGCGGGGCTTAAATGAATCGCTAGGCTCCTTTTTTGACCTTGCTCTCGACACCAACACCCCAGTTGTGGGCGGGGTTCTGCTTAACTTGGCTTTTACACAATCTAAAAGCTGTACGGTTCGTCTGACGCCCGCTCGGTGACCGATCTGTCTGATACAGCGGTACAGCGTGAGGAAACTGTCTATCACTCTATCTTCGGTCCTGTCTAGCCTGGGCTGTGTACAGTCTTCCATTGCTCTTGTCCTTCGCACTTGACCACCATGGACACGATTCCGCCTGAACTTATCGAGTCTATCTTCCGCCAGGTCACCGATACTGACACTTTGAAGGCGTGCGCTTTGGTGGCGTCCATCTTTCGCGAGCCGAGTCAGCGCATCCTCCTGCGCTCCGTGACACTGGGATACAACCTCAAAGACAAGGGGTACCAGACCGTTTCGGAGATCCTCCAAAAATCCCCTCACATTGCGTCGTACATCCGCATCCTGTGTTTTTACCTCCCCATGGAGAATGACGTGTCTCCCGGAGTCGACTGCCTCCCGGCGCTTCTGTGCAAATTTACGCACATCTCCTGGTTGGTTGTTATGGGAGAGGAGGACCGCAAATACAGCTGGGATAATTTTGCACCTGGGATAGCAGACTCTATCTGTAATCTCATCCGACAGCCGTCACTGGAGGGGTTATACCTCATATTCATTCAGCAGTTGCCCCTCGGTGTTCTGGCTCTCGCTTTCTCCTCCGTGTCAACATTAATCCTCGGGGATGTCTCAGGAAATGGTCCGATATCTCTTCCATTAAACACTTCCCCGCTGGTTCCTACCGTGGAAAGTCTAATCGTCTTTCCGAGTCCCGCCAACGACGTCGGCACTATGCTGGTCGGACCGACCTTTGCACCGTGCATGGGAAAACTGCGGAACTTACGGGTGAAACCCAACCCGGAATATGGTGGCGCCGTCATCTCCGTTGCAGCGGACAACATTGAAGAAATATTTTTCGACTGTGAAGGTATCTTTATAGGAAAACGTCTGAATTGCCTCGCTCACTGATGATCATTCTTCTAGACTTGGACGTTGGGACCTTAAATGCCCCTCCGCACACTGCGTTTAACTGCATTCGTTTTGCGGCCTTCAGACTTGACTTTCAGCATCGCGACGCACCGTGGTTCGTCGAAACCATGCGCACTCTACTCATGTCGCCTGTCAAGGAGATCATCATCGAATATATTGGCGACAAATCCACGCCGGAAATATGTTCACTTTCGCAGGCAACGATGGACACGCTCAACGACATACACCACTCGCGTGGTGCCACTTTCCCCCGGATCCGCTGTGGCCTTTATTTTCACGATGACGATGGGAGGCGCTTGAAGGATTTTACAGCGACCCTTGAACAAGGGCTGCCAAAGGCTTACAAAGAGGGGAAGTTATTCACTGAATCCCTCCCCACCAAGGAAGGCGTATTCACTTGGCCGAGTGGAACGCCCATATCTCCCATATAGTAATCCTTTGTTACGGTTTGGCAAAGTAACATCTGTAAGAGTCGATATTTCTCATAAGTCTATCACAACGAATCTGACCTTATGACGATAGGGCGACCTGGGACACACATGGAATTCTCATTTTTTTCTTTCGAAAAGGCAGCCTAAGTCGTTGTTCGTTGGACACACTACGTGTACGCACCACTGATTGAGAACTGTAATCATTTATGCCGTTATTCGCCTTTGACGGAGAGTCGAGTTGAACAAATGATGAAAGGGTTTCTGCAGTCATTTCATTCGGTGTGCGTCAATGTCAAAGTTCCGCCTATGGTCCTTAATGTCGCCGAGAAACGAGCTTCGGATTACCGTTCCGGATAGCTTCATGTTCTCCGAATCTTAGGCATCGTGCTCAGTAGAACTCAAGTTGGTCTTTCATAGGCATCGGATTTCGCTTCTCTCTCGCCGCGTACATCTGAAAACTGTGCCCCTCTTCTTCCCACTCACTTATATCCCAGATTCAAGGTTATTCTCGTCCGCGCATTCGAGTTCAAACCGGCAGTACCAAGAGGCGATGTTGTGCTTCAGCGTCCCACACTTCGCTCCGGCACAGACAAGAGCTCTGCTCTTCCCTTGATTGTGACGCCATACGACGGATCAGAATATTAGACATATAATCTCCTCCATGAAAGTCGTCCATCCAAAGTCCATCCATAGATGCGAGGTCGGAAGAGGGCTGGATCTCTGACATCGATGGTGGCTCCTGTATCTCATAGCTCTTTAGGTAATTGATCTCGTGCGATTCATACCTTTCTCTAACCCTCAGATTGGGAGTATGAAAATCTTGTGAAAACCTGTTTTTTTTGGCCTGGTCCGGAACACGGGCCGGGTGCTACAATCAAGAACAAGTCGTGATCGGATCAAGTGAATCCGGCCGTCCTTCCTTGGTCCTTCCTTCACCAGCTATCCCTCGTAGCCAGTCTCGGTCGCTTGCTATTACCAAGTCCCCGCGTATTCCCTCCATATAATTGCCACCCGAAACCCACCGGCTAGGTTCGGGAGAGCGGGTCGAACCCAAGTAGCGAATACTTGGGTCGCCAAGCTGGCCTGGCTAGGTGGTAACCGCACGAACGCTGTGAAGATGGGTTATGAGCTCCGCAGACGCCCCGCTTTTTTTCTCTATTAGAAACCAGAACTCAGATACCACTTATCTCGAGCCTTCGGCTCCAAAAAGTCGGTCCTAAACTTAGCTGAATCCGGTTACCAGCTTTGCATCGAAAATCGTCATTCACTTCCTGTCACGATGTCTGACCATCCGCGGAGATTCCGGGAGAAGACTGGCATATCCTTGACACGGGTGGGATGGATTTCGACGGTCAAACCGGTGAGATTATTACCCGCTGAAAAGTTCCGGCTGTTTTAACCCAATCACGAGCATGACAAGAGCTGCCACCCGCTGTACCTAGGCCATCGGAATCACCTCGGCGGGATGGATGTAAATTCAAGTCCGCCCCCCCCGCCCCCTCTTAAAATTCCGGGGTATCGGGTCGTGCGTTTGGAGGGCTTCTTTTGTCCATTTGTGTGCCAAAGTTCACAGATGCGCTATGCACTACGGGCCGTCTTACTTCTAGAGGCTGACGATTTTATGGATGCTTCCCGCGTCTATTGTCATGTTATCTGACCTGAAAGGCCGTGATACACGCACAGAATTCCCAGTGCGTTCCCGAGCTCCATCCCGTGAGAGCCTGTGCTTGCTTTCCCATAAAGCGACGAGACAGCTGGAGACCCCTGGCGGCCTGACTGACCTGACCTCTGACATGATTTCAAGTATACTACTTCCTCTTGCTGGGACATTTCTCTGCTATGCGCTGTACCATATAGCGCAGTTCCTCTACCGCGAGCTCACCTCGCCACTACGCCACATGGCCGGACCGCCGAATCCCAGCTTCGTCTTAGGGAATTTCAAAGAGATAGCGGTAAGTCATTGCAACTCCCGCCTTTTATACTTGATGTGGAGCTCTTTCAGGACGACTCACAGTTGATGTCAAAGTGGCGAAGTGAATTTGGGCGTACCTTTCGATTCAAGGGACTATTCAGTGTTTGTCGCATTTCTGAAAGATTGTGCCATCCTGTGTTGATCCCGCTAACAGATCAGCGAACTGCACACCTCGGATCTCAAGGCTGTAAATCATATTGTGAACAACAGCAGCATTTACCGCAAGGCGCCGCAGACCCGTGACGTTACGAAGCGCTTGTTGGGCGGCGGTACGATACCTGGCCTGCTGTTTGATCCTTATCTCAATTCTGGCTCTTTCAAGGGATTCTCTCGGCGGAACTGGATAATCACAAACGCCAAGTGAGTATTGCGGATTTTGACTCAAAATGCATGCAATGTGCTAACCTGGCAACAAAGAGGCGGATCATGGCAAGTTTTCATTCTTTGAGGAGGATCTCTCTCTGAATTCCAGGTCAGAACCAGGCCTTCGGCCCCGCGCAAGTCCGGCTTCTGACGGAAGTCTTTGTCGAGAAAGCGGTTCAGGTGCGGTTCTCCAGCTCCTTTATTTCTCAAGCGTGGCTGAACCTTCCATTAAGCTTCGTGATATCTGGACTTTCCCGGTAGCACAGGATAACGGAGCGGCTCGCATCGATGTTCTAGATGGGTTGAGACGGATGACCTTGGATGTGATCGGGGAGGCAGGTGAGATATCCTCCTTCTCCCATACCTAAATACACCTAATCGTAATCTTCAGGGTTCCACTACCAGTTCGATGCACTGGATAGGAAGGGCAAGTCGAATGCGCTCAACCAGGTGTTCACCGATCTGCTCCATTCTCCGCACGCACAGCTCTACGCCGGATTCAGGGTTGCGCAGTCGATTGTACCGATTCTCAAGCTACTGGTACGCGTTTCCCATTGCTATATCAAGCACCGGACTCGCCTGATCACATTTATGCAAAAGCCGGTTCCTGGCACACAACTCCGAAAGAAGGCGCTCGCAACGATGGATTCCATTGGGCAACAAATCGTTTCTAACAGTAAGGAAAACCTCAAGGCCTCGGAAGGAGAGAAAACCTTGCACGGCCAGAAAGACCTGCTGTCAGTCCTCCTCAAGTCCAACTTGTCCACGAATCTCCCGGAGAGTCAGCGCATGAGCGACTCCGAGGTCATCTCACGTACGTGTCGATTTTTTTCGTCGTCTGTGGACGTTCCTCACAAGATGAAAGAGATACCCACCTTCTTTCTCGCTGGCCATGAAACCACGAGGTGTGTTTTCCGTGACGTCCTACAGATATCGTGACTTAGTCTCTTTGAGTTCGGCGGTGGCCTGGGCGCTGTACGCACTCTCTCAGAACACCACCGTCCAGGCAAAATTGCGGGAAGAGCTCTTCACCCTTTCTACGCAGAATCCAACAATGGAAGAACTCAACTCCTTGCCGTATCTTGAGAATGTCGGTATGTCCATGATTCCCTTTCTTCCCATTGACGGAACTTACATTCCGACTAGTCAGAGAAACGATGCGTGTGCATTCGCCGGTGGTGTTCACCACGCGGATGGCGATGGAAGACGACGTCCTCCCGCTTTCTAGACCCTATATCGACAAGGAGGGGAAGGCACATGACAGTCTACCGTAAGTTTCCGTCCTACTTGATCGCTGTAAATAAAAAACACAGATTATTTTTAGGATAGCCAAAGGGCAGATAATGCACATTCCGATTTTGGCTGTGAATACAGACAAAGAGACTTGGGGAGAGGACGCGCTTGAGTTCAGGTACGTGTTGAGTAGGAGACCAAGTACCACCGCAGCGGATAATATTCACGCAGACCTGAGCGCTGGGAGCATATCCCAGAGGGAGTGAACGCAGTCCCAGGCGTGTGGGCGAACCTTTTCACCTTCTTCGCCGGGCCACACAATTGTGAGTTTTTTTTGGCGGGTAAGATCACGCGAATTTGAACCTTGGCAGGTATCGGATTCCGCTTCTCACTCGTGGAGTGCGTGCTACCTCATCTCTCTTCTCCCTCCTTTTCTCCTGACGACTGACATGATATGTAACTACAGAATCAAAGTCCTGCTATTCACGCTAATCCGCGCCTTCGAGTTTGAGCCGGCCCTACAGAAAGGCGGCATTGTTGCTAAAACTGCAGGTTTGATCCAGCGACCAACTGTAGTAGGCGATACGACCAAGGGTTCGAGCTTGCCTATGATTGTGAGGGCGTACAAGCAGGACTATTAACCAGGTTGAGCCCTCATTCCGTTTTTTGTACTTTATGCCGCTCGCAGTCTTTGATCAATTGATATACTTTGTTTATTCTCGACATCACTCAGGCAAATAGCCGAACCGAAAGAAGTTCGCCATATCGGCATTCAGGGTCAAGTTTCAACCGTGGCACATCTTCTAGCGCCCTTCCGACGGAGCCAGGAGGAGCCAGGCCACTTCCGGGTGCCGTAAAAGCCTACCTACATCCTACAATCTCGCCGTAGCACTACCAGTCACTTGTACAGCGTCCGAAGCCGATCGAAGATTGCCACTGATGTGGTGAAGTATCATATTCTATGCTTGCCCTGAACCCGATTTCTGTACTTCCTCCTTGCACCCCAAAACGCTGCTGGACTAGCTTTACGTCTCCTGGCCTGCATCTGGGACTTGTACTCTCCGATTGGTTAATTATCGTTTTGTGGACACTGTCGCGTACGAATGGGTTGAGTAGTAAATTGCTTTACCGAGCCGTGCAGAGGTGACTCAAGTATTATCCGCTCAATGAGCCGACAATAGGCACACGCATCGTTTATGCTTCGAGCTCGCTGATCATACTGACTAGTAGAAAAAGTATGATGGCACGCAGCCGAAAGGCCCGAAGCTATTCTAGCCGTTGGAGGTACGACGTGTAATTTTCAAGAACCGAATTTTCGTGGTATGTTCAAGTACGGAAACTTGACCTCTGGTTCAACTCCCCCTTCCTTCAATCTCTGAAAATCCAGGTAATGTTGATAATGACAACTGTAAATGCTGGTAGTCGGTTCCGAAACGCAAGGTCCCTGCCTTTCCGGAGGCGATGTACGGCGGCGTACGCGTATGAAGTCGGTAACCAATAAGGATGTACGTCTACCAGACACTGTTTCGGAATTGAATAATTATTGACAGGAACCCAGGCCCTCCCAGCCATTTGGAAGAGAGGCACTGGGACGTGCCAATCTGAACACAAAATGAAACGCCGCAGTCCACTACTCCGCGACTCATGCCTGGGTACGGGTGTATCGCGCATGAAATTGCCTGCTGTGTCAATGAATCTAAAGATGCACCATCCCGAAATCATTTGTGATGGATAGGGGTCTCCTTCCCTTTGCGGCCAGAGAACAGATATGCCAAGAGACCGATCAACGCGGAGCCTGCTTTTCCTCCCATTCAAGTCATTGACCTCTGCGACGTCCAGCGCGAACTCCACGCTTGCCGCTGGAGAGCATGGACTGTATCCTCCACCGAGATGAACCGCTTCCCCACTAACGTCTCGGTCATGAATCACACCGATGTATTGCCCGTCACCAGTGGCTGAATCTGTCGGCGGATGTGCCAGCGACCAGGGCCCAGCTTGTCGCAATCCGTTCATCCATTATCCAGGTTCCTTAGCACAATTCATTCAGGCACGGTACCAACACCGTTTACTTGCTTGTAATTGTATATAAACTCCTGGGACCCATGAAGCAAATCCCCAGGCCCATCGCCGACTATCCCTCCAAATGAGATTCGCTCAGGCTAATACTGTTCTCCTCTGCTTGGTCCTCCTCTTCCACCTAACGATCATGTCTTCTGCGACGCCCCGTAGACCGACTGCGACGGAAGAGAGGCGTCCAGCCTCTGTCCCGAGGAAGGAAACGAATGCCGAGCGATTCCGCCGGGGTTTGGGTCCGCTGCCGCCCGTACGTCGAGACCGCAAAAAGCGTAAGTGGTGAATTTATTGGAAATGCTCAGTACTGATGAACCAGCGCAGCAAGAGCGCGCCCTTCCTCAACCCCGTGTACCCCACTCTCAAAGTATGCCCTCAGCATTTAAAATCATCCAAGTTTTCCCATTAACGTATTGTACATCGGTTCTTTCAGCAACGTTGGCATGCTCCAAATCAGAAGGCTGTCCGATGGCGACAAGATTGGATATGTCGGTGCGAGTTTCAACGCAGACAACGCCTACACCCTGGTCGGGAGCCCGGCTGGGGCACTGCACCTAACCGTTCCCCCGGCCGCGCTATCCGGAGAGGCGATCAATCTCATCGCCGCCGACCCTCCGGACTCGCGTAATCCGTACTTCGGAGGCGTCGACAGTGGATCGGGGGCGCTAGTAGAGGGGGAGGCCGGGTAAGGGCTTGCGGTTCAAATTTGCCAAACTTGTTGCTTACGTTGACAACAGGTTCGTGTACCTTTCCGGTACTAGTGGAGGTTAGATTATTCCTAACATTTCATTTGCGCCCTACTGACTAGCGTGCGATCAGTACGCGGAAATAGTCCGCCGTCCTCCAGCGCGGGTACAAGCTTGACAAAATCAATCAACCACGGAGGCGTTGAGAGTCAGATCTGGGCGCTAGACTGCCAGACGAAGCAAGTAACAGCACAGTGGACTAACTCGGATAACAGCAAGTGTCGATTTCCCCCATACCTCACGTCCTCGCTGATAAGTACTTAGGCCATACTCCCACTATTTCTATATTTTACGACCCCGTTCTCGATCTCCTTGGGTTGACCGCCGATCTGCAGGCGTTGAATTCCGTCCATCCGGATGGGGCCTATGAGGTGGTGCGTCCATTCGTACTCATATTTTGTTGTGCTTCACCTAACAATGATACAGGTCATGATATTCATCCCGTCGTAACGTCAAATATATGGAAATTCTGCAGGTATCGCGCTGTCTGACATGTTTAGATGTAATACAATGTAAATGTACATAGATAATTCAGATTGGTTTTGTTCTGGTCTCTCATTCTACTTCAACTTAACGGAACGAATCTCATGGCTTTCAATAACGGTGCCAGTCCCGATCCCTCACTTTCATCATGACTGTGAGTACTGCATTGCAGCTGCGCGAATCCCCCAACCATGGTACGCTACCAGTTCTAATCAGTTGGACTTGATTAGTCTTTTCAACGTCCCGTATGAGAATGTGGCGTGGATATGATGGCACCTGTAATGTATCCGATTTTCTTCCAGACAATCACAATCCAGGCGTGTTCACGGCGATCAGACTGTAATGATCCATCAGTCCTCTCAATGAGGAATCCCGGACTGACTTGGCAAATTGACTTGCGCTGGCAGCGGAGTTTGAATTTGGCTGGGTTGACTTGCGTGACTTGTGCGGGGGCTGACTTGTGCTTGTGCTTGCCTCCACCCATTCTTCCACTCAACTCCAATGATCCACATATCCTCTGAATGTCATCAACAGCATGCACCACCATGGGAGGCTCCTCACCGACAGCCTGGGCAGCCCGCGGCAATGACTGATGGCATCATATTTCGTCGTCGTCGCCTTGTTTTATAGTCAACGTTCTGAGTACGTAAATCACAAGGCATTTTAGAGATGTGCAAGTTGAATTGAACAGGAAGGGTTGAACTCAGAACAAATTGACTTGCACAAGTCACATTTATGACTTGCACGTACACTTGACATATTGACTTGTGCACCAGAAATACCCGCACAAATCACTTTGTCCGTACACCATGCGCAAATCGGTCGTTTCCACGACATAAAACACCCTGAACCCATAATACAAGTCAAGATATTGACTGGGAAGTGTTGAACAAATTGACTTGCACGTACATGTTGACTTGCGTAGGCGACATATTGACTTGTGCATCAGAAATACCTGCTTAAATTACTTTGCCCACGCAATATGCGAAAGTAGGCCATTTCTTCGACATGAAACACCCTAAACCCACTAAAATTTTGCAACACCTCATAAATTTCGCTGCTATGTATGTACTAAGTATGACTTTTCAAATTCTAGGGTCGAGACTAGTAGTATTAATAAAATGCCTTCGGTGTCTCATGAGAAACACTTCCCCGCGCTCTCATCCCCAGTATCTTCCCCAGCGTCGATTCCGGCCCTGTCAACTCTAACTCCGGCATCACCCTAAGTTGCTTGGGACGAAGTTGACTCTGCCAACGTTATTCTAGCACACGTGCCCGTAAATGCCCCGGATGAGGAACTATCTGTATGGTTCTTAGCTCGCTGAAGCATTGCTCAGGTCCTATTGGCTCAATACATTTTCAAGGTTAGATGTTCGGCCTCAAAATACATATGCCGGTCTATGAGATATTGCCTTGTTGATTGGGACTGTTCAATTAATGCAAATTCTATATGTCATGCACTTGAGACCTATCCCTGAGCATTAATAACTGGCCAAAAATCTCCCCCAACATGGTTTCCTGGACATGCGACACGACGCGCCAACAGCACCCACAAATTAACTTGCAAGTCAATTTGGTGACTTGCCGCCCGAATCCCCGCACAAGTCAATATATGGTCCAGTTTTTAATATCATGATATATCACTGTAGATTAAACGAGTACCATTCCCCTCAGTTCGAATCCTTCCCTGAAGTACTTGTCGGTACACATGATGTTCATTTTGCGATCAATATAAGAGTTGCAGTGGCTGGTGAAAATGTCAGTGAGTAACACATGGAAAATTCGGCTTGACCCACCCAGAGCCATATACGAGGATCTAACGACCCCCAGAGAATCTCCGGATGTAACAGGACATCGGGAATGTGCCCAAGTCGGGGCCGACATTTGTGCGGGGATGGTCACGTGCACACGACAAATTGACTTGCGTCTACTATTGTTGAATTCCACGCCAATTCAGGATTTTGAACCATTCTTGGAGATGTATGAGGCTGTATAAAGCCCAGGTGATGCACAAGTCAACGATCGGACTGCCCACTGTTTTAAGTTGAATACCATTGTTATGTCGAACGTATTGGCCGTGATGCAGAGAAAATGCCCAGACAGCCCCGCAAACTGGAGGATATGATATTCAGGTTATATGAGAGGCCCCTGAATGGTCGGAATGACTTCAATGCAGCAGGAATGCGCTCAAGTCAATGGCGACAAACTGACTTGCGCAAGTCACAAATGTGACTTGCACGTAAGCATGTTGACTTGTGCGGGGGACAAATTGACTTGCGCACCCAAATCCACGCACGAGTCAACACAAGTCAATCTGCGCAGGCACAAGTCAATTTGGCAAGTCAAAAAGTGAACCCTCGTCAGTCAATCCGTTGCCGCAGAGATCACGGCAGGAGAGCGGCATCACTCGTATTGGTATACTTGACCCTACTTGACCCCATCGATGTCAGCGCCAAGGTGCGCGCCAAAAAACTCCTGCGTAAATACATTTGTGAGGCTCCACATAGAGTACACGGCCGGCGTGCCTGAAGGCTTCTCCGTATGGCGCGATAACGATGAACTGCATTTTCTCGAAGTACATTTGCTTTTCCGTTCGATGACATTGAAAATAGCCACGGCGAATAGTGCTGGTACTTCGAGTGGAATTTTTGAAGGGAGAAGTTTTTTGTATAACTTGGAATGGCGCTGACAGTAGTCGTGTTTAAAATTTGTAGATAAGACAATTCAGCTTATCCTACGAACTGAAAGTACTCACAAAGCCTTTGCAATCTCTGCTGTCTTTTGATTAATAAATGCAATCCCCGCCTCCCTAAAATTGTCGTTTTCAATTAAACTCCCACTTCCAAATCCCTGGAACACAATATGCTGTCCACCGCTCGGACCATACGAAGGCCAGACAGGTGCACCGGCGACGAGATTGTTGTTGGGGGTTTGGTCGTGCGTGAAAGCTGAAAAAACATAAGCAGGGGGTATGGACCAGAAGATGGGGAACGTACAAATCCACATGCTACTCATGAGCAGAGCGAGCTCAGCGTCAATGAATCGAGGACCAAGAGGCTGGTTAGAGGGTAATGCGGTGTTGTTATTTCGGTCGTTGAACACATAGGCAACCTCAGAAAAATGAGTAGCTAACAGCAAACTCGATCAGAGATACCCTCGAGAAAGGTACCTAAGAGGACGTACCACCAATATCTATCGGGAAATGATAAGGCGGTTGATTGAACCTGTACGAGAATGTAGCTGCCCCTTTGGCATTCGCCTGGGCAAAAGCACGTCGGGGTCCAACCATGACTGCGTCACCGAAGAAGGCCCCGCTCTGTGCAGAGTGCCTCGCTGAGGAATTGGACCCAAGCTGCAAGTGAAAGAGAGCTCACTCTCTTGTCCTGGAATCCAGTTGATAGTATACCGTCTCCTGTACCAATAGGAACACCTTGAGCAGGGTCATCGGGGTAGAGTTGCAATATTTGTTGTACATCTGCTGCACTGGTGAAGGCGTAGAATGCTGCGAAACCGATATATAATTTGCAAACTGGCATAGAAAGAAAAGACACACTGGAATTCCTTGCCAGAATCGCATTGACCAGATCTGAATCGAAATTAATACCGCGAGTCATGAATTCACTCCCTTCGTCCGAGTTCGCTGTTCCGTGTAATTCAGTACTTCAGTACTCGGTATTAAAGAATACACAAGCCGACTCGCCGCCAACAATCAATGCAACCTTCACAAACTCCCCATCACTAACCTGCCCTGCCGGATCCGCCTTAATGAAATCACCATCAACGACGGGATTAAAGGCCCCTGAGCCAACTTGCGCCACTGAAGCGTTGAAGGTGGAAAGAGGGAGAGCTTGGAGACATGCGATGTCCGAACAGTTCGTGATGGAGAGGAGTCTGTTCCATGTCGCGTTGTATGTAGCGGCGCGATTGGAGGCCATCAAGGGGGCCCAGTATCCGCTTTCAGAGATAACTGGAGGGACGTCAACATATTCAAGTGGAAACAAAAGGATCAGAGGGACGCACCACCTCGGAAGAGATGATCATTCCTCCCACCAAAAGCAAGCATGTGTTGGAATACGGAACTTCCACCGGCACTAAAGCAGGTGACATCAGTACATAATAAAATAATCAACTTGGACTTGACGTACCTCTCACCCTGAATTGTCACTTTCGACGGGTCGCCTCCAAATGCTGCGATATTTTCATTGATCCAATGGAGAGCGAGGCGCTGGTCCTTCAATCCTAAATTGAGTAGACCAGCCTTTCTGGGTTCATCGCCGACAGGGAAGCCATAGGCTGTAAGACGATAATTGAAGGAGGCGAAGATCTACGAAAGGATTAGAAGCATTTCCGAAGGAAAGAAGAGAGCCTTACGATGGGCTTGCTCATGTTAAAGGACCGCTGAACATTGAAACTTCCATTATATCGGATATTGTCCGATGATCCCATGACGTATGCACCACCTACAGGCCAACGTCAGCGTCTCTTAGCTTATTCCTACAGCAATAAAAAGAAACAACCTACCATGGATCCAAACCAATACCGGCAACCCCTGGCCCGGCTTCACACCCGTCGGTCTAATAACATTAATTGTCAAGCAATCCTCCCCCTGCACATAACCAATATCCTCCGCGCCGATACCTACACACCCCACCGAGTAATTCAACGCCTGTCTCACTTCGCTGAATCGTTCATTTAGGGATTGAGCGGGGACGAAACGACGAGAAGGTTGGGCATAGGGGATTCCCCCGAAGAAGTCTTGGCTGAAGGTAGGAAGGAAGGTGCCAGCGTAGGTCCCGTTAAGGGTTTTGACTGTTGGTTGGGTGGAGGATTGGGCGGAGACTGGGAGAGCGAGAAGGGAGACGTAGGAAAAGAATTGGAAGAACTGCATCCTGGTCGATTCTCGGACTGGACTTTGCAGAATCGCGCCTTTTGCCCAGATTGAGCCGGACATCGACAAGACATTGCTTACTTATATGTATTTTCTCATCGGACTTCGAGGTCGCTAAAAAAACCCTTGTGCGGAGAACCAGTAGCATGCGATGTTGCACCTGTGTTTAGTCTTCTGACTCAATGGTGACCAATGTCGAACTGAGCATGTGGGTACATCGGGACTTCATGGTTACGTGATGGGAAGGATCTCTATCGCCCACTGTCCATTATTATCAGAGACTGCCTATCCGGCCAAACTAGCTAGCCGGCCACTTGCCAGATATAAGAGGTTCTGGTTATGATTCCGGTGTCTGGCCACTTGTACAGTGGAATACGACTCAAGAGGATGTTGCAGGTCTAGTTTGGACCCAAATTGAGTCGGCGATCAAGAGTTATGGGATGTTTTGTGGCCGGGTATGTGAACGTCGTTTCTTATTTCCTAGCGGCTTTCACACTCGTTTCTCGCTTCTTCCTCCACCAATTTCTCACCAATCCAGATGGTTAGGGGCTCATTTTTGCGCCCCGATGCAACGGAACGACTCCGTATGGCTCATTCTCTCAGATTGGACATATCTCGTGCCCCGAAATGTCCAAGAAGCCCCCGAGCTAGCCCCGAGCTAATCCCTAGTGGCCCAGTCCGGCCACCTCAATAACGAATCACATGTGTCTACTACAGACCTAGTAGTAGTAGTATTTGGTCAAGGGTGTATCGTTTCCGAAAAGGGTGTATCGTTTTGATTTCGCTCAATTGGGGTGTATCCGGGTGTTGGCATCAAAGTGATACACCCGATGTGGTGTATTAGTGATGCGGCTGTGCCGATTAGATTAGTATCCATGCAGATTTAGCCAAGGGGGTCCGAAGATAAGAGATTACCATATGGGGTAGGGGGGGAGGGTGTCTGGCCGACCACCAAAAAAGAAATTTGTATGTAAAATTTTTTCGGTCCAGATATCAACTCATGTACATCCTGGTCCTCTGAGACTCATCTGGGAAACCTCTCAGGACTTACCAGAGCAATTGTCTAGCAAAATATGAGTGAACACTGCATAGGTTGTGTGTTCTGCCAGTCGCCGACATATGGCCATCATTGTTATGACATATTTAGCAATTGCCCCGCTCGGCCGAATGGATGCTGAAGCGGCCCTTGAGCCTCTGCCGTGCGATTTCTGTCTCCGAAGAGTGCCGATCTATGATTCTACAGTACCTCAAATGATTTCAATTTGCTTGCCGCAACTCATATTCTAGGACCATCCCCCATGCTGTACCAATGTCCACATATTCAATTTTATCTTTAGATCATTGTTCCTTCACATATGATATGATGAACCAGCTGTTTATGAGACTCTGTAAATATTCTGGTGATTAACCACTCTACCACTCTTGTGTAGCACCTCCCGGCGCAGAAATGTGCGCCAATGCCATCTCCCGAAAAGGGAATTTGATGGCATCAGGTGGCTGTGAGGGAGGGAGGGTGTCGCCGACCCTCTCAAAAAAAAAATTTGTAGGTGATATCACTTTCTCTTATCTTTGGACCCCCTTGGATTTAGCTCCCCAGCCCGGTAGTTGTAAATCTGGGCATTTTTGGTTTCTTCATTGAGGACCAGTACATCTCTATATACCTTTCTATCACATTCACAAACTTCTGCAAGCTCTAGCTCAAATAGTCCGTCCTCAGGAAAAGATATAACCAAATGATCCAAATCATGTCTCGAAATCTAGAAATCCATACCAGAAAAAATGCATGATACTGGGACTTGAAAATCTTGAAGCTGAATTGAAGCAGATTCTTTGGGCTAAGAAACTTGATAATTGTCCCACTCTGGGGCTTTGCCCACTCCATCATTATTGGGATTTATCCCATTCTAGGGCTCTGCCCACTCAATTCGGGATTCACCCCACTCCAGGGCTTTGCCCACTCAATTATTACCGGGTTTTATTCCATTCTAGGGTATTGCCCACTCAATTCGGGATTTGTCCCACTCCAGGGCTTGCCCACTCGATTATTACCGGGATTATCCCATTTTGGGGCGCTGTCCACTCAATTTGGGACTTGTCCCACTCGTCCTCCTCGCACTCGTATGCCGCCGAGTTAAATGCGCGCACCTCGGAGTTTATTCCGAGGGCTCCGCCCACTCAATTCATAACTTGTCCCACTCGTGCTCCTCGCACTCGTATGCTGCCGAGTTGAAAGCGTGCACTTCAGAATTATTCCTAGGGCTCCGCCCACTCAATTTGGGACTTGTCCCACTCATACTCCTCTCACTCGTATGCCACCGAGTTAAATGTGCGCACGTTGGAATTTATTCAACTCTGTACCCCCTCGCACTCGAATGTGCGCGCTTCTTTATTCCACTCCTACCCCCTCGCACTCGTATGCCGTCAAGTTGAAGGCGCGCACTTCAGATTTTCTCATAATGGTCAAATCAAAGATTGCCCAGGTCTGCCATAGTGGTAGAATATCTCGGTCGTCTCAAATTACATGGCTTGCTATCTCAATGTCCTTCCTACTCGTTGGATGGAACATCCATCGGCGCCCGCCAGATCGCGTTCGTTGACTCCAGAGGCTCCATCTTCCTCAAACGAGCCAATTTCCCGTCGAGACCATTCTAGCTAAACACAATCTTGAAAGTACCTACATTGTGGTGGTTATCAAACACCCGCACCTATCCGGGTTCAACCACTGCGTCAGTGAGCTCTAAAATATTAGAAATTGGAACGGGTCATGTTCTCCGTGTACATGTCAGGACGGATGTAGTTGTTCAAGAATCTGGAAGAAGATGAGGATACATCGCGTTCAAGCCGAAGTCAAACGACACGTACTCAAGCGACGTCTCGATGTTGAATGTCGCCTGCACAATAAGAGAACGGGATTACTTTGACGTTTCAAGGCATGCTCGGATACTTCTATTCGAAAAGCCTTTCAAACGGAGCAGGCGCATCGATTTCCAGTCTGTCCACCACACCTGATCGTGGGACAGTTTTTACGTCCGACCGCGACGACTTCTTCGCCTTCCCCCCTTACTCCCATCTCGCCCATCACTCTCGCGATTTCGCACATGGACACAGGAAGACCGACCGTGCCGCCTTTGATGCACATTTTGGATGGATTGGTCCGCAAAATCAAAGTTGAAAACGGAATCCCGCATCAGCCAGAGGAGGACCCAGGAATCTCCGTCACATTCACTCTGAACGTACAGATTATCGGGTGAGTATTTCCCGCCCATTTCTCTCTCCAATTATTACGCTACGCCAGGAAGACGGAGCGCGTGGACATGACATTCGAGGTGGTGAAGATTGGGTGGTACGAAATGTACACCGAGGAAGAGATCGAGACACTTTACCACGAATTCATCGCGAGCATTGTCCCCGAGCTGAAGCATAATTCCGAGACTTGGAAGTGTTTCGATTGCGGTCCGTGTTCATATCTGCTCCAGAAAAGCCGCTTGCTCATTGATCCAGATCTCCCTGCAACTGACATCGACTGGATGTCAATCTATTTTCAGGGCGAGGAAATTTTCAATCGTTGCAAAATTATTGTTAGTTCTCTGTCCGTAGTATATATGGCCTACTGATCCTTTTCATTACTAGATCAGCCCAGGATGCAAAAAATGCGTGCGCAAGATGCAAAAGTGGTCGCCGAAGATCGCGGAGGAGCACAACCAGAATTCGACCTCGTCTGTTGCCAATACATTCCCAAGGCCCGACGGCATGAGTGGTGGGCTTTCTGGGACATGTCTCACATGCCGCAATGAGGATACGTATTTTTTTTGCTCTCTCCAAATTTTCAAAAAAAAAAAATCTTGATTTTGGTCTGACTAGTGAGACTAGAGGATACGGCGGTCCCGGAGTTTCACATGTCGCGCTGTGGGAAATGCAAGCTAGTCAGGTTTGTCGTCTCGTTCGCTGTGCAGTTTCACTGAATCATTCTTAACGGCGCGATTTGCAGGTACTGCAGGTACGGTACCTCCCGTCCAACAACGGGTAAGTTCACTGACAGCTGCACTGCACTGGTAGCGCCGCCTGTCAGAAAGAAGACTGGGCAAGACACAAAACCGTACGCCCTGAACTCTGTTCTCACTGAACTTCATCCACATTTTTATACAGATCTGCCGCAAAATTCAGAAGGTCACTCGGTCTGAACGCGGCAAAAAGTAACGGAAACTTTTTCCAAATCCACGAAGTATGTATCCTCAAATTTCTGCATACCTAATGCAAAGTCGGTCTAACGACGGACATCAGTATTGGACATGCAATTGCAAGTTGTAATGCGATGAGGGAAATGAGTCGAACAAGCAAAAGATCGGCGTCGCACGAGTTGGTTCAACTTTGTTGTGACTGATACTGAATATTTCTTGAGCTACCTAGAGCAAAAAAGTAATAACTCCTGCTTTTCTCTTGAGGACGGTGTGCTATTTGCCAGTGAGGAATGTGAACTTGCCTCAGGCTAAATTATACGCTTTCCCTGCCAATACCGTAACGTCAGTGTGCTGGACTAATTCTGTGTGAATGGGATAGACGGTTCGAATGAAATTCCACCACGCGGCAATGCCAGTTCCAATCTTGTGTAGTGTAGCGTTTCGACCAAAGGTTCACGGGGTGTCACTCGTCACCTCAATTGTTCGCTGCGTGAGTTGTTCATTCCTCTACCATAAAGGCATGCCGGACTGAAATTTTTCCCTTTTTTACGCCTATTTGACTCTACTATGCATTTGAGTCGGGTGTCGGGGTGCAGCCCCGCATGTGAAATATCTCGGTATTCACGCATTTGGCAATACCGACGCCTGCCGTATCTGTTTCGCAAACCAACCTCACAGCATTATGGCGAGGATTCTGACGGTGCTTATCAAGTCGGAGCAATACAAAGTAATAATGCACCATCTAGGCGAGTGCATACCCCTGGACGGTGTACAGGATGTCCTTTTTGAACAAAAGAAACATGCATTATCTGTGCAGTTTTACTATTCCGCATCCTACGAAGCGCAAGGTGGAAGGCCGAAAAGCGACGGAATCGTATTGGTATACTTGACCCCATTAATCTCAGCGCCAAGGTACGCGTTAAACAACTCCTGCGTAAATGTGGCATTTGTGAGGTTCAGGCTCCACAGAGAGTACGCGGAGTTGATGGCGACGGGCTTCGCAGGTCGGGGGATGTCGATCTCCACGACGAACAGGCGGTTTACGCTGTCGCTCGTCACTTGCTCGACGTACAGACGCTCCAGATTCACGCCGTTGCGTACCTGATGTTGGGCGACCGCGTGAGTAAGACGCAGGGTATATAATGCGCGGCGCAACACGTACCGCGACATCGAGGTGGCCTTCCAACGGGAAGTTGGTTGTTAAGCACGATGTTTGCGACATCATGAAACTATCCTGCACTGCAAATCCAATGCCGCCCTGGTTCTCCAGGATGCCATCCACGACGAAGCTCAGACTCTTGACTCCGGCCGCGGGCTCGAGGGGCACAGTGGCGGTTGTATCATTGATCGCGTACCATACTGAGTTGTAGCGACCGCCGGTGGAAGAACCCGTCCCTGCGAATGCCAGCGGGGTGCTCTTCGTCCCTCCAACGTGGTCGGACATAAGCATGCGCACTGTGCGTCTCGCGTCCTCTGGCTGGTTCCATAACTGCAGAAGATTGGAGTTCCAGATTGATATTTGAATATTTTTTGACGTACTCTAACTTGGGCAGAGAGCAACAGCGTGTCGTTGTCCATAATTAGTTGCAGGTTGTCAGGTTTCACGGGGAGCGGGGTGATCACGTCGGTGAGCTGCACTCCGCGCGGCACGGTATTCAGCATGCGGGCGAATAGGTCCGCGCAGGTCGAGGTATAGAGGTCCAACGAGTTCGCAAATCTGTACTGTGGTTTAGAATACACCAGCCACTCGGGAATTCAGTGACTCACGAGCGGATGGTCGCGTTGCCATCGCTGCCGAAAATGCGCTTGTCGGAATTTGTTGTGTCGTTGAGCCCGACAACCAACGGATTTTGGGTGGTTCCCGAGATGTACTGCGTGGCCCTGCAAAATTGCTATAGCGGGAAAATGAGAGCGAGTAAACGTACGCACACTTTGTTGTCAAAAGTGACAAAGGTTGTATCGAAGTGCGCGACGTTCTCGGTGTCGTTCGGATCGTTCAAGTTGCCGACAATATCCGGGAAGAAGGACTGTTGAACACCGCCAAAGGTGTGGCTGATAATGGTTGAACACTTCGCACGCCATTTGAGACATTACGTACCCGCATGCGACGAGGCCGATCATTTCGGTCTGCGTGAATCCCGCGCGTGCAAAGTCGGCGATGTGCGCTTGCAAGGGGTCCTGTGGTTGGGGGACCCCAGGTGCATTGGGCGCCCCGGCGTCGATCCGGCCGCCGCTGAATGCAATCTCGGGGCCCGCGCTATACAGAAACCCGAGTTGAGCTGAGGGAGGATGACATTTGGGAAATCCTACCAGTTTTCAATGGCGATAATGGCTGCGAGAGCTATAGCGTCCGAGACTACGCTCCAGAATGAAGTTATTCAGCAGAAAACCGCTGGGCTGATAACCTACTGGTAACGTAGCGGTTGGTCACGATGAAGATGATGAGCATTGTGTTGCTGAACCCGTCGCCAGCATTCTTCGGGATTTTCGTTTGTCAATACTGAGCTTTCCTTGATCTCACACCACCCACCTCAGGACGCGCTTGCTCTTCGTCGAAGCGGATCGACGCGTCCAAGCCTCCAGTACCGTCGGTGATGTTGTGCGTGGCCATATCATGGTACGCCTGAGATGCATTAGTTGTTTGCAAGTTGTCTGAATCAAAGATTTGTCTCGCACCGTGCGTATCCAATCGGCGACGTCTGCCCTCCCTGAGTTTTCAGCGAACAGGAACTGATCGCAAGGTTGAATGAAGCTCCCAAGTGGGCCGGAATTGAAGCCTTGTTGGTCGAACCGCGCTGATTCGAGCGCGTCGAGCTGTGGGGACGGCCAGATATACGCGTTGGCGCTTGCAGCTGCGAAGAGCGCCAGGAGCGTCGGAGGAGAGAACATCCTGTGAGAGACGAGTGCGCAGACGTTCCGAGTCTTCTTTTAAAACGCCAAGACTGACGGCCCATCCTTGATGAACACAAGCTGCGCTTACGTTGGGTCGGTACCGTTCCAGACTTGAATTGAAACTTGGTTGTTGGGGAAGATGCGTGTCAATAATTTACGCCGCCACGTACGCAGATCCGGTGAAGGGCAAGACGCGCTTGAGAAATCAAATTGCCACTGCGGTGGTCCGAGCCCTCAAGCGGTCGAGCGCACGGGGGAGCGTTTTGTGCGTTGTTACGATGTTACGATTTAGAACACCACCTATTCGAAATACATCGATGAGGAGTAGGCTAGGCCGTCCACGGTGGGCCGTAAACGCAGGTTGGAAACGCATATTCGACGCAAAGGACGGCGACATGAGACCGTGACAGCCTGGGCCTCAACACTGAATACGTTACCGATTGGCCGATCAATTGATGATCGGAGTTTTAACACCTAATTGACGCGGCTGCGGTCCGACAACTCCGAGTCTCTAGTACTTACCGCAGAGAGCCACAGGGTGTAGATATAGGATAGTTGATCTATCGTGATTCAAAGCAGTTGAACTCACCGCCGTGTCAAATGGAAATATTTTCGCGTGAACGTATACTTTTTCCGTTAACGATGGACATCGTTCACAGCTGGTCAGACCGATGATATATCTTCAGGTCGTGAACGATATCCGGATCCGGCGGATGATGATGATCCGGCGGGCGAATCCTCTGAGTCTAAAGTAAGGTCTAAAGATTGAACCTTCGTATATTCACGCGCGTGGATCGGAGTTTGATCGAAGTTTTGAACTGACCTGGTATCTCAACTGCGGATTGACGCGGCCAAGACGCGGCTGCACTCCGACACCTGACTAGTAATTACCACAGAACGTAGATATATACGGGATACTTGATCCATCTCATTTCAAAGCAGTTGAACTCACTGTCGTGCCAAATTTCAATTCCTACCTTCGTGCAGTGAGCGCTTCTGGGGCTCGATCTCACCTCGAACGTCCTTGCGCGGCATAGATACCCCGTCTACGCTGGCCACTGGTCGGACCTGCGATGTTTGTCCCGCAAGTCTACCGCTCCGTCTACCTAGGATTTCTCCCGCCTTGATGGTGTCCTTGGCGTGAAAGATGATCTGCCGCGATTGAATGGATTTTTGATGGCTATTTTCTTCACACTGTGCCGAGGATTGCTTATTTGAAGAACAACTATTAGGACAGGCCAGACCTCACTACCTGGACTTGATGGACACCACCCCAGCCGTCCCCCGTGTCGTTCTCCCTTTCCCGGTGGCATTCTCCAGCTCACCGCAGTAATACATCCTTGTCCTTATCCTCCTCATTCTGCCCGTCAAGATCACTCTGGTATTTCCCCCAATTCAAAAATGGAGAAAAGGGCCTCTCTGTCTTCCTTTCAAGTTTCAATTTGTTTACAAGCTCTCGAACTATAACCCAACTACTTCAAGCTTCCACAAATAAATTTTTGTCACCATTAGACAGGATGCGCAAAGCCGCATGCGGCTTTTTCGGCGCGCAAGCTGACCGCAGGCGGCTTTTTTTGGAGGGGGCTCTGGTGGTCACAGGGTGTCATTCAACACTCCTAGTGGTGCCCGAGAGCCAAAACAGTATATTACCGTGTGCGGCTTTGAAACCCGCATGCGGCTTTTGCGCATCCTCTCTATTACCAAGGCTGGAGGGCACACTTCAACCTTGCACATTATTCCCGCTTCAAGTGATCGAAAAAGATACCTCTACATTACTTGCACGGCAGAGTCCCGCGGCCGATAGATAGCATGCTGTACTATTTCGACCAAATGTTCAGGTGACGGTGACACCCGATTTTTTTTTGATGTGCCAAAAAATCGCCATAATTCAAAAGAAAATTTATCGGCCACCTCGGTCGACGAAAATCTAAAAATAATGAACATTTGGTCAAAATAGTACAGTATGTAGTCTTAATTATTTTAATTGATTTCCCCCCTCCCATACTATGCCAATGCATTTACACTACAATCTCTCGAATCCCTACAATATTTTTATCGACTGTCATAAAAACTTTTTCTTGGAGTCTGACTACGGGGACTAAGCTTCACACACCGACTGCGCCAGTCAACAAGGAAACACCCAAAACTACCAGGGCGGCATTCCATCGCGTACGAGTCGGCATCGCACCACTGGCGAGAGTGACGCAACCCGCGGACACGTTGTAATTATCAGTGCTGTGGATGAAGCTGTCATCATTGGTAGGAAGGAATACCAAGTTGAACGGGCAGCCGCATGTGGTGTTCACAAAGGTTGCCGTGCTGCCGACGGCAGCGCGACATTGTTGCAGGATGTTTGGAAACCCCACGACGAGACAACCTATTGGGTTCAGTGGCTGCAGATGTGAATGCGAATTGCCAAAGCACCGTTGAAGCGGCCATGGTATTTAAACCCGAGAGATGTGCGCAGCCTGTAGGAAGTGGGGGAAACGATGAAGAGGTGGGCGTGGCAGACGAAGCCGCCGAAGGGGAGATCGCTGAATGGAAGACAGACTGAGACATCGATTAAGGCAAAAACTGGTGTTGTTATTTCCTGGTGAGATTGCACAAAGTAGTTGTTAAACCAGGGTTACCAGCTCATGAGGACTCTGCTCCTCATCCCCAGTGCTTATACTGTACAATCTATCTATTCATACTGTACAATGCTATAACGAAGATTCGAAATCCCACGCCCGCGGTCATGCTCATTGCCGAGATAGGTCGAGAATGCGCCGAGCCGATCAGCGAGAGGAGCCCCGGCAGTTGGAACATGCCGCGGCGGGGCTGAGCTGGGTCCAAAGAAGCCGAAAATTATTATAAGGTAACAGCGGGACGGGAGAACGAGAAGAGCCTCGAGACGTTGCACCGAGTGAGAGCTCAGAGGCCGAGCGGAGTTGACATCAGATGTTGAAGACCAAGCGAGCCCGGCACTTCGGCCGAGGCGCAGCGTAGCTGGCGAGCACGCTGTTGCCGGCGGCTGGGGGGACTGGAGATTTTGATGTGATTGCCGCGCACTGGCGTGGCTCTTATAAACAGACACTACAACAAAAATCACTCGTACCTCTTGTGTTGTACTCGGCATTTTGGCCAAATTTTGACTTGTCTTACTGCCCGATGCAGACATTTTATGTTCAAAACCCTCAGAATAGTTGGAACGATAGAGAAATTCAGATTGTCAAGTCCCTTCAACGAATGATCAGTGCATGCTCCAAGTGAAACGGTTCTGCCCCAACTCTGTGTCGGCAACCTCATATGACACTGGGGGCATAACCTGAAGCACCTGAAAAGCAAGTGCGATTCAAGCATGTGTTCCGCAGCCTACAATACAGGTTTGGGCAGACAAAGGGAGGCTTTGTCGTCTGGTATGTCTGGTAGGGGGTTGACAAAGCCTCCCTTTGTCGCATCAAGGTTCCTTTGTTGGCTGTTTTTCTGAGTGCGGAACACATGAGTGAATCTCACTTACCTTGCAAGTGCGTTGGTCGTTGCCCCCAGTGTGATGATTCTCAACTGTGAATAGTCCCCAATTTCTCTAGTGATGCTCCCGGTGGTGTTCCCTCGCCTCCCGCGTCAAATTCATCTTGGATCACTATGCCTAGCTCCGCAGGTCCAACAGTCTGCCAATGTTATTTTGGTGTTATTCCTCAACCTGTTTGAGCTGGAAAAATAGATGCGGGATCCATTCGTAATCCTCGTAGCACCGTAGGTCACCTCAGAATCAGGCATATGGTGGGAAACGGGAGTGACGGAGGAGCATCAAGAGTAGGAATTCGGCCTTATTGACGGCGGGTCGGGTTTCCGAACCATTTAAATACCGACGAGTCTCGCCCGACCATTTATGTAAAACTGGTTTATTTATAAACAACCAGCTTATAAAACGGGATTATGTGGAGGGCCCTAGCAGCGAGGCGTCAGAAAGAAGATTCGGATCCAGAAATGAACCCCGCCCGAGGCGGGGACATAAAGTATCGATGAGAGCCAGAATGGTGGCAGGAACGCAGCGGTAATTCCGTGTAAAGAGGAACGGAGTCGGCGAAAGTCCGAGTGGGAAGCGAGAAGGGTCCAATCGAAGCGCGTCGGTGGTCGGAGTCAAGCGCGGCGCGAGCCTGGTGTTAGTCTGTAGTTAACCACGCGCCGAATGTATGGAGGTCGACCTTATTACGTAAAGTGCGGAGTTTAAATTACCCCTCGATGCTAAATGCCCTTCAAACGACCAAGGATTGTAAAATTAGGAGGCCAAATGTCCTGAATCACCACTTAGAACAACTCTGTCTCTTCAGAATTCTTTTGGCACCCTGGTTTGCCACGAAATGAAACGACGGTATTTGTAAGCAGCCGAGCCATCAAAATTCGGCATCATGTTCTGAGCTTCGTGGAGGCAAAATCAGTACAGAGAGTCAACTATCCTGAGACCTTGGAAAGTATCCCAAATGATAATTATGAAAGGACCCACCACAAGCTTTGATTTTGCGTCTGAGAAAAAAATGATTACCTAATAAGGTCGACCTCCGATCATTGACAGCAGCTAGTCGACAGACTACAACAACCGAGGTACGAGTAAATATTGTTGTAACATCTGTTTATAAGAGACTAGCCTGGTGTATAATCCAACAGGGATTGAGTCGTCTGTGGAAGTGGGGATTCGAGAGAGACGATGGGAACGCAAAAATATTGGTGAATGTAACGGCAAGAAGGCTCACTGGTCAGGACCAGTGACGCAAACAAAAAAGGAAGCAGTCGCTTAGAAGTGGGCCACCGGCAGTGTTAGGATGCCTGGCGCAGCATGTGCCAGAACGCGTGGAAAACTTCGAACCAAGCTTGTTCAAACAGCGCGAACGCGCTATATATCGCCTTATGTCAAAATGGCCGGGCCGCACGCCCATTTGTTGAAAGCTCGATTCTTACATCAAACGTGAACAATATGAGCCACAAGAGAACAGATCGAAGGTTTCTGCGCCGTTCCGTGCATGTATAATTATTTAGAGCCCTAGACAGATTAGTATGATAGTAGGATTACGGTACCTGTTCTATCTTCGTAGGATCCGGATCAGGCACGGTCAAGTTTGTAGGATCCCAATGTGGGCATGTATTCTTCGTAGGATTACTGTTGTAGGACAAGAACCCCTTGCAGTAACGGAAACTTACGTCAAGTAAAATGTTGGCTCGCTCTCGTTATTGTCTGTATCCCCGAAAATAGTTCTCGGTAGAGATTCCGAGCTCATCAAGACCTTTCTTGATAATTCAGCCTGGGCAGCAATCCTCGGCCAAGGAACTTGCTCGATTAACGGTGAACGCCTGCTACAAAAATATACACCCGAAATGGTGTGAACCTGATCCCACGCGCCTCCATCATCTACACCTCTATATCCACCTGATCCACATCGTACGTCGGTCGCTCCGCGTGATGGAGGACACCCCCATTCCAGGCAAAGAATGCCCGTAACACCCATTTCTTGACGTACCAGCCAACGCGCCCCGACTTGGCCTTGGCCGCGCCGCTGGCCTTGCCTAACTGCCTCACCCGCTGAATGCGCGGCCGCCGGATCGCCTCGAACTGACGGAATAGTCGGTCGTAGCTCGTCGTATCTTTCGAGGTGAGCAGCCGCGTCAAGATGGCGGCGTTTTCAAAGGCCATGGCGCTACCCTGAGCGCCATTGGGTGGGAGACCGTGCGCCGCATCCCCGATGAGACAGACTCGTGGTGTGTGCCACTTGGGCAGGTCGGGGATGCTATATGCCGCCCAGAGACGGGCGTTTGTCGCATCCGCATTGTCGAGGAGGGAGCGGACCGGCTGGGTTTGTATATCGTCGTAGTCCGCCTTGGCGAGACGCGTGGCCTCTCCCGAGCGTTCGAGCGCCCGCCATTCCTCCCTGCTCCGCTCTTCGGCGGACTGGTTGATTACCCAGGCAAGCGTCGTTCCTTCAGGATCGATGGGCATCGTCATGAACACGCCGGAGGGCGTGAACATGAACGCCGGGAAGGTGAAGTCGGCGGATGGAGAGATGGCGGACGATGCTGGGAGGAAGCCGTAGACGATGCACAACCCGTCGAAGGTGGGCGTGGGTGCTTGCGGTCCGAGGACTAGCTGGCGGACTTTGGAGTGCATGCCATCGGCGCCGATCAAGATATCGCCTACACCGTGACGGAACGGTTCAGAACTTGACATCAAGCAAAGACCAAAATCACGCACCTTGGGCGTTGGACCCATCTTCAAAGTAAGCCGTCACCCCTTGCTCGTCTTCCTCTATCTGCGACAACTTCGCTCCCCACTTGACGCTTATCATATCGCCCATCTCCTCACCCGCATCCAGCAGAACCGTGTGGAGCGTCGACCGCATGACTCTTACCGAGGGGTACCCTTCATCACCTTTACCCTCCTCGCCTGCAGCGATCTCGCCAAACTTCTCACCGTCATCCGCGTATGCGCCAACCCGATGATAGGAAAAGCCGGCTGCGCGGATCTGGTCGTACACACCCGCATAGCGATCGAGGACCTGGAGAGCATTTGGTCCGAGGCTGATTGACCCACCGGAGTCGCTCCGGGTGGGACGGATCTCGAAAATCGTCGAGCGGATGTTGCGGCGTGCGAGAGAGAGCGCGAGGCAGGGACCTGCGAGACCGCCGCCGATGATCAGAACGTGCCGAGAGGTGGTGGACATCTTGTGAGCGAGTGGCAAGACCAGTAGATGGATTATATAGGGGGCCGACGACACACGCAGTCGCGGTCGCCGCGGCAGCGTCGTGCACGTATTCAACCACGTATCGGTACAGTAATACTGTACACGCGGAGCTGCCATCGGCATTGTTCGGCACGCCGCGGCCCGCGGGTCATTTCGGGTTCGCTCGCCGGAACCGTTCGGCTGCTTAACTCCACCTGTACAGTGCATCCTTTCGTTCAATCACGTTCGGCCTCCTCAAGTCATGCACCCTTGAGTCTCGCAGATCTGCGCGTTACAATCCTACTATCATATTCATCTGTATAATACTCAATTATAGGTTCGTCAGATCGTTCGACCGTAAAATGTATGGTTTCCGAACATTTTCAGCCCTCTATCTCTGAGTTCATCAGGCAAATCTGCCGTAGTCTATCAACAATTTCACCCCAAATGCGCCGTCTCCGGCACCTCAACGCCCGTCCCGAAACCCGTCAGGCGCATTCGCCGGAATATGTCGCGTGTACCCCCGACCGTCTCCTCGATGTTCAAGCTTCTCAGGGTGTGAGCCGCCACCGCCACCTTCTTTCCGTCTCCGCAACACTCTCCTCGCGCTCCAACCGCCGCCGCCTCCGCTCCATCATCTCCTCCGGCGTTCGCACAATCGGCACATCTCCGCCCGCCCACCGCGGCTCCTTGAACTCTAACCGCATTAGTTTCCTCCGCACTACCTCGCTCTTGTAGCGGTTCACCTGCCGATGGTGGTTCTCTGGCCGGGGGGAGCGCGGCACGCACGAAGGCAGCGCAGGTGAGCATGGAAGCCGTGTGTACGGCGCGTTATGGACTTCCTCGCGGAGCCAGGGAAGCTTTGGGCGTGGCGCGCCCTCCTCCTCCGCGTCCCCCACAGCATTATCTGCGCACCACGGCGCCCTGTCAAGACAATCCCAACACCGGCAGAGCGGGGCGAAGACGGGAGATGCGGGCGCGGTGTGGGAGTGTGGTGGCCGGAAGGGCTTTCGCGACCCGCGCGAGGCGTTGAAGCTCACCATCGGGTCCCATCCGTGCCTGTCGTAGGGTGTCTTCCCGTCCGATGTGTGGTACTCAAAAACAGGGGACTTGACCTCGACGCCGGCGGTGAAGGTTCTTGGGCGTCGAGGAGTTGGGCGGCGAAGTGCGCGCCTATCCGAGTCAGTGGGGAAAACGGGAGAGGGGGGTTGATAGATAGGCGTTCTTTGCGTTGGAGATCCCGGCCAATAAATTTCAGGCGTCGGAGGGCACGGTTTCGTCAAGTGGATTTCCGAAAGTATCGTGGGCGAAAAGACCTTAGACTTGATTGCTGTCGACGACTGGCAAGGCGGAGGTGAATTATGGATAATGGGGGACCCTGTCGGCAGTGAGAAAGCGTGGACAGCGTCGAAGAATGCTGAAAACACGTCGAAGAGTCTCGATATCGCTGGAACCATCGAACTTGTTTCCCGAGGGGGAACGCTACTGTCTGAAACATCGCCAACGGGACTTTCAGCCCCGCAGACGCTCATTATATATTCACTCTGAACTGGGATCCCCAGGCCGAGACCGACCCCAGTTGCGCCTCGGAAGGTCGACTGACAGATATAGTGAGCTGTATACTGGATGACCGGGTAGATGTCGACGTACCTGGACAGCGTTCCGATTTTCTTCACTCATCTCTAGCAATTCTTCACGTTTTGACGACTGCAGCACGGGAAGAAAATGAGCCGAGGAGGATGATACACGGAGGGTAAGTACAACCTTAACGCAGTTCTTTTGCGTGCTCCGGAGGAGACTTTGTTCGCTGCCCAGTGAGAGGACAGGTGGCTGGAAAGGACGGCTTAGAGTCGGGGCTAGAACAACTACTGGATAAAGAGACTCACTGAACCGAGACTAGATGTAAATTTTCTTTCGCTGATACCACCCTGGAAGGTGACACGGGGCTGAAAGGTAGAAATCAACATCCAAAAATTGGTCTGGGGGCGTGAGGCTCACCAAAACATTATTTTCTTTGTCCGAGGACAAGAGAGGAGACTGCAATGCGGTACGCCCCGCCCGAGGAATTACGCAGGAAAAAACAGAACGCAGAACTGATGAAAGAAGACACTGGAAATGGTGGTGGACTGGCCAGCAGTACAACATTGAGGGTAGAGGGAGTAAGCGAGCTAGGGACAGAAATCATCGTAGAAGCAAAATAAAGGATAATGGTGGAAGAGGACAAGAAAGGCGAGGGGCTAAGTCTCACTTCTCCCGAACGTTACCTCCCGCGGATGCGAGCCCCTAGCGATTAGAATGGTGGTCTAAGATCTGAGGGTCATGATCTCCGAGAGTTTGAGTCGACAACTGCCACATTCCAGCAGATCTCGAATACCTGAGATGTCGTCCGAGCCGGAGGGTATCTGCGACCTGGAATCGATTCTATGTCGGAAGATAACCATCTGTTCATGAGCCAGAAAAAAGTCGTCAAGCCCAAGTATAGAATCAGAGCGGCTTTCATGAGGTTCATCCGGACGAAGGATGGGTGGAAATTGGGCAGGTGCAAGCTTCTGCTTGGTCTTCGGCCGAGGCACCGACCCGATCGGCTTTGATCGGCCGTGCTGTTTTTGAACTCATGCCTCCCCCGGGTAGTGATGTCCATGGCTTGGCTTAAAGCCAAGAAGCCAAGAAGCCAAAGCCATGGCTTTGCAAAGCCAAGCCAAGCCAAACAGGTGGCTTGGGGTTGGCTTTGGCTTTGGCTTGGGGTCCGGGAAGCCAAAGCCAGGCCAGAAAGCCATGGCTTTGACTTTGTGGTAAAATTGGGATAAGGAGCATGTTTTGGCCTTCATACAAACGTTCATGTGGGTTTTGAGGAGAGTGGGAATGCAGCAAAGCTCACACGTATTCAACTGGTAGTTTAAGCACTTACTAACCAGTTCCACATGAATTGATAGCTCCCGGGCATCAGGATAGCCTGATTGTGTGTGTTCCACAATTTTATTAGTCTAGATTTAGTTGACAGCCTGATACCGAAGGTCGGCCTTCCGCATTTGGACGAAAAGCGTGAACGTCAACAAGACCATACACACTCATACGCGTCCGCCACCTCCGATCCGCTATGGTCTTTCGGCGGCTTTTTCACGCGATTATTGTCTTGTGAATTGTTGCCCATGTCCATTCCTTCGCTTTCCACTTCTGATGGCTTCGCTCTGGTCCGAAGCATCCTCCTCACCGCCCTCCCCATGTTTGAGCCGCACAGCTACCAAACTGGGCTGTAGGACTGGATGTTGTCCATTGAGAGGCTGCGAGTGTGTGGGGTGAATGGGATGGTCCATCCAGAGACATATTGGCCCGGATCCATAGGGGACGGACGAGACGGCGGCAGAGGCGTTCGCGTCGACGCGGTCGTGAACAATGATGGGAAAGTCACGTGGGTATTCCGTCTTCCGCATTGAGCGACTTCTTCCTAATCGGGACTCCGAGATACCCGAAGGTCGACCTCCAGTATCGGAGGCGCGAGTGCAATCAGACCATAATCAAGTTTTTTTCCCACTCTTCAAAAAAAAAAAAAAAAAATGTATTTATGGTCTGACTATGGGAGACTACAATTTTATATCTATCTTCGGCCTGTCAATAAATATACAGATTCTTGAGTTGCTTCACAGGTGAGTAGGACCAGTTTTCTGAGCTTTTCCAACCTCCAGAACCGTGGGAATGTTTTGATCTACAGCCATGGCTTAAGCCAAAGCCAGGCCAAGCCAAGCCACGTCCCATGGCTTTGGCTTTGGCTTCAGATTTCTCAAGCCAAAGCCAGATGAAGCCAAGCCAAAGCCAGGGTTTGAAAGCCAAGCCAAGCCAAAGACATCACTACCCCCGGGCCAAAAGAACAGCCTGCAAACATCTCGATGGGAAGTGTTTGCACTCAATCAAATTATCCCCAATGTCTGGACATTTGCACGGAACAATGGACTTCGAAATCACCAGCCGGACTGTGTTACCGTTTGGAGTGCTTGAAACCAGCTGTCCCGCTCCTCCTCATTCTCTGCAGATACCCTACGAGGGTGACGGAGATCATCGAACGGAGTTATGACCAACACAATACTGCCACTTTTCTCGACATCCAGTGCACCCCTCAATGTGATAGAACCGAGCAATTTTCCTTCGCGCTGCGAGTTGTGAGCGACATGCACATGGAAACTACACATTCACTCACAGAGTCGAAATATGTCAAGCGGAAACCGTTTAAGACGCAATAACGCAGCTTGCGCCTCAGAAAAGCGTTCAGGTATCCTTCTTTGTTCACATGAGCGTCGGGAATTCTGTTCTTCAAAAGGACTTCGGTCTCCGGCAAAGTCCCTGCCAGAAGATCTGATTCCCTGACTGGGGAAAGACATTAGTGTATATTGTCCGAGGTCCAGATCCTCGAGAATAATCTTGGTTTTAGAAAAAAGCTTCTGGACAAGTGAGTCGTAACGGTACATCGAGCCCGACTGCACCCAGAAGGAGCATAATTCGAGGATACCCCAAGGTACCTGATGGAAACACGATTTGAAAATTGAAGATTTGAGACGTTCACCTGGACCAGAGAGCTCAACGAAACCGTGCCCGGGCCAAAAAGAATTTACTCACACGGAATCGGCGACCACCAGTAATCGCTCCATGACGCTGAGGCCTTCGACCTCGTTCCCAGGAGAGATGAGCTTCTCAAGCTCATTTTCCTCGACCTTGAGACACACATCCCGGTCGGCGAGGCAGGCAGCTGCGAAGTTTCTCCATAAGTCCCATTCAGCTTGAGAGGCATCCTGAGGCTCCCAGAGCGCTGATATATCTTCCGGAACGGCGGACTTGTTGAGAATCGAGAAAGACCAGGAAGAGTCGTCTCAGTCCCGGGTAACGTGTCGTCAACATAAATAAGTTTTTGAAAGCTTGTAGCTGTGTCCGTTGGGACTCGGGACTGAAAGGAGTCGAGGATTTACCCCACAACAACGTAGTTACTTAAACACTCACGGAAGCGCATACTTACTTCATCAGCCGGGCGCAATCCTTCTCCAGTTTCCGAAATTCCGAAAGCGGATTTCCCCAGCTCGCGGTCTCGACTCCCGTTCGAGCCCATCCCCAAAGAATCATGTATCCGCTGGGTACCCGCATTGGGACCCATCCCCAAATGGTGGCCTACCTGGTTTGCTCGTTCCTCTCCGGATTTGCTGCGGATGTGCCTAGACTTGAGTAGACATCGTGCAGTGCAGTGTGCATCCTATCGCCGCTATACTCACATTCACTGATGCTACCCTGCACATTTGGACCCACAGGAAGTCGAGGAGTAACGTTGGCCAAGGCTACTTAGGCTATATAGTGAGCCATTAGGAGCAGTTTCCATCTGCCAACTCGGAGAAGGGCTCGAAAGGCCGGAGCATGCCATTCGCTGTTACGCATCCAGCAGAGGTTCTCACGAAAGGCTGTTGCTGTCAGTGGCTTCATTCCCAACAGGCCAAGCCATCGCATCGCCCAAGAACTTACTAATACTAGTAGTACAGTGCCCGTCATCACATCACGGTTCCGCTTTTGGCAGTAAACAAGTCAAAACTTTGAACCTCTAACTACATTATACCCTCATCATGAGTGAACCTAAAACACCTCGGAAACACTCAAAGGATGCATAAAGAAGATCCTTTGTGCTTGGTTAGTCAATCAAAGAAGATTTTGTTTTTTGTTGGCTGAAAAAGTGAAACAAACCCTAATGATGGCATCAAATTCCCATATTGGGTAGGGCTAAAGTCACGTGTTTATTTTGGACGCCTGCGTCGAAATTCTGTGGTCTGTTACCAGACAATTTGTGAGAGCTCTGCACAATATGAAACATCATCAAAGCATCCCTGCTTCCTTGTGAAGGCTTTGCCTGTGTCATACAGGTGATTCGGGGCACCTTTTTTTTTTCTGGACCCCGAAAAAGTGAAACACCGTGGGAAAAAAATAAGTTTTTGTGCTCAATCGCATTCTTTTGGTCGGTTTCATGGCCCAGAAAATCACAGAAAAATCACAAAAATTCCTTTGCCCCGAAAAACACGTGCAGAGAAGTGATGACGGGCACTGTAGTAGAAGAGATGGTCGCACAGCCGCAGCACAGCATTTTGGCGTTCCTCTCTTCCCACCTTCATGTCGCCCATACTATGGATTGTGTAATTTAAATCAGCGGCCAAGAGCCTCCCATGAATTTGGAACACCGATATCAGTGGCATTGGCGTTCGAATCTCGTTCTACCTTGAAACACTGTTCCTCAGAGTCTTGGCTCTTTCCCTTGGGCCTTGGCGCCCAAATCAGATTTCATTAATATTGTTATGTCCTAACTGCGATCTGGATCACTGATTACAGGAACCCTCTACACTCTTCTTGGCACCAATAACATGATGGCCGTCACCGCGCTCATTCTGGGACCGACAGTTTTCAAGAGTACGTTTTCTCTCTCTCTTATGAATAAAAATTATGTAAGACATTTTAGTTTTTGAAGTGCTTTACTTTTCTGCTCAACCTCTCATGAGTCACTGTATTTTTTTTTACTGTGCCGGCCTGCGCCCGACTCGAGAAGTATTTTTCTCCATCGCGGGCCGTCTTCGCCTTTGCTTTCGCGATACTCATTACGGCGAAGACGGAAGCAAAACGGAAGCCCTCCGCTATGCAATCCCAACGCCGTCGTCGTTTCATTCCGCCCCGCCTCTCCGTTCAAATGCGGACAGATCGTATGCTGCGTCATGACCGCGCTCCTCGTAGCACTAAACAGTCTACACCCCGAGGCTCCTCGTCAACGACCACATGGCACCTCTAAAAGGTGGAGTGGAATCAATAACGGGTCACTAAATATATAGCCGTTACGGGTCAAGAAATACCCATGACGTCTGTTTCCGCATATCCCTCCCCCAAAGAAAAGCGCAAGTAATGTCTAGACCACTCTAACGGCCCGGAACCTGTTGGTAATTTTTGGTACTTTGACTCACATTTTACTCTCGGGCGAGGGTATGATCTCCGGATTGCCGTCATAGAGATCGCCGTCGTACTGGTACTAATCTTGTGGGGTTTGACAGTGATGTCCCTTTGAAACAACTTTGAGCAGTCTGATCCCGGCAGTGTGAGTAGTTGTGATGCTGGCCTACATGCGTGCTAACCGCTAACCAACCACTTTCAACTCGTCCGGGTTCTGCCCATGTTTCTGGGGCTCTTTCTTCTATGTAATCTCTTTAATGCGTTTCAGGACTTTGGCCTAGGGGGTAGCTTAAAGCGATGGCTTTGTGGTCGTTTCCTTATTTTGACGTGAGGGTCCAATTTTCACTGATGTTATCCAGTAACTTTCAGCTGGCGCGGCAAAACTCAGTGACCGACGACAGCGTCCGATGTTGCACGATGCCTACATACCTCGATGCGATGCGATTCCATCCGGATTCCGAATGGTTGATATTATCTTTCATTTTCCACGTAATGGCGAAGCCACGAGCGACGGCAGCGCGCGGTGCCTGCGGTGACGCGACATCATCCGAATTCCGACGTATAAAAAGATTCCGAATTCCGAATATAAAAAGATTCCGAATTCCGAATGATTCCTGGGGCGATCCCATTGGACGAAGAGATTCCGAGTCATGGTCTATTCGTCGTTCGACAGATCGTGGGTACCACGGCCGACAACGATTTTCGATCCGCATTTGATCGGCGATCGTTACGGCTCGTGCGCTGAATCTGTTTAGGAGCGTCTAAATGTTTGGGACGCTGCCACTGCTGCAGTCCCACTTTATGTATATTGTAAGGGCTATCTCGCAGTGTACTTGTCATGCATTATTAATGCAAAGTTTCCGTGCCGAGATGCCGACGCTTACACGGCACATTAGTCAGCTGTATACGGGCACGTGAGGTCGGGCTTCAAGTGTTTGAGTCATTCAACTCTTCGAATCTCCGTGTTGATCTGATCCTATGTCCGTTCTCGGCGGGCGGCTGGGAGATTTGCAAGCCGTAAGGCTATTTACCGTAGAGCCGACTTGCCCCGATGCAAATTCGTAATGCCCAGAATGTTCCTGCATCCCCATGATGGCGATTACAGAACAGCATATAAGTGTCTGCTGCGCCGCCTCGTCCTGCATTCGCCCCACACCAAAGTTATGACTCAGAGCCTTTTCACATCACGACTGGGTGCACATTCTCCGCGAAGCAATCTTCCGCGTGGGAAAGCATGCATGAATTGCCGGTACGCCGAATCCCTGTATCAATCGTTCCTTAAATTGAACCGGCCCGGATTGGTAGACGACGCAAAATTGCAAGTAGACGCACGTGATTTTTTTGACGCCAGAATTAATAAATATCTTTGCAGAAATGTGACGGGCAAAAACCAATATGTAGCCAGTGTCTACGGTCGCCGGGGGCGGCGGAAGACTGCGAATATCCGATGGAGGGGCGCAGCAGGACACAACAATTGGAGGAAACGATAAAGAAACTCCAGACGCGCATCGGGGAACTTGAGGTCAATGCAAGTGATGGCCGGTCCTCAATATTTTTGCGCGAGCCGTACGACAACGATGTGCCGTTCATGGCCATGGAAATACCCCAGTTTTCATGGCCATCCTCTAGTTCCACCCCATCCCCCAGTTCCGGCCCTACTTCACGTATGTTCTGTCCAATCGACTGTAATCCAAAAATCAATTACCCCCCTTCAGCTCCCAGTCGCGAAGCCACGCCGAATTCAGGGTCGACCACTTCTAGCCTTGTGCTCGAGGTATGTATTAATTTCCTGGATATTTGTCCGTAGCTCACATGCTCTTCAGGAACCGCCAGCAGATGTCATTGAACAACTGTACGTGAATATCTGGAAATACCCTCCATATTTTGATCCGACTGACGACCTTTACTAGAGTGGATTCTTTCTTAAGGAATTTCGCGCAGGTTGGATTTTTCCTGGATCGGGCGTCCTTCCGTCACTCTGCGCTCCTGACCCTTCCGTTCGGCCATTACGACCGTCCGTCCCCGGCCCTCCTCAGCGCAGTCTACATGTGGGGTTCTCGCTTATCTCACTCACCTCATCATCCCATGTACAACGAGGACGCATTTCTGATCTGTACCTTACAAAATATACACCAAGATCTCGCTGGACGACATCCACATCGCGTAATGCACAGTATACAAGCAGAGATTTTACTATCCTTCTACTACCTCACCCTGGGCCGACCGGTCGAGGGGATATACCATTCCAGCGCTGCGGTGTCCCTGGCCATCAGCGCGAACCTCCACCTAATACGATCCTCGCAACTCACACCACAGCCAGCTTTCGGGATCCTTGAGGCGCCCTTTCCTCGGGCCGCGGACGCTGTGGAAGAGGGCGTGCGTATAAATGGTTTTTGGACCGTCGTAATCTTGAACAATTATTGGGTCGCCGCACACGGCTCCCCGTCCGCGATCCCGTATCATGACACACCGATCGACACGCCCTGGCCGCTCGAGCTGGAAGACTACCGTTCCTCGGTTAGTGCTTCCTCGTCATATTCAATGCTCAGCGGAACACCGACGCCGGATTACTACCAGCAACTATTGTTGGACACGATCGCAGCCGGCGGGGCGACGGTTTCGAAGTTCTTGGAAGGCTACAACGTTGACGGATTCTCTCGACTTGCGCTCGTTGCGAAGGCATCGCTGCTGCTTGAGCGATCCATTACATTCTCGACGAGATACTCAGGTGAGCGTCTGCTAGATTGGTTTTCCCTGACCTGAGTCATCGGCTAACTTTTTTAGACCCTTCAGATGCTGCGGCATTCGAATCCCTGGACACACTCTTGGAGATGTTCGTTCTCAGCCTGCCGGTGGGACTCGAAATACAGCTCGGGACCCCCGAGGAACCGAAGGCCTGTTTCGCGGTAGCACGGACTCTCACGCAGGTGGCGATCATCCGCCTCCATGCGCATCGAATACATACATCCGACTTATCCCGGGGTAAATATCTCTCAGCGGCGCGGGCTGTCATCCATATCCTCAACGAGACGAATTTCGCCCGACACACTCATATAGATCCCATCATGGGGGTACGTGTTTTCTTTGGCTGTCGCACTAAATGTTAATCCCTGCCTTTCAGGTCATGTGGGCGACTGTCGGCGAAGTTTTTATCAGCGAATTATCGAACATCCGGAGCTTCGGCGTTATTGGACAGCTCGCAGAGACATATGCGGACCTTTCTGCTTGTCTGGACACCCTCTTGTCAATTATGAGACGCTTTTCAGCCTCGAGTCCGCTCATGGGTACGTTCTTGACCACTACGGGCATTCTCCATATTAACTGGACGTCCAGAGTACTTTTTCGCCCGCGTGGAAAGGGCCTATAATACCGTATCTACCTCGGTTTGAGTTGACCAGTCCGCTTTGGTTCGACTGTATCCGATCTTGCTTTGTTTTCAGAGACCTGTTGTATGTATCACTTGCCGATATCCCATGTTACTTTATACGTATACCATACTTCCGCAACGGCCATTTACCCCACCGTGTATAATCTAGTTCATCAATATGACTCAATGTAATTGTATGATGTAGAATCTCGTTGCATGTAGATCTCGCAGTGCCACTAGTCTAACCAAATCACGGACGATGTGAATAAATTATTACGGAATAGTATAATTCTACGCGACGGGAATTGATAGCTTCGAACGATTTTCTGTTTAAAAAAAGTTCAACTCCGATCCATCAAAAGCGGTCTCGTGACGGGATGGCGCGAACGCGACGCGCCAAGCACGACCAATCAAATCCTCAGATACTAGTCTCAAGTACGATTTAACTGGCAAGTACATCCCATTAAAAAGTGTTCGAGGCTTCAATCATGATACCTAATCATCCTTCAAGGAAATCAAGTTGAACGCTTTCTTGGCCTGACCTGCACCCAAAGTGGCATTGAAAAAGCAGTTGTCCGCCGATTCCGTATCCCATCCCAGAACTTCGGTCCATCAAATGCGGCTGTGGGATTAATCTCCAGCTGCAGCACCAGCATGGCGATGAAGATTCTGAACTGTGCGAATACCAACTTCTGGCCGACACAGTTGAAAGGGCCTGGAGGGATAGATCTCAGTCGATAGAGTCTTCAATGTGGCACGAAGACAGACCTCCGCCAAACGCCAGAAGCATGGTCTTTGTCGGGGAGAATTTCCCGTTTTCAATCCACCTTCCTGGATCAAAAGCGGTTGGGTTGGGGAAGTATTCCTCGTTGAGATGGTACGCCCATATCGGCACATTCACCACGGTTCCGCTGGGTATGCGATGTCCGTCGATGACGGCACCGCCATCGGGGACTAGGCGTGGAAGGCCGGGTAAAGGTGTACCCAGACGGAGACTCTCCTGAATAACGGAATTCAGGATTGCAAGTTGATCTAAAGAACGCAGCTGGTGGTTCGGGGATTGATCTTCGAGCTCGTCCAGCTCATGTCGCAGAAGCGCCATCCATTTTGGATTCGTCATTAGGAAATATAACACGAATACGGCGACTCCTCCGATTGTGTCCGCTCCTGCATTATTTGAATAATTAGACGGTCGAAGATGGAGAGGACACAGAGTATGCGGTACCTCCCAGGAGAATTGTTTCTGCTTCGATAGGAAGGTCCTTCGGATCTAACTTCGGTTGGAACTCGTCACCTTCAAACTTACAGGAAATGTGAATGGATAAGAGTGAACAATAAGGTCTGCTTGCATACCCAGTGCGAGATCCCGTCCTGAAAAGAAGGACCGTGCTTAAGGCGCCTATCCGCAGCGCGGATTGACAGCTTCTCAAATGCTAAGAGCATCGAGATCCCCGGGATATACATGGCTAGATGAAAAAGTGGCTCAATGTGTGTGAGGCTAGATAATTGTCAACAATGCGTAGTCCGGAAACTTGATTCTTACACCTCTGAAATCGCAAAAAAACTTGAGCCTCTAGGTGCAATTTGATCAGGATCACCCGAGTCCAAAAGACTCTGATGTTTTATTCTCAGGCTTTATTTATCCACGTTGGAAAGTCTGGCAAGTCAGCTCACCGGAAAGGCGTTGCCACTGAAAAATACTGCATTCTAAGATCGGGCCTTGAGCGTGAAGAAGTGAATTGGAGGCAGACGATGCTCACTATGCTATCAAAGCTATACTGAGGGAGGATCTCGACCAAGTTAATTTTTCCATTGTCCACCGTTCTCTTCAGTAAACAGCGTATAAGACGTTCCACCTCAAGGACTAACTGGTCGTGGTATTGCGAAAGCCTTGACCAGAAGAATGTAAGTTGAGAGCAACTAATTCAAAAGTGAGAGCCTACGCGTTGTCAGTGAAGGATCGGTTCCAGATTCTACGGCGGCCACTATGTGTTGTTTTGTCTTTGATGAAGAAAATCCCGTCTCCTTTGATATGTTGGACATCGTAAGCTGTGCTCTTGTCCAGAGCGCTGGAAGAGCCGTAGATCTGACTAATAGCCGACAGTGACAAAAACGATACGGTATTAGGACCTGGAGATGATTGTCATGGCATTGTGCGTTAAAGGGCGAGCGGCCCCACCAGTTTGAACGATCCGTCCATATCGATTATGTAGAGCCTTGACTTTATTGTGGCGGGTTCCTCGAATGGCATAGTAAAGCATGGGAAGTTCAGTGATCTTGTGGAGGAGCGGTCCCGGGAACCCAAGAAGATGGTGGAACGGAGACAGGCGATAAGCGGGCACTGCTACGAAAAGAATGGCAGAAAGAAAAGCGACGCCCCATAGAATATCGCCCCTCCATTTAGCCAGGGCAACAGTAAATAGAAGTAAGATCGCCAGCGGGAGTTTCTGAAGGATAACGGGTTATCGTACTTGATTCGCGGATTCGACACAATGAAATTGGGATTTACCGCCAAGTCCATCGAAGTCCGGGGAGGGGTACTAGTAGTGGCTGCCATTTGACATGGGACCATTTACCCTGAATATATAAACGCTCGCGATGAGCCAGCCTGGCAGTCGCCGTAGGTCTGGTGACAGTAAAGCAGCATCTTCGCCAACCTCGAGGATTGACATATTCATGTTCGCCGCCGCGATGTTGATCACCACGGACGATATTAATCGAGATACACCGATCAAAATCTGTTGGTAGGATAAAAATGCCCCCATCTTTCGATTGAACGGAGCGGAGTGCGCGCCGGGAACGCGGCATCCAGCTTCGCAATCCCCTCTGACCCCAAAGGCGGGGGCTGAGAGTCTATGGTTGCCCTCCGGTGCAATGGAGGGAGACGCTGTTTGGCATAGAGCAAGGCTTGCTTCTTTCACTGCCTAATCCGCGCAACAACCAGGTCGCAATGACAACTGCTATCTTCATGAGTTGTCCTTAATCAGAAGTGGGGCCACGGCATGTGTGCCAAAGGTTTTAACGTGGACGGTTGGAATGATAACAGATCTGAAACTTATGGTGTGTTTATGAGTGTAGGTCCATTGTAGGTCCACAGCCGACTCACCGTGTCTCCGCTCCACATTAATTTTACCCCACATGATCACGGAGGGGATTAAAAACTGCCTGCCAGTGGAACGCCGGCCAGCCCGGTCGGAGTTCCTGGAAAGACGACTTTAAATTCGAGGGCAGGAGGAGAGCCTAGCAGCCTACTAAGGCAAGAAAACAGAAGTTACCGCTCAATGTACCGTGAACAAGGCGTGATATGGTGGCTGGTGAGGAGCACCAATTATTTCCAAGGCACTTTATTGGATATGTTCCGCCACGGCCTGTGTACGTACCCGCCGCCCTTCTTTTATGTCTTCTCACTCTGACGGTCTCACCTTTAACAGTATCATCCGTAGTCTTTATTTGTTTTGTCTGCGCTTGCACAAAGACTTGAGCTCTGCTTGGCCTGTGAAATCAGAAAGACTCATCCAGCCAATCCAGTCACCTCTTTTGGAGGCACTATCAGATCGTGGAATTAAGGGAAAGAGGAGGAGAAACTTCTGAACACGGCGATCTGAAATTTTGGAGTGAGCAATATTGGTCCGTCACGGCGAATACGAATCTTCTATGTCGGTCAGACGACACCCTTTTAGCACACCTCCGCTACCCCGAAGCGTCGACAGCATATATTAGCCCCGAAAAGCGGGCATGAAGAGATCACTGTACCCACCCAGCCCCCACCCAGCCACTTGCCTCCTGACTCTGAATTTTATTCATGTCTTCGCCTATCCATCTCGCTACGCGCCATAGTCTCATTCCTTTGGATAACTTACTTGGCCCCTGGCTCATTGGTCTCATTGCTTCATCTGTGTATGGCTGGTTGATATCTAGGCCTCTCCGAGTTGAACTGACAAGCATTTACAGGATATTTGGAATTACATGTCTCCAGGTGGGAAACTGTTTCATGTCACGGGCGCACACAGCTGAACCATGTGCCAGGTTTATATGTATTTCACGAAATACTCCTCCCGTGATCCAGCGTTTTTGAGAGTGTTCGTGAGTGACAGATAGTGCTCACATTCAGGACATACTGAAGTAAATTATAGGTCGGAGCCCTTTTGTGTGTGGTGCATCGTCTTCGGGGAACCAACGGCTAATCACCTTTAGCGCTGTCGAGATTCTCCATTTGACCCTGCTGGGCATGTCGTACTACGAAAGCTCTATCACGAACTTCGGTGACTATGTTGAAATTTTCAAGGGGCCGTGGTAGATATTCTTAGTTCCACGACCCGTACATTTTCTCACTGGGCTGGGACTGGTGACTAGGAGCCTTCGTGTATGATCGTTTTTAAAACCAGAACTCCCCAGCTTACTTTTCGCAGGCGTTGTTGGAGGTATCAATGCTCCATTATGTCACAAGTAGGATCCTGAACTCCTCTAGTTTTCCTTGGCACCCTTGTGCAGATGTGAGTTCATTCTAGCCAAGTTCACAACTAATTGACCGGGTTTCACTTGAGGTTTTATGCCTACCGTATCTGGGCCCTGTCTCACAGATCCCCCTATATTCCGCTACTCATTGTCAGTTAGTCCATACTCACAGGTGATATGGTTCTTACCAGATTCTCCAGATTATCGTCTCTCTGGGGGGATTATGTACGTATAATCCCTGTTTCCGAAATTCTCAGTTTTTCATTCTATAATAGCTTTGTCGATAGGTCCGTTTTCAAGTTATACCCGACACTTATTCCCCTCAATAATGTTACCTTCTCCAGTGTATACGGTAAAGGCGTGAGTGTCTCGACTATGACCAAACGGGTATCAAATCACTTAACAACGCTTCGTCGCGTTCAGGACAATTACGAAAGCATTCGATAACACCGGGGATGTGATTGTGCGCTATTCTTCTTCGGGCCTCGCCATGTCAACTGAATTTCTCTCAGCCTTTTTCCACCAGTTCCCTTTCCCTTGAAGTCGCCTGCGACTCGCTCATCAGCGGTGGGATGGTTTATAATCTTTGGAAGGGACGCTCAGAATACAAGAGGTGCAATTCAATTTACCGAAAACTTCGGCCCATGAATTTCAATCATGAATATAGGACAAACCGAGCACTCAATATTCTCATTGCTTATACGATCAATAGTGGTATGCTCACTACGTGAGTAAGTTTCAGCCATTCATTTTCTAATCACTGACCATTTTATGTAAAGAGTCTTCGCGGCTTGCACTCTCATTTTCGTAAGTAACGAAAAACCGGCATGCTGTTATGAATTCAACTCTGGCGGCTATGCAGTTCCTGGCGTCAAAGTCCACACTCATTTACTCGTTGTATGTTGACACTCTCTTTCTTCTGGGATTCCACACAGCTTATTCGGGCCTTTTGTTTGCAGCTGGTTCTTTATCCTCGTCCGGCGTAAGTCATCACACTGAAATCCTCGCCGTTCTTCCTCACGAGCATGATCCAGTCTATGGATGCAGCTTTATGTCCATGTCAGCCCCCCATTTCTGAATTGACGCAGTGCCATTTCTGATGATGTCCGATCCAGCCTTAACTCGCGCGAATATGTCCGTCAGCAGCTCAATCCGAGTCATGAGATGGTTACGATTCCGACGACTCGCTCGAGAGCCGAAGGGAGCTCCAATAACCCAGAGGCCAAAGCCCTTGATAGTGCCGGTACTGTTGTTTTCGCAAAGAGACAGGAGGGAATTAGTCTCCCGTAGTCGGCCTCCACAAGTTACATAGATAGTCATTAAAATTATCGAGGGATCAACATACTTATAACTATAAATACAGTACCGCTGGGAATATTAGATATTTGCAAGGTGGTACCCCAACTAGCCATGTCACTGGGGGAAGAATCTGCGGGTACTCGAAATCTCAGCCTCAGTCGACCCGCCTCAGTCGAGGAGAATGATGTGCATGCTAACCTCCCATATCGCTCATGCAGAGCCCTGATTTTGGTCCGCGCAGCGCATAATATAACATCGGAAGCTCTGTGATTCTATGCAGGAGAGGCCCGGGGGTGCCATACAAGCGGTTGCAGAGGAGAAGCGCGATAAATGGGTACTCCGACGAGGACAATCAAGATGTGGGAAGGTAGGAGACATGGAAAGGTGTGATGAATGGCCGGGGTGACGCTGCCGCAGACGATAGACGCGACGAATATACATTTCTAGATTCGGTCAGTGTACCTGGCGGGTCCAGAAAGAGCGGGCTTTACCGCCAACTTCACTTGCTTTGCCATATCTGCGGGGCTCGGGTGGGGGTTCTCCAGACAGGTGGTGACTATGGTGAGAGTACCCGCGGGACGAAGTGGGCGCACAATCGAAGTGTGGGCGCTCTAAGTGCACTGATTGCTGATCGCCGTGAACCGCCTGCACCGGTGCGCAAGATCAGAAATAACTCATGCGAGACGAACCAGACTCCTTGACAGACGCCAGGGAGCACAGCGGTAGCGGCGGGCGCGGACATAGACGCGCGAGGGGACGGTGTTGGACGAGGCGTGCGGCGAGGCTGAGACGGACATGTGACCAATGCTTGGCTATCCAAAGAACTTCCGCCGGGTGAAAATGGATAGTGTCATGGTCAAAAGAAAGCACAATGTCTCAAAGAAGTGGCCCACCTTTGTGGAAGTCGAATCGCTGATGGAGAGAAAGCCGAGGATGTCGGTGGGTTGTTCCGAATTCGGAAGGGGTGAGGTACAGTATAGTGCCGCTCGGTGGATCACAACTTTGATCTTTCAGGCATAACCCTCGCAACTGATGACAATAAATCGCGAATTTATTCTAGGATATACTACAACATGTAAGAAGTTATACTACAGAATGGTAACATTTATTAAGGCATTAGAATGTATCGAAAGGAATAAAATGACCGCGGTCACCGAAATGTCACAAATTCCGTTCGGTGGATCACTGCTGTCACACATCACCTTCATCGATCAGCTCTTCCTCCAGGTCGTCCTCCTCGTCATCCACGACGGGGAGATTCGGTTTCTTGCCCAGCTTTGGCTTGGGAGGCAAGTCTTTCTTTTTCACGCCATCCCGGAGCAACTTGGACCGGGCCGTGGACCATGCCTCGACTTCAGCAACGTGTCGCTCTTTCATCGCCACCCACTCCCTCTCAATCTTCTCCTTCTGCTCCTTTCTCCGTTGCCTCGCCACCTTCTTGGCCTCCTTCCCGGCCTCCTTCGCCTTCTTCCCTTCCTCTATATCCTGGACTGCCCGGTAGAACTCATCGGAAGATAGACATTGTGCTTTTCCCTTGAAGAGCCGCGCACGGTCAGTTACCGCCTTCTCCTCCTGCTGGTGAAGTGCCTCATTCATCTTTTTCAGACCCATGTTCTGAAATACCATCGTCGCATTTGCCTCCTCCAACATTTGGTCCCGGATGTCGACATTTTGGTGAGCCAGCCCCAATTGTTTTCGAAGCTCGTCAATCTCTGCCTCGAGCTGACCCCGGGTTTTGTAGGACTCCTTACTTCCTCCTGGTGTCGAAAGCGACCAGTTTGGGGTTTGGAGCGCACGTGGGACATCCTGGACAACGGGCGGGAGGATCACAGTGTCGTAGGATTTGATTTTGGGGGCACTGAGAAGGAGGGAGCCAGCTGAGGTGCTGCCAAGGTGTGCATACAGTGTTCGCACCCTTTTAGATGGTGACCACAAGACAGGGTCGATGTTCTCGTCGTCGCTGTCTCTGCCACGTCGTCGCGAGGGGGTATGCGACGATGTCGAGGTGCTCGCTCCCAAATTGGATGGCGAGAGGTCCACTCGAGTTGCAGGCTGCACGCGCATCGCATTTGTGATTGCGCGGACAGGACTGGGCTGCGGCAGCGGGAACTCGCTGCGCGTTGATGTTGCTAGGCTAGGCTTCATCTGCTCGGCGGTGACAAAGTTGGGATTAAAAGGTACGACCCCTGTTACTTCGAAGGCCGATTTGACAGTTGACTCGTCGAACGCTTCCAAGTACGCTGGCGCCCATACGGACAGGAATTCGGCCTTCGAGACGTCGCGCATCGTCTTCGCCTCCCACGCCACGATCGCTGCCTGCCAGCAAGCTTTCATCTTTGCAAAGCACACAACATCGAGACCCTGCAGCGCGTGCGTGCAGTGCGGCGGGTACCCGAGCAGGATGATATTGTTAGCGCGTGCGTAATCAAGAAATTTTTGAGAGTAGTGTGAGCTGTGGCCATCCAGGAGAAGAACACGTGGGAGGCCATTGGCTTCCTCCCTGGTCGCAGGGTCAAAGACCTTCGTGAGCCACTCGTAACCGAGTTCTCCATTGGTCCACCCATTGACGGACTTTGCGATGCTGTATTGGCGAAGGTGAGTCTAATTAACCTCTATTCATGGCGAAGGACTCACAAGGCATTGATAGTGTTGCCGTTGTTCCATGCCGACTGGAAATTGACGCCAGGGAAGATAATCATTGGTGGGACCACCATCTTCCCGTCGCCTCGGATCGTCACCAACGCCGTGATGTTCTGACGGCTCGCCCCACCCTGCTTGTGCTGGGTTTTCGTTCCGCGTGCGCCCACTACCCGCTCCTTCCCCGTGTAACCTGTGGGGAACCCGCTCTCATCCATCCCGTATATCCTATCAGGTGAGACCCCCATGTCAACGACCCATTTTTGCACTAACTCGACCCAGGACTTGACTGCTTCGGGATTCAAGCTTCGCGCGCGCTGCGTGTCAAGTGGCTTGCTCCAAAAGGTGCGAAGCGCGTCGTGATGTCTGTCAAGAAACTTGAAGACCCATTTGTCTCCGACAGGCTCGCAGTCGGCCCCGAGCGTGGCTTGGCGGATGGCATTGGCAGCGTCCGCGATCTGGCCGTGCTTCAGTGGGAACCCGCGGTCCGCGGACTCGAGGATGAATTGGACGAGGGACCATTCCTGGACAGGCGAGACCTTCTGCTTCTTTTGATTGGATGCTTGAAGCCCGATCCCTCCTTGTATACGTCGATGTAGAGTACCGTATGTGACTTTGTGGCTTTCAGCAATAGCTCGAATAGATTTTGGTTTCCCCAAATGAGCAGGTTTGGCCTTTTCCCGCTCGTATTCGTGCAAAGCTGCCCGCACGCTCAGCTCCTTTCGTCGACTGTTGGCGTGGTCTTTCACGCGGTTAGATTTGGCGCGCGACGGCATGGGAATCCCTGGGAAGCCGGACGGACGAGACGCGGCAGAAGGACAGGAGAAAGAGATGGATGATTGACGCGTCAACAAACCAATGTCACGCTCCTCACGTGTATTTTTTTGAGCAAATTCTAGCGGGTCCAATTTTGGTCGAATCTCCGGGTTGTTTTGAGGAAAGTCATAGCGAAGAAGGTAATCTGTCGTACAAAAAATAGTTTGAGGCCAATGCGGAACCCATAGCGGTACAATTGACTAAAAGGAAAGTTGATTGATCCTCAATCACACAATGATTTACACCAAAATGCGTCTCATTCGAGCCCCAATGACTTTCTGTGCTCATTTTTTTTTCTGGAGATGCGGATAGAATATGTAATGTTATCTTCAAGAGGAATTGGTCCCAGAGGGTGTGTGTGGCCCGTAATAAAATAATGATCCATTGATAGGCCGTGATCCACCGAGCGGCACTATACTGTAGTGGTGACCGGTGATGGGCGGGGAGCCTGAGACGGTGAGGATGGCGGTCAATGAGCCTGAGCCCGAGATGCTGACGGGTAGTGATGTTCTGGCTTTGGCCTCATGCCAAAAAGCCATGGCTTTTTGGCTTGGCTTTGGCTTGTTCTGGCTTTGGCTGGGGTTGGCTTTGGCCTGGCCTGGGATTTGTCCAAGCCAAAGCCAAATTCAAGCTGATTTCCCTGCCAAAAGCCATGGCTCAGGCCAAGCCAAGCCAAAGCCAGGCCAAAGCCAAAGGTTTGGCCCTGGCCTGGCTTGAGATTTTCCGAGGCCAAGCCAAAGCCAAAAAGCCAAAGCCAAAAAGCCAAAGCCAAAGCCAGAACATCACTACCAGTCAGTATTAACGCCCCATAAAATGTACATAGCAGCGCAGGGCGGGACGTACAGAACACAGAATCGAAAGCCGGCCTTTACCGCGGACAATTGATGTGGCCGGGAAGTTTAATTGATAGAGAATGCAGCGGAGAACGAACGAAATGCTGTGTGGCGGAAAGAGGGAGTACCTGGCGACGGAAGAAAATAACCCGGAGTAGTTGGCAGAATCCCAGGAACTCTTCACATTGCCTTTGTGCAAGCAGATTCAGATGCAAGTATGAGCGTCAGAGGATGTTGCTCAGGCGCTCTAGTACTAGTAGTAGAAGCTTGAGTTTTTAGCGCATCAGACCTCTGCGAGCGGTTTCGGTCTGCAGCTGAAGGCTTCGCGACGGTGGAATTGGGAACAGCTAAACGGTAGGGTAGATCCACTTTCCGGGCCGCATTCAGGCAGGCTAGGATGTGAAAGAGGGCGGAGGGAAAGGAAAAGGCGCAAGTGGACTGTGACACGTGGCGACGATCAGTTGCGATTTTGATTGTCGAGCACTGCTTTTGCGATCCGTGATCGCTCATCTTGAAGACCGCAGCGACGGAATTTGATTCTTTTGGTGGTGTTTTGACGAACTCTGTCTAAGTTTCCGACCTAGTTACCTGCAGCAGTACCCAAGTAGCATCTACACTGTTTGTCGGACGCCATTGAACCGATTCATCATTCAGTGCTTGAGCGATTGAAGATATTTAGACTTTCCAACTAGTTTTAGCTTGCCTGAAGCTGCCGCCGAAACTGCAAGTTTCAGCGGCGTTTTCAGCTCGGACATATGGCTGTAATAATGTAGCATAATTATTTGGTACACACCTTGACTGTTTTTTTTTTTTTTTTTTTTTGGGAGCGTTTGGGATAATGATTTATACTCAGTCTGCAGAAGCATTCCAAGTCATCCGCTTGTGTTGCTGGAGTTTGACCAGTCGTTGCCAGGGAATTTGTCCAGGAGGAAATGCCGTTACGCACAATTATTAACCAGTGTGGGACTCCGACCTGTATAAGTTATCCTATCCCAGATTTATCAGTCATTGGTCGCATACCCACTAAAACCCCCTCTGTATATGTCCAGTCATCTGGCATTGAGTCTTCATCCATAAGGAGTCCACTCCAGGTGTTCAACACGAGTTGTTTATTCAACGCCAGTGTTCCGAATTTAATTTTGTCGGTTAAGATACGGTCACGCTGCAGGGCATTGTTAACGGCGTTCAGCCATCGATTGTGGATGCTCATTTCGGAGAACACTACCCCCGGGTTTGTTATTACACGGTTCACCCTCAACCTCCATATCAAATGCCATGCAACAGACACCAGGATCGCGAAGAGTCTTCCTTTTGCCCGATCCGGAGTTCCTTGTTCCTTTTTAAATTTTACGAGATTGCATCCTAAAACGAGCCCCCAACTCAGGGATGGCCAGTCAGTGTATTTCTTTGACCATAGATTTCTCGTGAGAGTCCAAATTATCCTCCGTTCCGGTGTGTCACACTCTAATGCAATATGCTCCAGACTCTCTGGAATGTTTCCAGTGCACACATGGCACGTTCCGTTAAACTTTAATTCATCGATATGGGACCAGAAATCACCCACTCTGAAAGTATTGTGAATGCACTTCCAGAAAAATTCTCTTGACAAACGTGATAATGTCACCGATCGAATGGATTTCCAGATTGTCTCGTCCGACGGGGTATAGCCCGAGATTTGTTCAATCGAGCAGCGGATGCGATCCAGGTTCACAAAGGTGTTCTTTCGGTGTGGTTTGGGCTTCAAAGTACAAATTATCTTTGTAAATAATCTCTGTGAGCCGCTGGACAGGAGAATCCCTGGGTTTTGAAACATGACATCGATTTCTGTGTCCATTTGGACCTTTTGAGCGGATTCCCCATCTGAAAACTTTGCAAGATTGTCAGATGTCTTTATGAACTTGGTTCGGGCTACTCGTTCATTCAACATGGCAATAACTGCCTTCAATAAGCACCAGTTCGGATTGAGAAAGTCATTTTCCCACACGACCCTGTCTCGGATCAGTGTACGTATCAAAAAATCGGAAGAGGAACAGATCGAGAGAGGAATATTCCGCGAAGTGTTCTGGAGGATATATAATAGGGCACCCAACAGTGCTGAAGAGAATGTTAAGGGAATTTCTAGGTTGTCAAATGTCATGGAGAGGTTCTGGCTTTGTTGACCGTCCTCACTTTGATGTAGAACTTTCACCTCAATTGTAGGTTCGTATTCACCCGGATGAAGGATCCGAGCCTGCAAGAAAAAAGTCTCAACCTCTCGGTTTCCTCCTGGTATTCTATATCTTCTTGCTGGAATTTCATTTAGAGCTTCTTCATGGGCAAAGATCCGGAATCCATCTCTAAGATTATGCAAGGTAAAGTCGGGATCAAACGACATGGCCTGATTTGGTCGGATCTCTGAATTATTCGCTTCACGTTCTTCCTCTTTGAGGGCCAATTCATCATTCAGATCATCTGTTACCAACCTTGGGTTCCATTTTGGTGCAATAGAGTCCACCAGCATTTTCGCTGTTTCTATGCATTCACCTGGGTTCTCACACTCATACAGGGTTCGATCACGATGACACAATGGGCAGCCGCAGTTTTTGCGCCCTATTCCAGAGGGGTTCACCTGGTGAGGTTTCCTCGTAACCGTTGTTCCCCGATTCGCAATTATCAGTGTTTCTTCAATGGTTCTCACCCCGTGGTTCAGCCGAAGACATGTCGCTGAAGCGCGTCGGGTGGCATGCTTGTATAGATCATGGTTCACAGCCGGATGTTTCCAGATAGGGATTTTCCGTTGAACCTCGTGTCCGATTGATAATGCAGTGAATTTAAGGTTGTATTTTCGCGCTGTGATAATCATACGTCTAATTTCCGTTGGAAGAGGGGTTCTGTTCGAAATTGGGATGTGTATGTCCTGCATGAATACATTTATAATCTGACCGCAGGGTATGTGGAGGTAACTCCTCTCCAGAAATTTGCACAATATATAATCTATGAAATAACACCAATAAGCTCGTTCGTCTCCTTGGACTAGGTAAGACTGTAGATTCCACAGATCAATTGCTTCGTTCCGGGCCACTATGTCCAATATTTGTTTTCCGCCCTGCGCAATATCCAATATCATTGTCTCATGTGCGACTTTGGCCGGTTTTCCATCCCAAAGAAATGCATGTTGTAGTTTAACCAATGTCTCTTCAATTTCATCTGGCATGCCCTGTACTCGGGTCAGGTATTGAGTTCTACCCCCAATTGACATGTTTATGATATGGCGCTTTCCTTCGATGCCTGGTTTTGTGGCTCTCCACTTATCCAAGTCACTGTTGATTTTCTCGAGAACTGAGGGCCATGGTGTGGTGTAGGTAACATTGTTCCCAATCCAGGCACCTAACATTCTGCAGGTTTGTCCATCCGGAACGATTCTAATAGTCTCATTGATTGTACCCACTTTCATGTTCTCATTTATTCTCCTCTCGCCTACGACCTTTGCACGGAAATCAGGTCGTCCGAACGGCAGGATAACAGTTTTGTGCTGATTGAATTTTGCGGTGGATGCTGCACACCAAAGACTCAGTACATCCCATAGTTTCTGCAAAGAGTTTGAGGAGGACAAGTAAATTGTGGTGTCATCTGCAAAGAGTGAGACGACAAGATTTTCATCTTTACCCGGAACCTTGATTCCTTTGATTTCGGAGTTCCGTATCAAGCAGGCAAGCGGTTCAATTGCTAGGTTGAATAAAAGGCAGGAAAGAGGGTCGCCTTGTCTTACTCCGCGAGCAACAATGAATGGTTCACTGATTTCCCCGTTGATTATAACAACAGTTTCCGCATTTTTGTACAGGCTTTCAATAGTGTTGGAAAATCGAGGTGGGAAGCCCATGTGTTGGAGTACCCGCAGGAGATAATTGTGGTTAATTTTATCGTACGCCTTCTCTTGATCGAGGGCCACTAACACCCCGTCTTCCTCAGCTGCTTCCGCATAATTTAGCAGGAATTTTGCCAACTTTACTTGGTCTTCAATTTTTCTCCCCTTCATAAATCCAGCCTGGTTGGGGTGAACTAGACTGGGCGCTACTTTCATGAGCCTCAATGAGTAGGTTTTTGTCATTAATTTGTAGTCACAGTTGAGTAGCGTCACTGGTCGATAGTTGCTGATCAAAGACCTATCGCCTTTTTTGAAAATCGGGCAGAGCCACCCTGCATTGAATTTACAGCTCTCCATCATTCCATATTTCTCGATATCTTCATAGAGCATTTTGAGAAAACCAATTATGTCAAAAACCTGTCGGTCCGACCCTTGACTTTGTCGATATAGGATCTCAAGGATCTTATAAAATTCATAGGGTATGCCATCTAACCCAGGTGCCCTGCCATTGTTGGACAGTCTCAGGGCTTCTTCAATGTCGTCGACATCCATATCCTTGTCCAATTCTCTAAACTCCTTTTGCGACAGATGAACTTTACATTTTTCGAGCACAATTTCAGTTGCCATCATCCTTCCGTATTCCTCTGGTTCGTCGCTGCGTTGAATGGAGTCATGATAGTCCCTGGCCATTTTGGCCATTTGTTTTGGTTTGGATTCGTATTGTGGCAACCCATGGCTTCCCTCTTCATTCATTTTAAGCTCACATATTGCCTCCTTGGGGTGATATCCCTCGGCTGATCGTGTCCATGAAGTTGTTCGTAATGTCTCGCCTTCCACGTCATACTTAGCCTCGGACTGGGCCTTCCTCTTTTCTGATGTTTCTGCTAGGCAGTCCGAAATCTTCTTCTCCAGCATATAGGCGGCTAAGGACCTGTCTTCTTGAGGCATTTCTTCATCGTGTAACACAATGTTCAATTGTGCTTTCCAGGTCCTTACCTGCTTAGTCATCTCATTCGTGATAAACCTCGAACAGTATTTGCCATGGGCTGTTACCTCTGATTTAAATCGAGCCCAAAGGGTTTGAATATTCTCTTGTGGGTTCCGGTCCAAGATTTGTAGTTGGGCATTATCTTCCGCTAGTTGATTTCCCAGAGAACGAACTCGGTCCATAAATTTCCTTGTTTTCAGAAGATATAGCGGCATACTCCATATACCAGTGCCAGGTTGTTCATCCTGTCTGCATGTAAGTTGAGTCAGTACCAGTCTATGGTCGCTCTTCACTGGACAGTGTTTAATCTCCCATCCTCTATAGTCCTTGAAGTGTTGATTATCAACAGTAATTCGGTCCAAACGAGAGTAGGAGGAGCGGACCTCGCCGGTCTCTCTATCTGTTCTCTGCTGAGTACATGTGTAGTCCCGTATGTCTGGGAATGTTGCGCGCCACCCATCATGTAGGCGTAGCAGGTGCTTCAATTGTCTGAAGCTTTCGGGCACAACATCTGTTGTTCCCGAGTTTCGGTCTATCGGGTCTTCGACAAAATTCCAGTCCCCTAAAGCCACACTTGGGAATGGAAGTTGCGGGTCGTCTGCCCATTTCTTCCAGAGTGTTCTCCACATTTCGTCCCTCTCTTCAGAGCGATTTGGAGCATATATGTTCAAGATATTTAGGGACTCTCCCTTGTGCCATGGGACAACAATCATAAAAGCATATCCCGGGATGAGCTCATATTCACGAATGTTCTCGGTGTCAACATATTTTTTGTTCAAAATAAAGGCCACTCCTGCCGTCGCGCAGGGCTTCTCGGGATGGGCCGAATGGAACACTTTAAACCAACGTCCAAAGATGTTATTGAATTGAGCGGCGGACTCCGCATCCAAGTGACTTTCTTGGATACCAAGAACTCCAAGATGGTTAGTGTCAATAGTTTCCTTCAGGAATTTGAACTTGTGATTTTTACTGTGCATGGATAGATTACTATCGCGACCAGCAATGTTGAGAGATCCTATGGTAAGATTTGAGCGGGTAAATTTGCCCGACCTCAATACTTTCGGAGGTTTGCATCTTCTCCGAATCGCTATATTCTCATTTACCCAGCTTGGGTTGTCGATATTATGATGTGCGCTGTCGGATGCGCTAATTTGCGAGTTTGCTATATTCTCTGATGCACATATCTCAGAGTCCGTGTTGTGTGTTGTGTCTCCTCGCATGTTACTGTCATTCAAACAGGGACCCTTGTCCACCTCGACATCGCCCATATGCACATCAGACCGTTGGTCAATACCTTCAGCAATATTGCTGGGTGATCCTGTCTCTGACTCAAAATTCACCTCCATATCCCGAGGCAACTCCTCAGTCAGAGCAGTAATATTGGGGGAGGTACTGACCCGCTGCTCTTCGCTTTGTTCTGTAACAGCCAGAGCAACAGAACCATCACAGAAGGGGCCGTGTGTATGATAGCCAGGGATAGGCCCCTGGGTACCCTGACTCCTGCTGATTTCGCATTCTGAACTCGCAGCCGGCAGGCACTCACGAGAGGGATGTACCACTTCCCCGGGGCCCTCCCGTGATCCAGGAGGGCCTATGGTATTAAAATCGGTTCCATTTTGGTGTGTAAGCATGTAAAGGTGCGTTTAGGGACCGCCGTCCTTGGCATAAAAGAAAAAAATGGGGTTGATTTTACAGAAGGAAGGTAGAACAGGTTCAGGTCTCGAAACTATCATGAACCCCAGACACATAAGCAGGATGTTCGAGAATGTACTGTTTAGAGATATGATGTCACGTCAGGGCCAGGGCGCCTCTCTCAACCAAATCTCAGGACAGTGAAGCTTTTGTGCTCAGCTCTCAACCACATATTGATTGGAGGTTGGTAGATGTAACCGACTTAATTTAGGTGCACATAATTCTCATCCAAGGCCACGCCGTATACGGCATGGGCTAGCTAGCATCTTCCTGCACTTTCCGAGTGTCAGTGCATAAGCTGCTTTGAACAGACCTTAAAAGGATTGATATTGGAGCAATATTTGTTGATTCAGAGCGTAAACCCCATTGAAAATATGGAAGTCTCCTTCAAACTTAAAGTTCAACGCCCGCAGTCGAAATTTCGTCACGTGATCTCGGCCCGGTTACAGAGCACCGAGTCAGCTGGTGATGGTCATGGGGCGGGGGCGGCGATCGCAGCCCGACGAAGGCAAGGCGAGGGGAGGGGGCAGGAGAGTGGAAAGTGAAGGCTGGGGGACATACCACTTGTATTCCACCATGCTAGATTGGACAGCAGTGGTTGCGTAGAAGAGTAGAAGTGCCGAATATGGCATTTAGCTCTGAGGCTATCATATTTGGGCTCGTAGGCTCCTTCCGCAACTATGCGGTGTAGCTCGTAGGCTACGCGGGTGGGGAGGTCACCCTTGGGCTTCGAACCCTGGCTGTGGACCCATCCTTGACCCATAGGCCACTGCCTGCCCCCCTTTGACCCCCACGCCGCCAGCGAGCGAGCGTGGGAAAGGTGGAGATGGTGGTGGTAACGGATCAAGGAGCCTCTTGACTGTTATCACAGAAATATTCACCACCTCAACCCATTTCCAGGAAAAGTGCACAACTCTAAACGGATACCTTGAAAAAAGTTACACCCTCGTTCAAAACGAGAAAGACACATCCAGCCACTAAGTGAAAAGTCGAATTATCACCGCTTTGAAATCGTCAATTTGACCCACAACTATTGTCTTTGTCAGCTCGCCTGTCGTTCAGAACCATTTCATGATTTTTTCATGAATACTGTACTTGTCTTGGTCCTTCGCAACTCTGTGCAATTGTCCTTCTAGCTTCTGGACTTAATAACACCTCAGATTCCTCTGGGTCGTCATCTCGGTGTGTACACTCCTCCTGTCCAATGCCAATTTACGTGAGTCCTTTCACTTTACTCTGTGACCTCTGCAGGGCCTCCGACCTAATTAATTCCTGCTCATGTCCTTTTCATCTACAGGCTGCTTGGCTACTTATTTCTCAAAACATCTGAGTCTGATGCTCACGCCTCGATTGAGCCTCATTCTCTACCAGTCAAATGCGACTGGGTGTTCAGTTCAAGTTTAATGGTACATACTACAAGAGGACGGTGGGGGCTTTGACCTTACCATTCTGGTTGGATGTTGGTGTGTCGAAGAAGCTGAATGAATGGGAACTCAAGCGCAAGTATGTAGATAGCTGCTGGAGAAGCTCTATGTCCGCTTTGAAAGTCATCGCCCCAGCACAGCACAGCCGGCAGCGCGGAGTTAGAACCTATCAAAATGGTTGGATCAGTGATGCCGAAACGGAATGGTGTCGGAGCTTGAAGGCCTCTTGGAAAACAGAATGGACGCGCTATCTTTGAGTTGTTACTGCCATCCATGGCAATATTTTCTCCGGAGTTCTGGCTGTGGTGGAAAGAAGAACTACAATGCCACCTGTGAATATTTTTGCCTCGCTCACAGGCGGTGACTTTTTTGGTCCAACAGGTGTGTTGTTTTCCCTCAGACCTGTGTATTTACTCAGTAAAGTTCCAATAGTTACGGGACACTATTACCCCCAAACGGCCAGGATTGCGTCCGAAATCAATGAAAGGAATCGGGACAAGCAAGCGTTGACGAGACGGCATATTTCGGCAATGTTTTACTCCTTGCAATGTCACTTTGTAAATTGGTCAAGCTTGAATAGACGGATTCACGTTCAATCGAATGTCATTGTAACCATACACCTCAGTCCTCCGAAGTTCTACTTAAATTCCGCAATTACCATTAATTGTAAACGTAACCCCGGCAACTACCGGTCAGTGATCAACTGGCATGAGTCACAGTGCGGTGTTTTGATACACACACACACACAGACGACGCAGACAATCCGTATAGCTCCTCGTATGTGACGGTCTCGAGTCAATTTGGCCTGCTAACACTTTCGTCAGGCAGTATGTCACTCGGTCAGACTGAGCCAGTCTTTCACGGGCTCTCCATGGTCCCCTCAGAAATCGTGTCGGAAATCTTCTTGCACTGTAAACCAGATCAGTGTGAGCCACTCCCGACTGAAGCACCACTTCTGTTGCTGCAGGTATGCGCGGAGTGGCGGAACATAGCGATTTCAACTCCTGAATTGTGGAAAGACATAACCTTATTCGAGCGCCACTCCCTGGGTGTCGCCAAGCTCTTGCCAGTCTGGCTCAGCCGGGCCCGCCTCTGCCCCCTTTCAATCGAAATCATATGGCCCAACCAAACCATTTGGAACGCAGTTTCGGCTGAAATCTGCTCAGCAATCGACCCATTTGTGGATCAGCTGGAACGTCTACTCCTTGCTGTGCCCGGCGAGCAGCTCGCCCACTTGTCGTTCCTCCATGGTCAATTCCCTCACCTCAAAGAATTGATCCTGGACTTCCAAGTGCCCCACAGCATTCATAGCGAACCATTCATGCGCGATCTCACTGTATTCTCCACCGCTCCAATGCTCCATACAGTTGCATTGATGCACAACTCCTTGGTGCCCCTACGGTGGATGCAGCTAACGGAACTGCGACTGAAGTCCTTCTCCTATATTGGATGCATGAAACACATGCAGCGAGCGGTCAATATGACATGTTGCTTCCTGCTCTGTCCCATCCCTCGCCTAGAGCGTCCTGCTCCCATTCTCGCTGTGCCCCCACTTGTTGCCCTGGTGTCCTTCCACATCATCTGCGGACTCCACGATGGCATATTATTGGCCGCCCTCACATTACCCGCACTGAGGGAGCTCAGTGTTTCGATTTTTGGCGATGACACCGACCGCTTGCTCTCCTTTCTGGATCGGAGTGCTCCACGCTTGGAATCCCTCCGAATATGGACCACCCAGGATGAAACATTCATCTTGCGGTGCTTGGATCATTCGTCTTCTTCATCGCTTCAGCACCTGGTGCTTTTCTTTGAAGCCGCGTTTCCGACAGAGACCATTTTCCGGCCCTTGACGAGCCTCGCCTTCCTTCCCTCGCTGGAGAGCCTCTTCATTAGCGAGTCCCCTAAACATCTTCCTCCCACGCCAAGTTACGAAGGGCTCTTTGACGTCCTTTGCCTGCGCCGAAACTCTTATCCGCAGTTCCGGTCGTTCCATCTACAGACCAGGCGTCTTCTGATGGTCCCTGATGCCTCACAATTACGGGACTTATTCCACCAAGGCATGTCTCTCAAAGTCGAGAGGTTTTTGGGGGACATCGAACTATCGCATCATACTTGTGAACGTCTTTGGACGCTGGAGGACTGAATTCTACGCGATCCTCCTTCGCGCTGCTATCACGGAAACCCTCCGTCCATAATCTACCCAAATTATCCCCAACTTCAATTTGCTGCAATCTAGCCGAAGTTTTTGTTGCCTCGATTGCTCCCAAATTCATTACAAGGCATTTCTTTCTCCTATGTTAGGTATGTAGTTACTCGATTCTCTTGCAGGCGTGTCACTCAGCTCGACGCACCTGGGTTATCATCGTATCGACGATCTGTACTATATTGATGGTATATTACACGGTTTTCGCCGGCTCTCTTGCCACTATTGGTGTCTATTTCCTCAACGCACCTTTGAGCCAATAATGGGCTGGCATAGTTGAACGGTCTTCATTTTCAAGCTGCTGCCTGGACACTTATGTATATGTCACTGGTGAACTCACGGCGCAGAACTGGTAAAGCACTAGTGTCGATTCGAAGATCCAAGTCCGCAAGCAAGGTTTCTTCCGACACAGTCGGACCTTCCTAGTTCGAGAGATCTGCCTAATACAGGAGGTAGACCGTATGACTGTATCTAGTGGGAGGTGCCAGTAGTGACCCCACGAATGCAGCTGTCGCATGGCCACAGTAAGGTCCTGCCTCGGACTGTCAGTGGGTTTATCTGCCTGTGACCATGACCAAATCGCCGGGCCGTGGCCAAGCTCATTGGGCTATAGGAACCTATCAAAGGACTCCTCGGATGTGTGCGGCCACTGGAGGAAGTTTATGGCTGTCCATGGACGAAGGGGCAGCTCCGTGTGTGTGGCCAGTGGTATGTTATCAAGTGCGGAACCGGGCTTTCAACCGTGGGATTATCGATGTCGAGGCAGACTTCGCAAGATGGCGCGGAAAGCAGAACAGAGTCAAAGGCTTCGAGCATATTGCGCCCCAAGTCCTCTTCCTTTGGGGATTGAGCTAATTGTGTGCTTGAGCGATCGAAGATATTTAGACTCCAACAATCTCAGTTTTTTTTAAAATTACATCGCCCCATCGGGGCAAAGGGATTTTGCCGCTGCATTGCCGTTGCCGCATGCAGCGGCAATCTCTGCGGCAGTCTGCGGCAGTCAACTTTGCGGCACATGTTCAATCGGTGCCAACTGCGAGAGTTAAGCCCCGAAACTGTGTGGGGATGTACTCCTGTGGTTTATATATTGTTTACCATTGAGACATGTGGAGGTAATCATGGTTTTGAGGGCGCTGGAGAACACTTAAGTATTGCTACAGCGGCAGTCTGCGGCAGTCCTGCGGCAGACAAACAGCTGCAAATATTGTGCAGCGGCAGTCTGCGGCAATTACAGCGGCATTTTTGGCACTTTGCTGCGGCAGTCATGCTTTATGCAGCGGCAGTTGTGCGTCAGTCAGCGGCACTTCTGCGGTCCTCAGCGGCAGTTTACATCGTGACACAGCGGCAGTGTGACATATCTGCGGCAATGTTCAATGACTCCGCCGCGACAGTCTGTTCAATGTTGCAAGTCTTCTTCATGCCGCGTGCACACGGAGTCCTGCATTTTCTATACCATCGGAAAAATGTACCTACCAGTCCACAAACAACATTGTTCCTGTCAAGAATATATTCCTCGCACACGTCGTTCAATGGCATTGTGGCTGCTCACCGTTGAACTTGAATCTCGATCACTCCGACGCAGACACCATCCATGCCCTTGGATCTCCAGCTCCATTTCATTTCTGAACCAACACACAATGATGAAAGGATGCTTATAGAGCCCTCTCAAACCATCGCTCCGTGCATTTGTCCAACTGTTGTTCCAAATTTATACCTTCGACTCTCCTTCTAATCCTACCACATTCAACCTTCTTTACGCTACCCACGTATGATTATTGTCCCTTAAAATTATCAGTATTGCCTCCTGGACAGGTTCTGGAGACGCACAGTGCTTCTACAATTCATGTGGGACTCACGTCGGCGGCAACACAGCCACCCTGCGGCACTCTGCGGCACTCTGCGGCAATTTTTTTTCTGGAATAATTAAGCACGCTAGATATCATCTTTGAGAAAAATGCTTCCTCCTATTCTGGTAGATGCACTAAGTCGCCTACCAGGTGTCAAATTCGTTAAATCTGGTTTTCAATCAAAAAATTAGTGCTCGGTTGGAAAATAACTGCGACCGGTAAATTGGCCACGTACTCAGTGCGACTGAGCCTACTTTGGGTCCAGAGAGCTTGAATGAATTAACCAGTGTGTATCTGAGCCAGATACTCTTACAAATCGAGCAACGAGGCCAGTTAAATGTGAATAAGTATATTGCATGTCCACCCTGTGGCAGTCTGCGGCAAAATTTCGTACGGTACAATTAAGAACTGAAATATTTCTGCAAGACCTTCCTTGGAGTTTGGCTACATGTTCCAAGCCTTACTTTACATCCTTTGGGAGTCTACAGTCCTTCTGAGGTGCGTGCGGCACTAGGGTCTGCGGCAGTCTGCGGCAATTTTTTTTTTTGTACGATCAAGCATACCAAAAGATGGTTTTTGAAATGAGGGTATATTTATACTGTTACAGGACTGAGGCAAGCCCTGGCATGCGCGAAACCGATCTGTTCTGCCTTTCAATTAAATTAAACAAAAAATAGTCCTCAGTTGGGAAACAATCGAGAGCACGACACAGATTGAAAAATAGGAAATTCTGGCCCAATTTTTGTGTACTGAGCATGAGATCCCTACTCGCCTCATTGGGCCGACAATTTGTGGCCAACGTGGAGGTGTGGGTATTTCTATTGCGGATTCATCACACAAGGACTTGGTCATTATTGTTGAGATCGCACGAGAGAGTTAATAAACTGAAGTCAAGTTGAACTGAATTTTTTACGGGGGGCTCAACTGAGAGCTTATATACTGTACAGAATGTATCTAGAGTATTCTACAAGTAAAGTGAACAAGAGAATATCTGAGTAAGAACTTAGTAAGTAGAATCGGGTAGAACTTCGGGGAGTCGGCGTAAGGCCGCACCGTGGGAATATGATTTATAACAACACTCCCCCTCAAGTGCGAGTCGTATCGAGGCGGAAGCTGGAAGACTCGTGATTGGACTGAGTGATGTCAATGAGGTGTCAAAATGAAATTGCAGATGGAAACTGATGCTCTGTGAGGAGCTGGATTCTCCCGAGCAAGATGATGATTAAAATGTGAATGTCGGTGTTTCGACCAGGGGAAGGTGTGCGGAGTGGTGCAGAGGAACAGGTGGATGTCGGATAGGATTTGATGAGGGTAGATGGGTGCCAGATCTGTTGGCGTGCTGTGAAAATCCTTGTCGAACAATTCGGGCATGGTGAATGATGATGCCGTGTTGGTTGCGTTTGGTGCGAAAAATCCAATGATGGGATGGTGGGAGCTGTTTGGAGGAAATGGGAAGAAGACCTGATGATTTGGCCTTAGAAACTGCGATGTCAATTGCAGTTTTCCACTTGAACCAGTCGGACCGTGATTTTGCCCCGGTGACTGTGAGCGGATCAGAGTTTCCGGTGATTGGCGTGAGTGTGTGCCGTTTAAGCGATGCAGAAATGGTGTGCGAGGATGCCGAGATGCCTGGCGGCGGAGCCTCGGGCTCAACAGCATTGTTGAATATATGGTATCTCTCCCCCTTGAGCTGAGGCGGAGGCAGACAGGTGGCCGTGAGTGTGCTCGTGGGAGGAGAATGCGAGAACAAATGAGGTGGAACAGGTGTGGCAGTGTAGGCCTGAATTGAATTGTCCGGTTGAACCTGTGATCCGGCCGCAGTTATTTGGCCGATGGATAGAAGGTCGGAAGGGGAATCGGGGATGTGTCGAACGTCCGTGAGAGTGATATTGTGGGTGGAATTCCCGAGGTGAGGTGTGATGGGGACGGCATTATGGCCGTGCCTCCAAGTGCTGCCGAATTCACTGATGAGAGATGGATTGGTGACGTTGGTGTCAAGTAAATTGGCTGAATGGACGACATGGTGTGTAGCTTTGGAGTCGTGGTGAGTAGCTCCAGAGTCCGCAATCTGAGAACCCGGGGGAATAGGTGTGGGGCTAGCCTCGGTGATAAAGGCATAGTCTGTGGTCGGGTTGGATGTGGCTGGCTCGGCAAGGTGAGCCTGGTGTGTGTCGGCATGATGTTGCCGAGAAGCGCGACCGTTGCGCTCTTTCTCAGCAGCAGAGAAAGTTTTGCCTGATTTGGTATCATGGCAATCTCTGATAATGTGTCCGATTCTGCCACAGCCGTAGCAGGTGAGTTCGGAATTAAATTTCGAGTGGGTGTTGGTGTGATGGGGATGAGCCGGAAGCGCAACTTCGTCAAAGGAAGTTTTGGCTTTGCGACGGCGATCCTGCTCGAGAATACGAGCAATGAGTTTGGTAGATTGTGTCAGCGATGCCGTATCAACTCCGGAGATAAAGCTGTCCCAAGAGTCTGGCAGTGACGTGAGAAGGGTTATGGAATATTCCTCCTCCGAAAGTTTAGCCCCCTGCGCCGCAAGTTTGGAACGCAGGTTTGTGAGAGTGCGGATGTGCTCCTCAACACTGCTTCCCTCCTCACAATTGAGACGGGAAAGTTGACGAGTGAGCAGAACAACCGTGATAACTCCTTTAGGCTGATAGGTGTCGGCCAGGGTTTTCCACGCTGCCGAAGATGTGGTGGCGTCTGCGACGTAGACAAGGGGATCGTCCGAGACGCGGAGTCGAATTTGGGACAGGGCCTGACGGTCCTTGCGATCCCATTCGGCGATAGATTTGGCCTGTGTGGCCTGCGGGTCAACGACGGAACCATCTGCGTTGAGCGTGTGCTGGGGCCGCGGGATGATGCCGGTGACATATTCGATTAAACCTTGATCGGTTAGGATGTCTACCATCTTCACAGCCCAGGTGGGATAATTATCCTCGCCAAGGAGATGCTGGATTTGGTAAGAAGACATTGTATAAGGGGTAATGAACGACATGTGGAATATCGTGTGATGTTATATGTCTGTGTGAAGCGAGAGGCGTGTAGTGGGCGTCGCGTGAGTAGGGTGTGAGAGGCGTAGAGGGTGCGTCACAGAGAAAATGCGAGAGGCGTGAAGTGTGCGTCGCGTGTGTGTGATGTGAGAGGCGTAGAAGTGTGCGTCACGAACTGATGAAGATATGGTCCGAGAAGTGTGTCGGAGAAAACCTGTTTGGGCGGGTAGGGCCGAGTACGATGGTGTGGTTCCGAGAAGTGTGTCGGAGAAACCTGTTTGGGCTGGTAGGGCCAAGCGCGATGATGCGGCGAGAAGCGAGGGTAGGTTACGGGAGAAGATCAGTTACGGCCGGGGCCCATAACCTATTGTTGAGATCGCACGAGAGAGTTAATAAACTGAAGTCAAGTTGAACTGAATTTTTTACGGGGGGCTCAACTGAGAGCTTATATACTGTACAGAATGTATCTAGAGTATTCTACAAGTAAAGTGAACAAGAGAATATCTGAGTAAGAACTTAGTAAGTAGAATCGGGTAGAACTTCGGGGAGTCGGCGTAAGGCCGCACCGTGGGAATATGATTTATAACAACAGTCATCAATTCTCAATGACAACAACCCGCATTTTGACGAACAGGGCAACATTTCTGGGTCAGTATCCTCGCTTACCAGCTGCGTAAGTGATCAGGCTTCACCAGAACGGTTCTTAGAAATCACTAAATTTGCGTTGGTATCTGGTTGTCATTGAAAGACGAACTTAAATAAAGCCAAGTCTACTGTGCCTGATAAAGCAAAGTTAGACCGGAGCTCTTCTGTCACTCCTTGCTTTCAGGAAATGCTTGTTATTAGTATCCTAGCGCCAGTTTATATGTGTTCGAGTTAACTTTGGTGAAGTTAGAGCAACTGATTCTATTTCTGGGGATACCGTGCAGTGCTGTGTTTGGCCACTTTCATCCTTACAGTGTAACCACCATGTTCGGCATTATCATAATACACTTCGTGTTGATATTCTCCTTGGCCGCCACAAACATGATATGGATTGCCTGGGGGCTTCATTGGGTCTTCAACGCTTCTAATGCCCGGTTGGATCTTTACTATTACGGTCAAAATGATGCAATTCGATTCTTCCCCTTCCCAAACTTGTTGATATTTAATTGCCGTAAGTAGTTCCATACTTCAGCTAACTGAGTTGTAATAATCGCCCCAATCAATGCATGCCGCAGACCAGTCAGGATGTGCACAATCCGTAAGAATCTTAGTGGCACACCCTATTTTGTTCTTGGAGAACCAGATCACCAAGGTGATTTGTCCTTCTCGTAATAATTGGCAATCATGATTCATAGGCCAAGTAGTATGTTCGCTGAGGTCGGAAGCGCGGTGTTCAAGTTCACATATACTGGGTGAGTATTCAACATTATCGCGGCAACTTCGGTGGCAGTCAGAGTGTTGCCGTGGTCCACAGTACATTGATACCTCGAGCTAGTCCAGTGTTCGGGGACACCTATGTATGTTATTTTGTCCCAGAGAACATTGCTACGGCACAACAGTAAGATTGCCGCAGTGCACGCGGCAATAATTGCGTGACACTGCGGCAGTATTGCCGCTGACTGCGGCAATCTAAATTTATGCTGCGGCAGTCTGCGGCACGCAGCGGCACTTTCACCGTGCCCCATCCATCGGATATTCGCGCTCGAATTACATTTTACAGACAGGGCGTCGCAGAGTGCTGCGCTCCTTTACACAAGACATGTTGTACTGGGGATAGGGGGATTGACCGCAACAGTCGTGACCTTGGGATACTTGTAGGTCCCGTTGAAAAGTGATTGTTCCGGACCGTACATACGCATCAGGAAGTTGAATATTGCACCATCGGCCGGGGTCGGAAGCCAACTGCGAACAAAATTGGAATAATCACAACGTAGCTCTAGCGGAGGAAGCAGCACATACTTGGATTCCCACTCGGACGACACATCATGGCTGGTGGACTGCAGGAGCATGTAGAATGGGCACGGGCTGTCAGCAGGGCTCTCGCTGATAAGGTCGCCGTTGGGATATTCCATTCCGCCGCGGTTATTGAGGGAATATCTACCGAGGTCGTTGGGCACCAGGAAGCCAGTCTCGTCGTAGACCGTCAAGCTCCAGAACTCGGTCACCGGCGGCTTGCCGTAAAACTCTACCAGATATGTGTTGTCGGCAGAGAGCGTCTCTGTGAGGTTGTAGGTGGGATACAAGGCCTCCGTCGTGTTCAACTGCATGTAGCCCTCGATGGCAACGTAGGCGCGCACGACGTAGTGGCTGTGGAAGTCGCCAGAGACGTCGGGCTGGAGGGCGGACCATCCGTTACCAAAGGCGATAAAGAAGCCGCCCGCCGTCGCGACGGCGCTGACCTGAGTAAGGGCAGTGGCGTATGCGAGCGGGAGGTCGACGTCGTCCGGTTTACTGTAGGAGAGTGTTTCCCCATCGATGCCTGCACTTTGGAGCATGGCCTGGACCCATGCGACATCTCGCTCAATCTCGGGCAGATTGTATCCGGCGACGCGCGCGGTGAGCTCCATGATGTACTGAGGAATGTCGGACGTTGCCAGCGTCTCCAGTCCTTCATTCAGGAGCGCGCGGGTGAGACGCGGCGCGACGCGTTCGTGAGCTGCTCCCGCCGTAAGCGCGAAACCAGGCTGGATAGATTTCACCACGTAGTCGGCATCCGTTGAGTTGTCGACTTCGATCCGGATCACGGACGAGGCGTAGGGCGTAGGCATGTAGACGATGCCCGCATACTGGTCCTCGGAGCTAAGCGCAATGCACCCGGGGTTCGATGCTCTGTACGTGAGGAGGTAGTTGCCCGCACGGCTGCCCGACGTCGTGCCGATGTTGCAAAAATTGTTGCCGTAGCTGAGCGAATCGCACGTCAAATCTCCAGCGGTACGAGCGAAGTTGAAAACTTACACGTCGTAGAATGCCCACACGACAAAACGCTCCGTGACGACGGGCATGGTGGCGATAAGGTCGGCAGCAGAAAGGTCGATGAGGCTCTCTGAGTACATGGTGTCTACGTTGGGCCGCACGATGGCGCGGTAGCTCGCATTCGCGAGCGTCGTCTCGTGCAAGATCGAGTTCGTCGTCCACACGCAGCCAGACTCGTTGGCGATGGAATTGGCGAAGATCACGTATTGCGTCAAGGGGATCCCATACTACATATTCCAAAAAGTCAGCAGATGAGCTGGGATATACATGTGGTGGAATACGGGGGACACGTACAACCATCGACCCGACGGTGGCGTTCTGTGGATCTGGCGAGGCGGCGGCGAGAGGGACCTGGGACTGAGCAATCACACGACTAGCGAGGGCCAAGGTAAGAGCTTGGAGAAACATCGTTGGATACATTGTTGGAAACGCACGATGGGCAAGTCGCTTTTATGTATGCCTGTTCTCTCCTCATCAAGGCCCCATTGCGTCCACTGCTGTCAAGTATCGAACGGGCGGAATGTTCATCCCGGGTATGGCGCGGCTTGAGAAGCAATATTGTCGGCTGAAGGGAATTTTAACGAAATGCGCATGTGAGGCATGGTCTAGAAGCCACTCACTTAGAGCTTCGAATATTCAGTTCCAGTTTTCTGGAACGCCACGTTGCCAAATCGAATAGCGGAGTGCATCCTCTGCAGGGCGAACCGGGAGTAAGTATGGACGACACACTCATAGAATGGTACCACGGGGAATATTCAACGGCATCCAGAGCTAGGATTACGGATGCCAACGTTCGTTCACAGAAATGATGTACTGTTCGTGCCGTGCGCAGCAAAGTCGATATCGCGGCGGCGTCGGTTGCTTATTAGGGCTGATTCCACTTTGATTCCCGTCGGCCTGAATGTCGATACGACAGGTCAAGCCAAGCCTTGTCGCTATCGAATGATCTTTGTCGACGCTTAAAAAGACACCGCGTGGACTGAATTGAAAAACAAATAGACCGAGAGTCGCCATTTCCGGTCAAGAGAGATGATCCATACAAGAGATGATCCATACTAAAAGATACACATACAAAACATAGGAACACAATGCATTTAAATCCCACTGGCGTCCTTGGAGTCGCCGGCAGCACTGGTGCTCGCAGCACCGGTTGCCTGATACGTAGGCGGCGATGCATCGTAGCCGCTAGTGTACCCTCCTGATGTAGACCTCAGTACGAGTTCCGTCATACAAGAAGTGTACCACTCACTTGGCTCCGTAGAGGGTACAGGCACCGAAAAACTGCTGGCGGATCCCCAGAGCCGCTGATACGCCTCGGTCATCTCCACCTGCCCTTGGCGCGCAATATCGTGATGCTTCCGCTCCCCTTTGCTCTCCCAGTCGTCTATCGTGCCGAGGACTGTCCCGCGGACGGTTTCACCGACACCTGCGGTTTTTCGGTGGTTAGCAACACAGTCACCGGTGAAGACGGAGAGAAGTATCACCGTGGACGAGCTGGAACACATTCCTGCACGCATCCATGAGCATTCTGAGAATCGCGAGTCTCTACGATTTAAGTGCTCACCGGAAAGTGCCCATCATGCCATCCGAATTCCCGCCGCTCGAGCTTGAGCTCGCATTCGGTCTGCTTGATTGGTTGACTGAAGGAGGTGGCGGGGAATTCGAAGAGAGTAGCTTGGTGTTCTCGTTGGTGGGAGTCTGTGTCATGGTGGCGGTTGCGAGAAAAGGAGGTCTGAGACTGAGTCTCGGCGCTGCGCAACTGCGAGGTCGTGGGAGTGCGGAGAGGAATGACGCCATAGGAGTCGCGGTCACATGACCTATAGAACGCGCGACGCGAGGATGAGATTGAACAACAGTATTGCTTCCATTCGAAGGCTTGCTGGTCCACAGAAGATTACTCAGATGTACGCATCTCTACATCACATGTGCTCCTTGGGAAAAGAGTATCTGGTGGCCGAGGTGTGGCGGGTTAGCCGAAAGTCTCTTGGGAACCCAAAACAAGCTGGGCGTTAGATACTTACTGGCAATTTTGAAACGTATTCATGGCCGTAACAATACTCCCTTCAATACGGACTCCCTGAACTGAGCAGCATCTTCGAATACGTCGCCGCCATATTAGTGAATTCTCCGACGCGATTACAGTTAACTCAAGAGAAGATGAGAATGAACGAAAGCGGGACTGCGGGTATCAAATCAAACATGTTCCATTTTCTGTCACATTCATTTCTTCTTATATAAAGGCATCTCAGTAGCTGGCTGCGCACTACCGAGCCATTTCACGCGCAGGATGTAAAGGGGTACATAATTCATCCTAGACCTCAATGATGCAGAAGAAAGCGAGAATGTTGGTCTCGCACAGGAAAGAAAAAAGTGAACGGCAGTCATTTCATCCTATGGCTCGGGCCCGAGTCGAACGGAGGGGTTTGCAGTATTCTGTCCCGATACTCCGAACGAGAAGCAGATGCGCGCCGCGCGCCACCGACCATTGGCTGTTCTCTGTTGCCCTTGGAGTAAGTAAATGTGAAGCTTTGATAATTAATTAAGAGGCGCAGATAAATTTTTACACCAACCGGCTCGTCCAAAGAAAGTGAGACTGTGGCCTTGAGTATAAAAGACAACAAAATCACGCCACCTACAAAGGGCACGAGTGGTTGGGACTTGGCTCTCCATATACCGGATGCCAACTCTTCTTCAAATCACCTCCCGGCTATTTCCGGTGGTGAGTTTGCGGCAAGTCAACCTGGAAGCAAGTTGTTTCTCATGGTATGCAGTACTCGGGCTCCCTATGACGGAGAAAATCCCGAAAACCCGCCATTTTCCGACCAGTGGAAATCCGGTGAATCGCACCCTATTTATTTTCCAGATATCGAGAGATCACTGGATTCCGTTGGTAGTGTACCGCTCTCACCATGGTCGAATGTCTTCATTTCCGCCGTGTGCTCTGGCTTTCATTTAGACCAAGACATAATAGAAACCAATGAGCAGGTCATTGAAGCTCCGATCAGTTCGGAAGTGCTTCAACTGGATTGGTCGCCACAAATTGACAGTTGAAACTGTAAGGGCCACCTTTTCGGAATTTCCCGATGCCATGGCGTAGAATTTGCGCTCAGCCGGGCCAGTTAGCACCCCGCATGCAGTGCGATGGAAGCGGTGGCGTCGTCAGCTCGGAAACTAAAATTGAAGTTGGCGTTACGGGCGAAATGGAAGCGAACGACGTGGGACCCACGCTGGACGCTGCGCAATCGGCTGTAGCACTTATTCACGACGAGCGAATCGCATGACTGACGCCGTAGATGCTAGGTCGTTCCCGGTGCCCGGAGTCCCCAACATTGCGGTGAGGACTAGCCCGCCATCGTGATATCCACCCGGGGACGATCATGGGAGACGAACAGGGGACCGAAGACGGCGATTGAGCGAGGGATTTGTGGCCTAAGAGACATCTAGTATGTGACAGATGCCCTTTATAAACACAGCCGCCTTTCCACTCCCCGCATCCCATCCTCCCTCGGCAGAATGAGCAACAACCATAATTCGAACGACACCCCCGTTTCGCACATCGCCACCCCAGGCGCGCTCGGCTTCTTCGCCTTTGCGTGCACGACGCTCGTTTTCGGCCTGAGCACCGTCACCGCGGGCGGGGTCCACAGCTCCAACATCGTTGTCGGAATGGCGATCTCCACCGGCGGTATTGCGCAGATGCTCGCAGGCATGTGGGAGGTGTGTCCCTTCCCTTCCCTTCAATATGCCCATCCTAGGATCCTCCTAATACAAATTCGATGTAGTTCCCCACCGGGAATACCTTTGGCGCGACCGGTCTGTCTCCCTTATGCTATAGAACGACTGACTAACTGAGAAGGATCCGGTGCATAGCGTTCACGCTGTTCGGCTCCTTCTGGCTCGCGTACGCCGCGATTCTGATCCCGGGGTCTGGCATCCTCGCGTCCTACCCCACCGTGGGCGAGCTGCACACCGCACTCGGGTTCTTCTTTACAGCATGGTTCGGTGCCTCTCTCCTCGTAACGTGCGTCCCGCTCTTTTCCTTTTCCTTTTCGGGTCCGTGGCTTCTCCGCAGTTCCCGCGACGCATCAAATTATAGAGACTGACCGCCATCTGCTTCCCGTACCACTCGCATCCCTTTCTTCGGCATCTTATGATAGACTCAACGAGCTAACCCTCACACGCCCAGGTATGCCGCACTCCGCAAGCCGGCCGTCTTTATCGCGCTCTTCGCATTCCTCAGCAGTGCCTTTGCCTTCCTCGGCGTGGGTGAGTTCACCGCCGTGCAGGGGTGCGTGTTCCTTCCCTTCCATATCCCGTACTTTTTGAGCGCGCTGACACTCCCCCAGTGTGACGCAGGTGGGCGGCGCGCTCGGCATCGTCACGGCGCTCATAGCGTACTACATCGCGGTTGCGGTTCTCCTCGCCGCAGACCGCGCGCCGGCACTCCCTTGAATTCAGGACGGGTTTGAGCTGTGATTGGGAAGGCAGAGGAGCGAATCTGAGATTAGTTAGCCTAGAGATAGGCTGAAAATGCGCCCGCGCGCAACCGTGCCTTGGCCATATCCTTAGATAAGTATAGTCAAAAGCCGTGATTTTTGAAAGCGAGAGTGCAGCTTTGAAGCTTCACTAGAAATCAAATTCTATGGTTGATCCACCCTCGGTGACGAAACGGAGAAAAGCAAGAATGTGGCGTTCACTCAAGGAAAACGGTGCATCGTCTTTACACTGATGGCTCGGGCCCGAGTCGAACGGGTAGCTCTACTATATATGTAAGTTTCAACAACTTGATGCGGGATGGGATGCAGATGCGCGCCACGCGCCACCGAGCCTTTCCTCCTTTACCCCGAACTTCAATCTGTCTGAGGGCGAAGGGCCGCTGACCAGTTATAATTATATCCAGTCGGGTAGCCTTCATTCTCATTGTACAAACTTCGCCTTCACGTATATCTATCCATCCATCCTACCCAACTATTGGTAACCAAAACCACCCAAAATTCCACCCCAAAGTCTACTCATAAATTGCACGGTTGATTCACCCTCGGTGACGCAACGGAGGAGGAGGAGGAGGAGGAGGAGGATGTATTACCGCGGTGGTCCCATTGAGGAACATACGGTTACCGTACCTACATACACAAAGCCTCTAAATGTATGCTACAGTCGTCTACCCCTTGAATCGGTTCGACAGATCTTCTCACGAAACTCGGTAGTAAATGGGGACAGTGTTCAGAGTCTGTGATCTGATGAGGTGGTATATACCGCGCGTAATGACCATCCTCTGAGGCTTTCTTCGAATAGTTCTTCAAAGTTATGGAGAGATGCGCAAATGCCCATGATTGGCGTGACCCAGGTCGGCGAGGAGAATGCCCAAGCATAGAAGTAGGAGGATGCACGGTTGCTCACATTGTTCTACACCCGAAGACCGGTGTTTTGCCCGTGTTGTATAAGAAAACCGTCAGATGCATGCATTGACATCAGTGGCAGTTCGGCCGCATGTCATGCTGTTTTGATCGTATTTCCCCTCTGAATCGCTGACCCCTAAAATCTCAGGGTCCCGAGGGGTCTCTGAGACATCCTTGCTCGCTGTCCGATACAGCCCGAAAGTCATTTTCGACTCTCGGAACCTATATTCTGATACCGGACTAAGATGCAGATGGGCGAGCTCGATGCATGTTTGCAGTTTGGTGGTTCTCGGCGCACTGACTGACTCTGCCGAGGCGCTGGATCACGCAGAATTTCTGCAAGATGTTTTCCGTAGTTATTTAGCATCTAGGATGTCGAGCGCTAAATCTGCGCCGCATCGAGGGAACAAGGAGTAGTGACAACTAGAATCTGTTGCTGCTGTCTCCTGTTGGCGGGTGTATTCTCGCCGAGCGAGAAGAAGTCTATCTCGCGGGGGTGACATGGTGGTGGGAGAAGTCAAGGTCTCCGGGAAAGCATGAATTTGGCGATAACGCAAGGAAATATATATATATGAGTCCATGGACCATGGGATGGCTCGAGCACGAGTCGAACGGGTAGCTCTCTAGATATACAGTTTACACGTGGCTTACGGGATGCAGACGCGCACCGAGCGCTACCGAGCCTTGCAATTGTCCGGGAACTTTGTTAAGACAGATTCAATTAAAAGCCATAATTTCTGTGCACCTTGAAGGTCTCACTAGAAATTAAACTCTATGGCGAATTCACCCTCAGCGACGCAATGGAGAAAAGCAAGAATACGGCGCTCACCCAAGGAAAAATATCTTCCATTCCATCAGAGCTCGGGCCCGAGTCGAACGGGTAGCTCTGCATTATATGTAAGATGGAATGCAGATGCCAACACGCGACGATCTCACAGACTGAGATACCGCGCCGTCGAGCTTTCTCCACGGGCATTTCGCCGCCTTTCCTAGCCTCAACTCAAAATACTCACCGGTAGATATGTATCACGGAGTCCGTGCTTGCGTGAACTGCCGATATCATCAACGGCAGATAGGCGCCGGTAGCGCGGCAGCTGAGCGGCCGCGTGCAATGGAAATGATCCATGTCGTTTCGGCATCCCCGGCACCGGGCCGAAACGAATTGTTTTGATTACTCCGAAACCGTTCCCGATTTTTTTGTCATCGGGAACTATTTTGGGGCAGCAGATATTTCTGCTTATGGATGGCGCCGCCGAGACTACTCCTGAAACTATTAATTTCAAGAGCAGTCTTGGACTGGTGAAAACGGCGTCCAAAACGGAAAGTTTCGGAACGCCGGATATCGTTCCCGATTCGAAGCACCCTTTCAGGTATTTTTCCGGAGAGATTGCTTCTTCAATTCAAGTTGCCTCAGTCTGCCACTTGAAGCGTATCCACCTGAATATCAAAGTCACACCCATGTCTCACCGCGGAATTCTCTCTACCCGCACCCGCGACTGATGCCGAAACCTCCTGGCCCTTACCCCCCCAGCCATGTCCAGCCATAAACTGCACACACCCGTCGCCATTGACTTCCATCTGCAGTATGCCGCCTCTTTTCACCAGTTTTGATTGAACTCACGCCACTTGATCGGTTGTGTCTACAGGGAACTCATCTTAGGATTGACCATTCCGGGGATGGTCCTGACGGGGCTGGTGTTGCTCGCATTGGGATATACAGCTAGGAATATCAACTCCCGTCCACATCTCAACCGGGTCAGTTTTCGGCTACTCGTGTACGCCATGATATCCAAGTGCGTGTTTTACATAAACCACAATTCTGTGTTTTCAGAAAGTCCATGTCTCACCTGCGCAATCAAAGCTTCTTCTCCTCTTTGGGCTTCCTCATCCATCCGGAGGGGCCTAGTCCGGGATGTACTTTCATCGCGTTTTTTTCCACGGTGCGCGGCGAATTGTGGATTGAATAAATGAAAAGTCCCTAAGGCTAGTGGATAGTCATCACTCTTATTCGGTGCATGCATGTTCTTCTGCATAGCCCTTAATTTGCAGTAAGCATGCTCGGTACTATCATATTGAGATCTGACTGTATTTCTGCCATCCAGATTAGTTCTGGTGCACCGCATCAACGGCCAAATGATGGAAAAATACTACCTCATCGGCTCCCCCGTCCTCGTCGCGGCCCCTAACATAACCGCGCTCATTGCGGGCGAATTCGGATACTTCGCCGAGAACAAAACCTGTTGGTTTTGCGATCCTGACCCTGCTGAGAAACTGCGTTGGCTAGTCGGCACCCAACTAGTCTGGCTCCTTGCCATGGCGTCCTTGGAGTTTATTTTCTTTCTCATCCTCGTCGTTTTCATGATACGACACCAGGTTTGACCCTCCTGCCAAACCGTTTCTGTGTCTGACAGACCCGTAGCGCACCATAACCGACATCGGACGCACCAGTACGTCGACCCCACAGTCCCCAGCGCCGATCGCGAAATACCGAGGCACGATCCTGCGCATCGGTGCGCCCCAATTTCCTTCCTAGTCTCCTGTTGTTCCTCATCCGACAGTAGGCCTCTACCCACTCCTATCATGCTTTCTCAACTTTTCCGGCTCCATTTCCAACCTCATCGTCCTAAAGATTCCGGCCCATACCGAGCTGGTGCGTAGGTTTCTATTTTCCTTCTCACTTGTTCGCTTATCGTCAAAAAACAAACCTGTTTAGACTTGTAGGCTGAACCTGTTCAGTACGTGTCCCTCGCCCGCCGCAGCTGATCTCTCACGCTGATGAGCGATAAATCAAACTAAAGCCGTCTGCGTCTACGCCATCCGTCCCTTTTTCTACGCGTGCATAGCTTCCACAGACCCTGTGCGCGTTGTTTCCTTCTTCGCTTTTTGCGCGACAACATAACTGACCGGTGGTAAATATATGCAGTCATTACTGCGCGCCGTGCGCGCGCTTCCCACCGCCGCCGGCGACTCGTCGTCGTCAAGGCCGAAATCCTGGGTGAGCTCCGTGGTCTGGCGGAACTCCACGGGAATGCGCAACAAGCGCTCGTTCTCGTTCGACACCAAGGCGATCGTGCGGGTCGAGTGCGATCGCGTCACTGATAGCAAGGACACGGATCGCAACCGAGACTCGACAGCTACGGGAACAGCGGCAGAGGGTACGGAAATGCAGGAGACGCAGACAGAGTCGTCTATACAAATTCCTGGGTCGTCAATCGAGGTGCGCAAGGAAGAGGATCTAGCGGAGGCGGATGCGGAACAGGGTATGCAGCCCCGCACGCCAGAGCAGGGATGGAGGCCCACCCAAAGCATCATGCGTTACGTGCCTCCAAGTGACGGGATTGAATGTCAGACTTAGAGATAAATCCACGGAGGCTTCAATCCAATAGTGCATATGAACAGACAGGAAATCGTAGTAAGAGCTTGATCATAATTCACACCACCCAAACTATTGCTCAACACTAGCCCGTGTCTCTCACAACCCCGGAACCCGTCAACTTGGAAGTCCATCTCCAAATTCATCTCCGCGACGAATTTACATGAGATAAGTTCAATCAAACGCCGTGAGTGAGACTGTATGCAGCCCCAGTGAGAATGTCTGTGCTCTATTGTGCTCACATCTGCGTAAATGTGGTCTATGTGCGCTGATCTGCTGTCAATGTGCTCACCGACTTGAGGTTGTCAAAACTGATCAATTTTTTCTGCTCGCACCTCGGGATCCAACTTCTCAAGTCGTTTTCTTTTAGTATTTCGATGTGTTGAGTCTCGGATTCAGAACAGCCAACGAACTAATCCTTTGAATGGCTTTACAGCAGTCTCTCCCCTCTTTTCTTTGCCAAATCGACTCCAGAACCATTCGACTGGATATCCGCGGCACGCCGGGCAAGTTCATCCTCGGACACGTGAGCTCAACCGAATCAAGGACTGAGGGAGGGAGACTCGGTAGCGCGCAGTGCGCCTCTGCCTCCTGTTCAGGATGAACACTAGCACTAGCTACTGCAGATACACCCGTTCGACTCGGGTCTGAGGCATAGGAAGTAGGTGACATTTTTTTCTGGGAAGGGGCCACGCGAAAATGCCCTAGCAACATACCTCGTTTAATTTGTGGGTTGCATAAATCATGAGGAAGACACTGCAGAGCACCCTTGGTATGTCTGCAGTTCAGATTCTCGAGGGCAAAAGGAAATCCTGATTGGCAAAATTTGCGGGTGGAGGGGAATAGAATAGAATAGGGTAGGAACCTGGACGGAAGGCCGAGCGAACTGGGCGGTGTTTTGGTAGATGACATTTATTTGCTTGGTGCCTGAGTAAAGTAATTTACGTTGGGAGTACTCGCAGTCGGTCGGCGTCGAAGTCAGCTACATCTCTCTCTATTTCTTTAGAGCTTATTCAAGGATCGAAGAAAGAGGGTAAGACTTGGTAGCGCGCGGCGCGCATCTGCATCACGTTTGAAATGTGTCATACAGGCAACAATTGCAGACACACCCGTTCGACTCGGGACTGAGCCATCCATATATAGCTCCGATAGCCTTTTTCACCCGTTCGACTCGGGCTGAGTCAATAGTGTATTTGTCTGCCAAACTGTTTCTGGCAGTGAATTATAATGGCCAATGCACCAAGCCCCGAATGCCACCAGTCTCTCCCCTCTGACCATGGGGTTACAGTTGAGCATCAAATCAAGAGCCATTCCGCGGCACGATGGCCAAGATTACCATTGGATACATCCACTAAATATAATGAATGACTAGGACTGTGGCAAGGAAGCTCGGTAGCGCCCAGCGCGCATCTGCATGACGTTAGCGCTGAATTGAAGTATTGCAGATAAACCCGTTCGACTCGGGGTGGAGCCATGGGGTCACTAGGGATAGATTTGTTTTGAGGGGGCGCGCGAAATGCCCTAGCAACACATACCTCGTTTGTGGTTGGAATAATGGGTCAAACACTGCAGAGCACCCTTAGTTCAGGTTCTCGAGGGAAACAGGGAATTCTGATCAAAGCACTGGCACTCCTGTATACATAATTTGCAGGGGAAGTGGAAGTGGAATATAGTAGGAAGGAACTTGGTTGGAAGTTGGCCGTGATTCGGTGGAAGGAACTTGAGAGAAAACCTACTTGGTTCGTGTCCGGGGCCGGAATGAATGAATGGGTGGGATCCAATTGCAACTTTCAACCAATCGTCAGCTCTCTCAATTTCTGTACGTTGTCATTGGGAACTGAACAATGAGGGTAAGACTCAGTAGTGCGCGGCGCGCATCTGCATCACGTTTGAAATGCGTCATACACGCAACAATTGCAGACACACCCGTTCGAAATGGCCCAGCAGCGCATACCATTGGTTTTGTTGGATTTCGAGGACGAGATTCCAAGTAAGCAGTGAACCCATTGCAAACGCGCGGGGAAATTCATTTGAACATGTACAGAATATATACTAGAAAAGGCTGTAAAGGGCTGTAAAGAGCTATGAAATGAATACTAAAATCAACAAGCTGTAAAGAATGCTGTAGAACGGAGCTGTTGAAGTAGGCAGTGCGTGCACAGCAGTTGTACTTTCAACAGGTTTCTCTCTTCCTTTGTGGTTGAGGTACTTGAAAACTTGGTTCGTGTCCGGCACCGTAAGGAATAAATGGGAACCAGTCCTCAGCTCTCTCAATTTCTGTAGAGTATAGTCAAGGCCCAAAGAGAGAGGGAAAGACCTGGTAGCGCGCAGCGCGCATCTGCATCCCGTCCACGCCGATTCCAGGTACTGCACACGAACCCGTTCGACTCGGGGCTGAGGCATGGACATTGGTTGCGTTTTTTTTTCTGGAGCATCACATACCATTGATCTCCTCCTCGTTTGGGGTTGAAGTACTTGAAAACTTACTTGGTTCGTGTCCGGGGCCGTAATGAATGAGTCGTCAACTCTCAATTTGTTTAGATCATCATTGAGGACCAAATGAAGATGGAAAGACTCGGTAGCACGCGGCGCGCATCTGCATCCCGTCCGTGCTGATTCACAAGTACTGCAGACGAACCCGTTCGACCCGGGCCCGAGCTATTCAGCGTTGCTGTGCCAATTTTTTCTTCGTCGTTCTTCCTTCTTTTGAACGACCAACGCTTTGAGTGTCATCAATCTCTCCCCTCTGGCCATGGGGTTTCAGTTGAGCATTAAATCATGAGCCATTCAACTGGCGGGTTCGCCCACCACGGGCAAGTTATCCCTCGGATATATAGACTAAGTTGAATAAAGGGCTGAGGCAGGAAAGCCTCGGTAGCGTGCGGCGCACGTCTGCATTCCGTTCGTTTATGCACACGTGAATATCACTAGCCGCAGAAACACCCGTTCGACTCGGGGCTGAGCCATGAAGAGGGTTCACAGTAACTTTTATTTCTCCTCTTCATTGTTTTGAACTAAGCTCTGAATGCCAGTGGTGCCTCCCTTCTGGCTAATGGCGGTTCAGTTGAGCACCAACTTAGGAACCACCAAACCGGCAGGTCGGCAGCACAACAAGCAAGTTCACCCACAGATACATTGACTAAATTGAATAAAGGGCTGAGGTAGGGAAGCTCGGTGGCGCGCGGTGCGCATCTGCATCCCATTGGGAGGGGGTTTGAAATTAGTATCAGTGAAGACACATCCGTTCGACTCGGGGCTGAGCCATAATATAGATGTATTGCTTTGCTAACCTTTTTTCCATAAGTGAATTGTAATCGCTCCGCCATTTGAGCATGTACATATGTATTCAAGCACCAAATCTGGCCATGGGTGGAAATGTTCGGTAGCGCGCGGCGCGCATCTGCTTCCTATATATAAGAGTAGAACTATTACTGCAAACACGAGGACACCCGTTCGACTCGGGACCGAGCCATTGGCTAATAGTAAGTTGCTTTTTTCTGTCGATGGCTACCGATCCGCCGATCCCGATCGTGAATAGCAGAGGTCTTTCCCCCTTTCCCGTGTCAATCACTGACGATAAAGCAGGGATCTGATTATGTGGAAATTGGGTGCTGGTTGAGGGATATGGGCTTTGTAGTATCCGCCGAAATTTTGCAGCGGAGCGAAGAGGAGAGGACATTCGAGCTACTTGAGATGTGGAATCGACAGGGTCCATATCTCAATTCATTTGTTTCTGTAGAATGTACTCAAGGACTGAAGAAAGAGGGTAAGACTCGGTAGCGCGCGGTGCGCATCTGCTTCCCCTGGTGTAGTTTGAGTTCAATAATGCAGATACACCCGTTCGACTCGGGACCGAGCCATGCGCAGTATCTCACCTCTTTTCCTTTTTTCTTCTTCGTTCTTCGTTATTTTTAACAGCCAACGAACCAACCCTCCGAATTGCATTACAGTAGGGTAGTCTCTCCCTCAGTGTAGCATCAGTCCAAGCACTATTTGACTGAACCAGGATCTCCGCAGTACTCAGTAGAAACACCAAAGAATGCCCAAGAAACCAACACTCTGAATCCCATTAAAGTAGGGTACAGTACTCTCTCACCTCTTAGTTGTAGAATCGACTCCACAACTAGTATTTGATTGTATATGCGCGGCACCGACCGAGGATTCCCTCGGATACATGACTAAATGAAATAAATGACTGGGATAGGGAAGCTCGGTAGCGCGCGGTGCGCAACTGCATCACGTTTACAGTCTCTTACCTCGTCTGACCGTCGGGTTGCACTGATTGAGCAGCAACTCAAGAACCATTCGATTGGATATCCGCGGCACGATGGGCAAGTTCACCCTCACATACATCAGCTAAATTGAATAAAGGTCTGAGGCAGGAAGACTCGGTAGCGCGCAGCGCGCATGTGCATCCCGTAATACTCTTTCATCAACTTGTACTGCAGACATCCCCGTTCGACTCGGGACCGAGCCATGTCTGAGTTCCGAATACTTTTATTTGTCCTCTTCGTTATTTTGAACCGAGCTCTGAATGCCATTAGCCTCCTCTCATCTTTGCCAGTGTACTGTGTAGCATCAACTGAAGAACAATTCGATTCAACTGGACATCCGGATTACAATCCGCAGCAGTGACAACCGAGTTTTCCTTCGGATGCATCGACTAGATGGGATGAAGGACTGAGGAAGGGAACCTCGGTAGCGCGCGGTGCGCAACTGCATCACGTTTATGGTAATATCAGCTACTGCAGACCAACCCGTTCGACTCGGGGCCGAGGCATACATAGGTCATAGATGGGCAAGTCCCCATTTTTTTTTGGGGGGGAGGGGGGCGTGAAATGGCTTAGCAACAATGTACCATCGGTCTTTCGAACTATACAGACTAACCCTAATTCTAAAACAAGGCCATTCAAAACTTCGCACCAGCGGAAACTGATCGACGGCAATCAAACCATCACCGGCGATCGCCGCCGACATCATCGGAGAAAAGCTGCTCTCCGTCATCTCTCCCGATCTTCGACCAACCTCGCACAATCCTCCCTGTCTTCTCCCTGGAGCACCGCGGGCCTTCGAACAAGATCCCGAGCACCGCAAATAGGTACGTAAAGTAGCCAGGTGGGGGCTAGTTTTCGCCGACGAACGTGACTGACTCACATCGCCGTCGACGTCCGCGTAGCTTACTAGCTGCTACTCCACTTATTAAGCCAACCGGCCGTCGTCCCTCCACCATCCCTGGCAGACACCAAAAGCATGTCAACGCCACCGCAAGACTGGAGCCCCTCGTCGTGGCGATCCAAGGCGATCGCGCAGGACGTCGAGTACCCCGATCCTGTCCACCTTCAAAAGTACGTCTCCGTTCTTCATTCTTCCGTTCCAATTCATTCC